>WBMZ01008661.1:0-132249 GCA_013400975.1 Atrichornis clamosus | reverse complement strand
CGCCCCGGCCCGGCCCCCGATGTGCGCCGGGCCCGCCGCCGCTTTGCGCGGGCTGTGGCCCGCGGGGGCCCTTGCCCTGTGGGGCCGCCCGGGACGCCATCCACCTGCGGGCTGATATGCGTGACCCTAGCTCTGCCCGCTGCCAGCAGGTGTACAGCCCGCGCCGCCCCCGCCCCAGTTCGGTACTCCCGGTTCGGTACCCCAGCCTTCGCGTGAAAAAGCGGCCTCAGGAGGCCGGAGAGCTGCGGCTGGAAGGGATGCTTTTGGCAGGTGCTGGAGGAAGGCACCGGTGAGCCAGGGGGCCCGGAGTATGTCACACCTGGATGTCAGTGGGATGACACTCTGGAAGCATTTGTCCCGCTCAGAGCCAGCCAGTTTGCGCGGATCTCGCAGCCCCTGTGCTCGGCGTGCCGGCACTGGCTGCTGCCCGGAGCGGTTCTGCCCCTGCCTCCATCCCTGACCACCGAGGGTGTTATCCAGAACTCTTCCCCTAACACTGACCACCGTTTTTCCATCCGCTCTTGCTCTGACACATGAAGCTGTTTCCACTGTAAGGTTATTTTGTATTGCTGGCTTGTTTTAAAAATGGGCTATGGCAGAAGTTGCAAGCAGGTATCAATCGATCCTTTTAAGCCGTTTCTGGTTTAGCCCTGGAATGACTGTGCTTTCTGGCCTTGCAGGGACAGGCACTTTCTGCCCCTCTACCCCTCTCTAAAAAGTTCAAGCCTTATCCCATGGTAGATATAATCCCCTACAGGCTGAGGCCCTGCCTTGCCAATATTTGTGGGAACTCTGAAGGATGGAGCTGCCCTTGCCATGCTGAAAAGAGGATTTTTACACCCTGCTGCCTCTGGAGCGTTTATAAGAGAGGCAGGGAACCTTTTGGTAGCCCACACTGCAGGACAGAGCTCAAGGTGCTCCTGCTCCCCATCTTCAAGTCACTGATGGCTATTTTAATGGCTGTCTGAAGGTAGACATCTGGCCAGCCCCTGGCCTCCTGCAGAGCCGGTGAGTGAGCATTGCAAGGTAGGGAAAACCCTCAGTCCTGTGTGGGGTAAAGTGATGGGAAATGTTGGCTGCTGTGGTGTGTGGGGTGCTCTCATGGAGGTACCAAAAAGGCTGTGCTCACCAGCCTCAGAGGTCCCATCCTCCCACCTCTCCCACTGAGCTCAGCCAGAAAACCCACTGATTTTGAGGCAGAAGCAGATGAATGGGATGTCCACTCCACAGTCCCTGGCTACTGGATCTGGGTCGTGGAGGGGGACAGGGCTGGGGCTGCACAAAGATCCCTTGAAAGATTAAAACAAAGGAAAACACCAAGATCAAGCAGATAATAAAAGGTGAGTTGGGACACAGCCAAAAGAAATGTTAGCAGACAGAGCTGCTGGTTTTGGTTAAAATAATTTAGTGAAAGAAGGAACAAAATCTCGTAAAATTTTTTTTAAAATATGTATTTGGTGTGTGTGTATGTGGTTACACATCCAGGCATGAATCATGAAAGGTTTTCTAAATAACATCAAGCAGGCAGTGAGGAAAACCATCCCAGTGTGTGGCACCCACATCAGCTGATCCTCAGGACACTAACTGCCCTCAACAGCTGTTCCTGCCCCTGCACAAGCATTGTTTTTGCTGAGATAACTCATCAAAAACCCTGAGGAATTTCACACCACCTCCCTTGCCAGTTAACAGGGCAAATAATGGGGCTCATAAGCCTCTAGGTTTGGCTCCGTGGGCAGCAGATGCAATTTAATTTAATTTTTCTTCACTGATTGTGAATATACAGGGATCACAGAATCACAGAATAGTCTGAGTTGGAATTAGGCATGGGAAAAGCAGCCAGAGAGGGAAAGGAAGAGCTGTGACATCTCTGTAGGAGGCAGCTGCTCACTGAGCTGGCACAAAAGCAAGGGCTGTGGTCCAGATAGGGACAATGGCCATCACTCCATCACATCCCTAGTACCAGCTGTTGTTTCCTCTTCACCTTCTCCCTTCTGGCTGGGGCTGGAGAAGAGCCTGCAGCTCTGTCCCCAGCAGTGTCCAGGTTGACCAACCTTGCCTGGGGAAGGTAGCCAGTGGGTAGGCACAGCTCAGGTGTGAGACAACGTGGAGCTGTACCTGAGGCTGGAGAGCAAAGGCTAGACTGATGCAAGGGCAAGAGGTGATGAGAATAACCATAGGATGCAATTACCCAAGGAACTGATGCATTCATTAGCTGCTTGCGAGTACTTAAATAGCAATGTTATCACCTCCTCAAAAGGATAGGATTTCCAAAATATTTTATTCCCCTCCAAGTTTTTCTCTCTGGAGGATCCCTGAGAGTAGCTGGTGAAAAGCGCTGGCTTTGAGGAGCATGAGGTTTGCCGGAGGGGTTCCAGTTCAGGACCCCTGGGTCCTCACGCCAGAGGACAGTCAGGGACAGCTTTCAGACATATCATGTACGAGAAAGGAGGCACATTCTTTGTTGCCTATTATCTGGCTAGTGGTCTAAGGGTCTGGTCCAGCTGCTCTGAAGGGCATGAGGAGATGCACAGATCCACTGGTGACAGGAGCAGAGCAGATCCTGCATGTGAAGAGCTGGGGGATGTGCCTGCAACTCTTCACAAGTCACCACCAGCCTCAAACTACCTTATATGAAGCGGTTGCTTGGGCCAAAAATGTCTTCCAGAAGAGGGCACTGGAAAAACATTTGTTGGTAGGAGACTGTGGCCACATGATGTTTCCCCTCCTCACTTTTTCTCCAAGCAGGGCCCTTGCTGCTGTGGGGGGACAGGGGATGAGGAGGACTGTCTGACTACCCCATAACCGTCAGAGTCTCCTACATCTTGCAGTAGCAGCTGCAGCAACCTGATGGTCCCTCATCCTGCTAAATGATGGGTCTTCTGGCTCTTGCGAACCTCCGAATTTGGGAGGAGCTGGAGCCAAGCCCCAGGTTCCTTCAGCTTTGGCCAGGTGGTAAGAGCTGCCCAATGGGAGAGGGATGAGCTCCCTGTCCAGCACCATCACAGCAGAGGAGGAAACCTCAAGGTAAAGCCTGGCATTTCTCAACTGCTTCCATTCCCTCTGAGTCTATCCAGGGACTTTGTGCTTAAGAAATTTAGCCTTGTGAGTTTACGGAGGTTAGTAAATAGTACTTTAGGGATGAAAAGGTGACTCAGAGGAAGACTCAGTGGGATTTCAGAGAGTGAATTCCAGACAGAGGTGTGCTGAGGTGGACTCGTGAGAGGTGGAGATCCTCCGTGGGCTGTGGGGTACAGGATATGTGCACGAGGGAATCTCCAGCTCTCCTGGGGCAGAAGCTCTTTGTTCCCTTTCAGTTCGTTGAGCATTGCACAGAGAAAAAAAAGCTGCAAATTGTCCCTGTTGCCCAACAAAGACCATTAGAGAAAATAATATGTTTCCAGGATACATTTTTGACGTCTTTTATTACACATTTTCTGGGCATTTGAATGCAGTGCTACCAATGTGATGTTGCATGCTTTTGAATCAGAGCAACGAACTAAAATAACTTCTTGCAGTGGCTAAACTAAAGGAGATGGAGTGACCAGAATTCTTGTGAAGTGACTTGAAAGTCTTGCTTTGCAGGTCAGCTGCAGAAATGCTTATGGATCTCTTTTCTGACTTGCCTTTTTTGGGCTTAGTAGCCCAGTATGTTCAAAAGGAGTTCAAAACCTCACATGCCATGAGGTGAAGCACATAACTCTGACATTACAGCACCAGTTTTGTGTCTGAGCCTTGTCTAATCCTTCACAGTTACAGTTTTGAGATATATATATTTTAAAAAGAAATTTTAAAATCTGTGCTCTCATATGCGTGTTGTTAAGTATACTGGATATATCAAGGTGTTTGAATATCATCATCCTCTGTAAGAGCTCAGCACCCACCAGAGGTGAGCCAAATAATAAGATTTGACTCTAGCATTGTTATAGTTAATATATGGATTCTGTAGGCAATATATGATGGTATAGCAGAGTTTTTAAACAGTCTGTGTTCTAATAGACTCTTCATCTCATCTTGCTCTCAACAAAGACAATGTCAAAATTCTCTGAGAGTCAGGAAGAGAGAAAAGAGCTCTTGCAAGCTGTTGAGCATTAGCTTGAAATGCAGAGGTCAGCTTGTTCTGTGGGAGCAATGGAAAGGGAGCCATGGAAGTGACAGGCTGATCTGTGTGTGCAGCCAGCAAGTGGGGAGGCAATGGCAATGGCACAGCACTGCAGTGCACAACTCGTACACTGCATCTCTCTCTCGTGTAAAGGACTGTCTTCAGCCACAGTGAAAACATTGCTGGGACCGAGGGCATTGCTGTCGCACGTCATTCACAGCCAGCTTCTGAGCCCACCCTGCTCAAGACCTTGCGTTACTCCAGAAGCAGCCTGAAAGTTTGAGCAGTTTTGAGTGAAAGTTTGAGTGAGTTTTGAGTGCTTGTATGCCTACTGAGTGTCACATCAAATGGTGACCACCGATGGTGTCAGTGCTGGATCTGAGCCCTGTATGTGTCTTCTCTGGCACACACTGCCGTGGCCACTCAGAAAGGAGAGTGCTCTGTGACAACAAGAGCAGCAGCAGGACCTGAAATATACCACCATTTGCAGAACTCAGCACTTTGCAGATTTAAATCCTAAGATCTCTCCCCTGAATGAGATCTTCATTGTTGTGAGATCATGATCATGATCATGAGATTTTCTCATGTTATGCAAACACAGTGAGATTACAGACTGCTCCAGCAAAATTGCAGTTGCTGGTGGAGAATTCACTGCACGATGTGAGGAGACAGGGAACAATGGTGGCTCGTAACAAGTGTTGGTGAGCAGAGCCCAGCCTTGTAGGACTTTGTGGGTGTATGTTGCTCATACAGACATTTGCTCACAAAGGTTTGTCTTCTGAATAATGTGTCCCAGTGCCGAGTTCTACTAATGTTTTGCAGTAAAACTAAGGACAGCTGGAAAGTTTAGTGTCTTGGTTTTCCCCACAGCCTTACTCCAACTTCTGCTGTCTTCAGATAGACAAGTGTCAGTAACATGCAGGACATTTTTTTCTCTTAGGGTAGTGGAAAATATAAGAAGCCCATCAGAAGTCAGCATGGTTTTCTGTGTTTATGGCAATCTTAGTCTTTAGTTATCACCATCGGTAGGAGGAACTGATGATGTGAATGGTAGAAGTGAATATATTGAATAGTGCATCAAACTTGTGGCAGAGCTCAGAACATTTGGAGGTAAAAAAGAGACAAGTGTAAGATTATAAGATTATTTAGAAGATTATAAACTCTAGATATGTTAAACATAACAAGTATTCATTCTCTTCTGTGATAATTCTAGATATATATCATATAGCAGACAGCTTCCCAGACTGAGAACTTCTGAAGGTTTCCATGTCAGCGGATAGGAATAATACGTATCTATATCATACCTTCTTCTCCTGGAAAGGCTTTCAACAGAAATCTTTTGAGATTACACCACAAATGGTGTAAGACTTTGAAACAGTAGTATTCCTTAATTTTAGTTCATACTCAGGGCATGTAAGAGTTGTAATCTCACCTACATGGGACCTGCCTGAAGTCAAGGGGAGCTCTGTGCATGAAATGGTAGAGCAGAAGGAAGGATCAGGCCTTCAGAGGTACATTTTCATCATAATGTTTGAAGATTTACGTGTATAACTACGCAACTCAGGGTGAGACTGTGCCTCTAAGGCAAAACATATGAGCTCATATAAAGAATTTATCATTATAATAACAATTTGCATCTCTATAGAACCTTTAATCTTAGGATCTCAAAGTGCTTAACAAACACAAATTAATTAATCCTCACAACTCTCCTGCAAGGTAGACATGTATTATGGAGAGACGCTAGCAGCTAGCTTTCCATTATGAGTCTCATTTTAAGTACCTCATAACTTTGCCAAAACTAAACCAATACACACAAAAATTTCACAAGAATGATCTTGTCCTGGGGTAGGATCTTTTTGGAAATTGTGGGGCAAATAGGATAAGATAGTTTAAGATAAGTAGGTTAAATGGGGAGACTAGAAATATATCTCTGAATGAACTAATGCACATACTCCATTAGTCCAGAGGGGAGGGAAATGCAGAATCTGGGACAGACACTTGCTTCTCCATAACTTGCCAGAATGGAAATTCCAAGGTGATAAATATTTATTCATTATCCACTCTATTATTTATGAAATTGGTGAACTAGACAAGGTCAGGAAGTGACCTGCTTTTTTCAATGGAAGGATCCTTTTCCAGGAGCTGCACTCAGCCCCAGGAAGAAGAAAGGAAGAACTCAGCTAGGAAGAAGAAATCACTGAGAGCCACGTATTACCTCCTTTGGAGAGTTACTCTGTAAAACCTTTGTGAAAAGACTGGATGAGCAGACCTGGTGTTGTGGATGTAATATTACCTTTAAGGAGAAGATGCCAAAGCCAGTTTGAGAGCCAGTGGCTGGCAGCATGCCCACACATGGATCGCGAGCAAGAACAAATTCTTCCTCTGCATGCAAAAATAACCCAAACAACAAAAGCAGAAGGAAGAAAACCATCCTGGGAAAAACCACCTCTGACAACTCAGAGCTGCTCAGACCTGGGGCCCAGGCGTGGAGGAGAGAGCCAAAGTCTTTCCCGCTCCCTTCCTTCCAAAACAGGAGGGTGAGGTGTAGGTGGACGATAGGGTGGAGGCTTGTCCCTTGGCCTCTGCTTGGGGTTTGCTCTGGCAGGCTTACATGGATAGCAAATTGCTGCCACTCCCAGGAGGAAGGAGGAGGACAGGGGATTATGACTCAGGTGTTTGTCGGGTGGTACAGCCTCCAGGGATGCTTCCTCAGCTAGGATGCCCCACGCTTGCTCTGGGGCCCCACTCAGCATGCAGTCCCCACAGAGGCAATCAGTGCAGCACCGTGCCTGGCACCGCTTCCGGCCTACACCTTTCACCTCGCCTTCAGGAGTGCGGGACTGACTCAGACGCTCCGTGTCACTCACTCGTACCCACGCGGTGCTGCAGCCCTCAGCTGGAGCCCACGTGCTGTCCCGTGGTGCACAACTGCCCTGCTCGGCGGGTGCTGTTTTCGGGTGACTCTTCTTAAGCTGCACGTGAAATAAAATTATAGCAAAGTCTGAAAATAACTCAGAAAGGTTTGGTAAAATATGTTATGAGCTGATTGTTGGAGCGCTTTTCAAGGATATATACAGAATATTCTGTAGATACTAACTGTAATGTTGAACACGTTTGATATAAAGCCATCAGGGAGATGCAGTGGTAGTTTGCTATTAAAAAAGGGGATTTAACCTAAAATGGGGAGCCAAACAGACTGCTCCTAGTATAGATTCCTTTGGACATAGACAAGAGGAAGAATGCTCTTTGAAAAAGCCATCCAAGAAGGGAGAAGAGAGGTAGAAAAGAAAGTACAGTCTGCCTTTCGCAGGCAGGTGGGCCCCTTGGCCCTGGCAGACCTGGGGCACTGCAGGGGCCATGCAGGCAGCCTGCAGCAGAGCCAGCAGCAGTGTCTGCTGCCAGAGCAGCGCCTGGGAGCCAGGCCAGGGTCAGCCTGGGGCACTCAATCAGCACTGCCTCCCTTTCACCACTGGAAGATTGCACAGATCAACCAATTGATATAGAAAAGAGCTCCGGAGGTGCAGAGATAAGAATTACTTATGACTAAACACAATAGACCAATGGTGTTTGCTTTGCAGCAGTTCATAGTCCAATGCCAGGACTTTGCTGTTATCAGGCCACACGTTTAGCCAAATCCTTGGCATGTTTTCTTCTATTAATTGTGATCAAATGACCTTGTCCTTATGTGGGTAGTAACATTTGGCCTTGGTTTTCATTGCATTCATAGCTGTGCAACAGGTACAGCATGTGGCCTGTTGTTATCAGCCTTGCTACAATGCTGTTATCAGGAGAGAGCAGAACTGCACTTCACCATGAGACCAAAGCATTTTGCATTCTGAGGACTGAAGACCTTGATTCCTCTGCTCTCATCCATGTCAAATTGTATCTTGCTCTTCAGACAGCCTTCTGGGTTTCAACAGGACAAGAAGATAATCTAAATATTGAATCTTAATGAATTTTAAATATCCTTCAACAGCTGCTTAATTTTTCGCATGCATGTGTTCTTTCATACGAGAGGGCATGGAGTAGACAAAAAACAGAATAAAAATGAAACATGGGTTATTCTCCACTAGTCCTTCTGGTCAGTATTGCTGTCCTCTGCAAAGCTGCACACACCTGAAAGAGAACCATAAATATGGCCCTGGGCAGCGGTCTTCGCTGCATGCTGTTGTTAACAAGTGCATTATTGCAGTCCTCTGCAAAGCCACAGACTTCTGAAAGGGACCCACACAGAGTGGCACAGGAGGAGAAATGCCTTGAGATTTAACCCATGAGTTCTAACCACTGAAGCAAGAAGTATGAGAGGATTGATCAACACAAGCAGCTTGCTCTGTACAGTTAAACTGCTCCGCAGTTATCTAGTTGCTGTTTTCTTGAGTCTTTGCATGGGTGACAACAAATTAAACTGATTACTGTGATATAATAAAGACTTGGATTTACTTTCAATTTTTTCTTTAACCTGAGAACATTCTGAGAGTTTTCTGCCTAATCCAACCTCCTGCTCAAAGTAGGATGAGCTATGGAGATAGAGAATTTTGCTAGAGGTTTAATTTTCCCTGTCCCCAAACCATCAGATGAATGCCCTGATCACAAGGCTGGAGACAGGCTTTTTCCTTTCTGCTTTCCCTGCTCTCATGTTTAGTTGTACAGCAACTCAGCCTGATTCAGCACCTTGGTGTTCCCAGGTGAGATACCAACAGCACTGATCTCTCATGGCCTGAACACAGCATAACAGCCCTCCTTCACAACTTCTGCTCCACTCAGCTGATGTGCAGGAGGAGAACACTATGCTGTCACTACCCATCTGACTTTTGAGGAATCTCCAAAAGTAACTCGTCTTGGGTTCAGGCCCCCTGCACAGATCAGGACTCTTAGCACCATCGAAAACTGAGAGCTCCCCAAACTGAATATAGGCATCCAGACAGCTGTCAGACCAAGCATGGATGTGCCCAGTGAATTCAGCTTTCTGCAGGGTTACCCAGTCCGGAAACCAGGCAGGCAGGATTGCTGGCAAGGCAGTGGCCACAAGGCAAGTGGATTTCACAGCCCTAGTCCCAGCTTTGGGGGCATCTCATTAGGTTGGATGCTGTTTAGTGTGTATAAATGCACAGCAGCTTTAAACTCCTCTCTGTAGGTAGGTTGTGAGAATCCTTTGTGAATTTTACCCTTGCCTACATAACATTTGTATTAACACATTAACACTAATGCTAGTATGTGTGTGTGGAATTAGATTAATAACTCCACTATTCTATTCTAAGTATCATGTTTCTTAAACGTTTTCTGTGTGGAAGCTGTAGTATTTAAAAGATACTTCTGATAGGTTTTCCCAGGAGAATTACAGTGTAATGAAGGTGCAGGAAGGAAAACCATACCAGAAACACAAAGGGAAAACCACTACATTGGGTCAGTCTGTGCCGTGGGTGGAATCAATTGCAATAATGCTGACACCCTCCACTGTGAAAGAAATAAAAAGGCAATTAGAGAAACAATGGTGATGTTAGGATTGCTTCCACAAGGGAAGAGATTAATTCAAGGATGTTTTCACGGCCAAAGAGAGTCACACTTCATGATGATTCATGACCAGCAGCTGATTTGCAGTGTCCTTGGTGGAAGAAGAGCAGGCTATTGGCTGGGAGAATTTCTTGTCATGGCTCTGGCTGCTGTGGACCTGCAAGAGGAACGTGCTGGTTAGCTCTGCTTCCACCTTACTGCCCCACAGAGCAGTGGGAAGATCAGATTTCTCAGATACAGTACTTGACACAGTTTGGGTGTTTAGGAAAGCAGGGCTGCAGAACACATGGAATGCACATTTCTTTCAGTGATTTGTCTACTACATCATCAGGAATGAGCAGGCAAAAACTGCTCTGCCACAAACCAAGCATTAAATCTTGTCTACACATGGACCTATGTGTCGTGGTTTTACCCCAGTCAGCAGCCAAGCTCCAGGCAGCCCCTCACTCACTCCCCAAGCAGCAGGAATTGGGGAGAAAATCGGAAGGATAAAAGCTGGAGATCTCATGGGTTGAGATAAAGGCAGTTTAATAAGGAAAGCAACAAGGAATTAAATTAGTACTTCCCAAGGTCAGGCAGCCATGTCGAGGAAGGCAGGGCCCCATCACATATAACAGTGACTTGGGAAGGCAAATTCCATCATTTCAAACATGCTCCTTTCCTCCTTCTTCCCCCCACTTTAAATACTGAGCATGATGTCCTGTGGTCTGGAATATCCTTTCAGCCAGTTTGGGTCACCTGTCCTGGCTGCATTTCCAACCAACTTCCCAGGCACCCCCAGTCTCCTCACCAGTGTGGCCATGTGAAAAGCAGAAAAGTCTTTCGTTCTCTGTAAGCTCTGCTCGGCAATAACAAAAACATCTCTATATTATCAACCCCATGTTCAGCACAAATCCAAACCACAGCCCCATATTAGTCACTGCAAAGAAAATGAGCTCTATCTCAGTCAAAACCAGCACATCGTGCTAGCCTGGCAGCAAGGGTAATGCTGGAAGCACAGTGTCATTATTACAGAAAGAAAGAGAGGGGACACAGCTTGAGGGTGGGAATCAGGAGCTGGACTCTGTTTCATTCTCTGTTGTTCAACAAATAGAAACCTGGCACAAATGATCAGGCTCTACTTCAGCCCCCAGACTTTAGTTTTCTGACAACAAGGCACAAGTCAACAAGGTGACTCCTGGGTAGGAGGGAGTCACAGAAAGGACTTGTCCCTTCCAAAAAGCAACTCAGATCTCCTTGCATGTGCCTGTTTTGCTCTCTTCCTTAACTGACAACAGAAGAATGGTAGATGCCTAAAGCCAGAAAGAACATTTTGGCTTTTGTTTTTCTTTTCCTGCCATAAAGGGAAGATAATGATGATGACCTTTTTAAAGAGCTTCTGACATCCACAGATGAAAAAAATCAACTTGTAAGAGATTATTATTACTTTTATGTATATTTGGACAGAGAGCAATGACGTTTCTATGACATTTTATTATCCACATGAAATGCTGCCATAATAAAAATAATGACACATATGATGGTCAAAGTACGCTTAGTTGTGGTATTTCGCAATGATCATTTGGCTTATTTCTTTTCCTAGGCATTTTCAACAGGGAAAAAAAAAGAAGGAAAAAATATTAGCAGATGTCTCTTGCAAATCCTCCTGAAATCCAAGCTCTGCTGAATTCAACACATACAGGGCTTTTTTGGGTTTTAGAGAAAATACACAAGCTAAGCTATTGTAGAAACAGGTATTTGAAAATGGAATTGTTGATCTCTGTGGATGGCACCATTATTACACTGGTAAGAAAGCTGACCCTCCTGAAGCTGACCCTCCTGCAGAAGCTGGGCACGAGAATTGTGGTCAGCTCTTTGGGATGCTCATTCTTGACTCTAGGTGTGATATTTTGCCATCTGCCTTTGAGTGGATTTGGCACCGCAAAGGTGTCTCAGGAAGAGTTAGATTGGGCTCTGCTTTGCCTGTGTCTCCTTTGCTTGCACACATGTCACTAGCGCCTTTTCACGAGGCAGGAAGGGTGTGAGGGGGCGAGGTCCAGGCACAGCGACCTTCCAGGAAGCGTCCCTAGTTGAGCCACTCCTGCGGTATTCACAAATCCCTTGGCACACAGCAGGCACTCCCTGTGAGGTGTCTGCAGGCAGCCACACGCGCACACACGCGATCCAAGCAACCAGCAGAGACAAAGAGGCTGGAGGGGCCCTTCGTTCAGCGTTCCCAGGTTTAATGAGGATGCACACTCAAAAAGTTCCAGTGATGAAGAGCCCCTGGACAGTGTGTGCAGAAGATTTTATAGGGGGGTAGAAAGGGGTGGAGAGAGCCGCAGGGTCCAATGGGGTGAGGATCCAGGGTCGGAGACAAGGTGGAGTGACAGGGTTACATCCAATAGGGGAAGGAGAGGGGAGGAGAAAGGGAGCCAGAGCCAATGGGAAACCAAAGAAGGGAGAACTTTCCAGAACTGGGGTAAGGGTTTACAAATGATTGACAGGGGAATTAACACAATGGGGTGTACACCAAGCAGGACATAAACCATTACATTAACTTAGGGGGAGAACCATAAGGCAAAACCACAGGATACACTGAAGGCGGGGAAAACCTTAAAACAGTGGCAGTTTCAACCACTGCAACACACACGCAGATCTTACACCAAGCAGACACTGACAGAAGAGGTAAAAGGACATAAGACCTGAAATGTCAGACCAGTGTTCCACCCAGGCAGTAGCCAGGGTCTGAGGACAGCAGCAAGAAATGTTATTTAACGAGAGTGTATGAACATGGTCACCTTCTTGGTCAACTGCCACATTGAGGCCTGCAACCCCATCCAGACATTTCAGTATCCATCTATGGACCTCTCACCTTGAGTTCATCAAATCCCTTTTTGACCCTATGGCCACTACCTCTACAGCTCCCTATGACAGCACAAGAAGTGAGTCTGTGTATTAAATGTGGTAAAACCCTGGAACAGGTTTCCCAGAGAGGTGGCACATGCCCTGGTTGGACAGGGCTCTGAGCAACCTGATCTAGTTAGAGATGCCCCTGTTTATTGCAGGGGGGTTGGACTGGATGACCTTTAAAGGCCCCTTCCAACCCAAACCATTCTGTGATTCTATTATTGGTCCATGGCTACTAATAATATGGTTTCATTTTTCATTCCTTTTCTAAGAGTTTTTATTGGCTATCTTCACTCCCTCATTTTTCAGAGCAAGCTTAGCCAGACTAATTTAAAAGTGAACCATGATGTAACGAGATCTTGAGATCCATTGCAACTGACTCCACTAATGAGGCTGAATGTTGTGCATGGCCACTGATTGTGTGGCTAGTGGGAACACACTACAAAATGAGGATATGACATATCTCCATTTAATAATAAAATGGAATAAAAATCTTCTTTCTCCAAGACTATTTGGCAGAAACTTTCAGGAAATAGAAGACAGAGAGAAACCACTGGATGAACTAAATATGAGATTTAATATGTAACAGGCTCAGTTATACTCAATGATCTTTGGTATTTCATTGCCAGAAGAAAGAGAAAGAGTTTTGAGGTTAAATATAGCAAGAAAAGCTCTCATGAAAATAAGTGCCTTCACATCTAAGACCAAAATTTTGATTTATCCCCTGGCTTAATCACTGCATTCTAGCCTAAACCTAATCTAGATTTGAATTTATGTACATGTCTCAACTCCAGCCATAGCAAGACTTGGAAAGAGGCAGCCCACTGCTCTATGGATTGAAACATTCTAAAGGTTTGGCAAACAAGCACCACCAGACATTCTGAAAAGTGTACTAAAACATCTGCTCTCATCTTCTCCACTCGTGGAACTGGACAGTTAAGAACAAGGGTAGGGAGAGCACAGAGGAATGAACCTTTCCTCTGCAGAAGCATCAGCAACATCTGCGCTGGTGAACAAATTGGGCTGTGGATTTTTGCACCTGAGGCCAACAGAGGGCAAAACCAACTCAAGTCTCTGAAACAGGGGGTTGGCTCAGCATTGAGCACTGCTGCTGGTTGCTCTTCACCCACAACATTCCCTGGGATGGCCCTGGCCACTGTCTGGGAGAGCACTTGAGCCTCTACCAAAACCACTCCAGGGACTGTGCTGACGGTATGCAATCATATGCCAAAGCCTAGACCTGTCCCCTGCTCCTTTTCCTTTCCTGAGATAATTATGGCATCTTTCCCACCTTTTGGGAACATTTCTGCCACAAAGGATGGCCTGGGGATGAGCTAAAATGGGGCAGAACAAGAGGGCAACTGCAGTTCACAGGTGTGACTCAGATAAAACATTTGACCACCCATAGCTCATCTCTTAGTGTTCAGCTGCTTGTGAGAGGGTTTGTGGGGAAAGGAGAAACAAAAGAATACTGGCAGTTTTGCTTTTTCCTAAAGTTTTCTTCCTGCTTGGCCAACCACTCAGCTGATAAGAATGCACTTGCAGTCGCTCATCTCCAGGGCTGCAGGAATCCTGGGCACGAGTGCGAGCCACCATGAGGCAGCGGCTGCTGGAGGGAGGTTTGGGTCTGCGGGGGCTGCTCCACGTCACAGCATTTCTTTCTCTGGGAAATGCTGTCCTAGTGAAGGACATGGCTCTGCTGTGCTCCAGCACTGCTGCTTTCTACCTTTTTAGATAAGTCACCATAAGGATTGGGATTGGGATTGGGATTGGGATTGGGATTGGGATTGGGATTTGTATTGGGATTGGGATTGGGACTGGGATTGCGATTGCGATTGCGATTGAGAGAAATCNATTGGGATTGGGATTGGGATTGGGAGAAATAAACCAACTTCTCTTTGGAGGGAAAGAGGTAGCTGATTGAAGAAACCTTTCATTTTTGCTGCCTGTTTGAAGATCACAGTGCAATATCTGCTGTAAGCAAATTAATCCTCCATTCCTAGAAATTTACTAATCATTTAATCTTTCAGTCTTATTGTGTCCCCAGAGTGCTCTTGGTACGATATCAGTAGCTGGTAACTCATTTCAGCGAAGCTCATGTGAGCACTACCGATGTCAGTGGCCTCCTGACACTTGCCCATGATTTCCACCTCAGAATCACAGAATCACCATGGTTGGAAGAGACCTTCAAGACCATCTAGTACTGTANCCCATAGCAAAAATCCCACACCACCATAATCACCCTTAAATCATATCCCCAAATGCTACATCCAGACGCCACTCAAACACTTCCAAAGATGGTGACTCCACCACCTGCCTGGGCAACTTATTCCAATGCCTGACCACTCTTTCAGTGAAGAAAATTTTTCTAATATATAATCTGAACCTTCTCTGGCATGATTTAAGGTAATTTCCTCTCATCCTTTTCACTTGAGACATAGCAGAAGAGATCAAGCACCTCATCACCCACCTCCTTTCTGGTAGCTGTGGAGAGCAATAAGATCTCCCCATGAGGCTTTTCTTCTCCAGACTAAACAACCCCAATTCCCTCAGCTGCTCCTCATAAGACAAGTTTTCTAGACCATTCACCAGCTTTGTTGCCCTTTTTTGGACACAAAGTCTTCCACTGAGATCCATTCTGCCCAGATATTTGGACATCCATAGTTTTGGTGCAGACAAGCACTTCAGCACATGTTCAACTTTAACCTTGAGTTCAAGTCCTGCAAGCTACAGTGCTTTAGCACACTTCTGAATGCTGATTTGAACAGGGACCTCTGGATCTGAGTCTAAGGGACACTGGAGAGGGTCATCTTCACAATGGCTTCATCAATCTTTGAAACTCTCCTTGCTCCTGCCCTGCTCAAAGAATCAAATTAGCCAGAGCTGATGCTTCAGAGAAGCCAGAGTAAACACACACCATGGGGCTGTCTGGGGTGGATCTCTGGACAGACTTCAGTACTACCTTCTTTCTACCTCTTCCCAGCTGCTTTCTGACACCTTTGCTTTATGGGAGATCTAAATTCCCCTTGCTCTTGCAGCCAGAAGTGCAGGGGAGGTCCTGTGTCTGTGCAAGCCCCTTGACAAGGCCAGGGGATCTCCCCAGAGCGTGACTGTACACATGCATGCAGTCAGGTGCAAAGTTTGGACTGCACATAGCACTCCCTGTGGTGCAGGGTCCTTGTCATTGTGGAATTCCGTTTCTCACTCAAACATCTGCAGGATCAAGGCCCTTCAAGTGCAGGGGAGATTAGGATCTGGTTCTGTGTGGTATTGCTTGGAGGGCTGTGCCCAACTCAAATTGCACCTACCGTTGGGAGCTATGCAGTCACCAAAGGAAATGCCTGTCTTGAAATGAGCTCATGCTGCTGTGCCGTTTTCTGTGCCTGTCAGCACTTTTGTGGACTCTTGTGTTTGCAGATGTATGAATTATCCCTTGGCAGATGGCTGGTTTCACCCTTCTCTATGCACACGTGTGCTTAAGGTGAATGTAAAAGTGCATTCATTGTTGTAATGAACTTTTCATTCATAGTCCTATTATTAAGTGGATATGAAAATAGGTTTCTATGTATGCATATTGTCAGCCCCAACAAATCATTCTGCTGGACAGGATCAATGAAAAGGGACGAGGTGATTTTCTGGGGTTCCTCCAGCCTTATAATTCTCTGAAAAGTCCAAGGGCAAAGCTGATCTAATGGTAGGATAAGTAATCACAGTGTTTCTATTATATCAATCTCTTATTGTGCAAATCAGACATCCATTCATACTTACTTTTCATATTCCATATAAAAAAGCACAACTATGATCTATCTTCATACACAGAAGAACGTGTATGAATCTACACAGAGATGTCTGTAGGCAAAGGCAAACACAATCAATAAATTGAAATCCTACCACTTATTCTTAATTCTGTTGCTGTGTATGACTTGAACAAGGATAATTCATTTGTTTTCTTACCACAGGTTATAAACACATTTTTGATATTTATTTATGTATTTATTAGCGTGTATAAGGCAGGATCACTTCTGAAGCCTGGATTTGCTTCCCACTTTGGCTGTAGCCTGCCTTTATGTTACCTGAGCATGCACAGGATCCTTGTTCCCCCCTTGTGCCCAACTCTGCTTGGCGCTGTGGGGGCATTAAGGTTTTCTCCTACATGCAGGACACACTACCCCACACTAGGTTGGCATCCCTGCCTGTGAACGGACAGCATTCACAGGGGCAGGACACTGTGGCAGTGACATGAAGTAGCAGGGACAAGTGCATAGAGTCATAGAATCATTAAGGTTGGAAAAGACATCTAAGATCACCAAGTCCAACCATTAGCCTAGCACTGCCAGGTCTACCACTAAACCATGTCCCCAGGTACCACATCTGTGCAACTTTTAAATAATACCTGCAGGGATGGTGATTTCACCACTGCTCTGGGTAGCCAGTTCTAAAGTTTGACCACCCTTTCCACGAAGAAATTTTTCCTAAAATCCAATCTAAACATCCCCTTGTGCAACTTGAGGCCATTTCCTCGTGTTCTATTGCTTGTTGCCTGTGAAAGTAGACTGACCCTCACCTAATTACAGTCTCCTTTTAGGTGGTTGTAGAGAGTGATAAGGTCCCACCTGAGCTTTCTTTCCTCCAAACTAAATGACCCCAGCTCCCTCAGCCTCTCCTGTGCATCTGTAGCCTTGCTGCTGGGTCCTACCCAATGCATGCTAGGCAGTGGCACAGGGTCCATTTGCTACTCGGAATGAGCCCCAGTCGGCCCCTGAGGCAGCCGTGGGTGCGTGCAGGCTCCTGGCGGCACCCGCGCCGTGCGCAGGCAGAGTGCACAGCACACACCCAGGAGTGTCTCGCCGAGCCCATTAAACTGGTTAACGGGGGAAAACAAAAGCCTTTCAAACATGATGCGCTAATAAAAGAGATTAATCCGCCCAAGAGAACAGTCATAAACTAAAATGGCTTATAAAATAAAACACATCATTAAGTACAATTGAGGTATTAAGTAATAAAGATTGAAGTACAGGATGAAATTTGTTCCTGTGTGCAGGACCAGTGAGTGCCCCTTTGCTCCCCGCTGGGATTGGCAAGTGGACCAGGAGGAGGTTTAGACCTCCTGGTCAAAGGACTTCACATTCCAAGTGTCCCTTGGGACAGCAATGACCATTCTCTTGTCACTGAGCTTTAACACAGCACCAGCTCTGCTAAAAGTGCTGTTTGCAGCAACATAAGCAGACCTGTGGTAGATAAGTGCCAGAGCGGCACTTTCTGCCAGGGTCCAGTCCATGGTACTTCTTCACCTTTTAATTGGGAAGTTCCTGAACCATTTGCTCCCAAAGTTTTGCTGCCCACCAGCATCACTCAAGCTGCCTCAAACAGCCGACACCTCCCCTGAGCAGTGCCACGTGTCACAGCCCTTACCCAGGACAAGGATGTCCCCAGGTTTGGGGCCCTGTGAACACCAAGGAAAGAAGTTACTCCTAATACTAGAAAAGCAGCTTTTAGGGTATGCTACTGCCACAGCATCATTACAATCTCTTCATGGCATAAAGACCAAGAGAGTGAAAGATCTCTTTCATTTTTCTCCTCTTGGCCAGGGAAAGAGAGGAGAGCCCTAAAGTTGCTGCTCCTACCACACAAATAACTGGAAGAAGCTGCAACTTGGGAGGAAAGGAAGGAACACACAGAAACAGTCAAGTGCAGGATTTATGAATGCCAAAACCTCTAGTCATTCTCATGTAAATATGTATTAATGAGGACATTGTACCTGTAAGTAGACCAGCAAATAACACTTACAAGTTTTTGCATTTATGAATGGATGTAGCTTACAGATCTCAGCAATGGAGAGGCTCTGACCTCTGTAGTGTCACACAACTGAAGCCTCTTTGGGGATCATGGTGCAGGAAAGGTGGTTGTACAGTTGTAGTGTCGAAGAAAAGTATCCCCCTCCAAGACAGACACCCCCCTCGTGTGTGAGCACTACTCTTTCACACAAGCACTACTATCAGCTGCATTCATCTAATGTCTTTGCTGCACTTCCCAGACTCCCAGGAAGTTTGGCATTACAAAAAAACTTAGGCCTGACCATTTTTCTTGTTTGTGGCTCAACTAAAATTCTCCCTTGGCTGTCCCTTCATTGTTTTGCTCAGCTAAACAGTGAAAAGAAACTGGATGGCAGAATCTGGATTTTGTGTTACTGGTGATGCATTTGGCAGTGAGAACCCAGCTGAGCTATGGGAAGCTAAGTGAGATGTGCTGGAAAGGTGCTAGCAGATGACACCACTTGTAAATATAAACCCAAGCAAACTGGTGAAGTCATTGAGAACTCTTGAGAGTGAACACTCCTGAAACCCTCCAGCACTATTTTTAGAGCTGTACCCTAGATAAAAGCTACGTGTGTTTGACTGGTTCTTGTTATAGACGTATATTTACCCTTCCCTAACATAATTCTATTTCACCTTTTTTTTTCTGACACTCTTCAGGCAATTAGGCAAAAGACCAAAAAGGCTATACCTTGCAAAATAAAATAAATTTGATTTTTTTTTTTTTAACTTTTAAAAATTTAATCTTAAGAGACATCTATCCTGAATTCTAGGCAACCTGGAAAACAATAAAAACACAGGGTGGAATTTTCAGAAGTGTTCTGAATTGCTTGTCAAGTTGCAACCCATGACATTGGTTTGTATTTTCTTTGCTTTCTGCTTGTGATTCCTTATGTCTTACCTGATTTCAGAAGCAAACAGACAGTGACCCAGTTCAACATAATTCCTGTATTTCTTTCCTTTCTGCAGTATTTCTGCTGGAGGAATTCAGTGCCTTTCTGTGGACACTGGTGAAACAATCCCATGGCCATTTGATATAACGGCTTTCTAAAAATGAGGCCTTTGCTGATGGGCTTGGTGTGCTTGCCAGAGATCTTAGGAGTCATCAGCAGCCCTCTTCCCACGTGCTGCTAGCAGCACCATGCCATGCTCCAGTGTGGGCCTGCTTGGCTGACACTCAGCTGGTCAACATGCAGCCCCCTGCTCGCCATCGACACGCTCCACGCTCCGGGCAAGACGGCAGCCAGGCACAGAGGCTCCCCTGGCTTCCCCCATCCTGCACGCTCCAACCCTTCCCACTCCGTCATCTCCTGGCTTCTCAGGGTGGGTGATAACCCATCGGCAGCAAAAACGTGCTCACAGAGGGACTTTTTAGGATGGTCCCAATGGGCAAATTAGGATGTTCCTGGCAGAGGGAAGTGCTTTGAGCAGACTGGATGGGAACGCTGAGGTGGCCACATGTGGCTGTGAGGGCAATGACAACAGCTTCAGTGACAACTGTTAGACCATGGATAAACTCCTTCAAAAATCTCCACATCTCAGAATAATGGTGAAGTTAGGGAACACAGTAAATCTCACTTGAAAAAAACTAGGCATTCAGCAAGGAAACATCATCCCTCCCTCCATCCCCGGATTTTCACGGTATCCTGTGTGCTGGCTCTACGTGACCTTTCCCCAAAATTATGGGATTTGCAGCAGGATAAAGGGCAGAAGAAGGGGCTTACTAGGTATGAATGCAGAAAGGGATGGGTGCTCCCTCACACACCTCCTTCTTTCAAGTGGAAATTTTAATTGATGGATCCGTGTTTGATGGATCAGCTTCACAGGGAGGAGAAGCAAGGCAGAATGCAAGTTATGAATCAGCTGGCAGGTCTGTGAATGCAAAAAGGGTGGAATATTGTGAGTCATCATCAAACCTATTTCTCAGTTCTTCTGTAATCAATCTTTTTGTCTCTTGCAGGTTTGAATGACTCATTCTTTAACATGCCTTTATAGAGCAGCTAAGTGCGCAGCTTGCCAGCCTCCCTGGTGCTGCTCAGTTTATCTACTGCACAGCGCCAGCAGAGGTTAAAAAATGCAACACTTGATTGCTGCAGGATGACTTCAAGAAACAGAGCAAATTGCTCCTGTGATAATGTAGGTAGGGAGCATGGTAGGTGCAAGGGACATGGACTTGAAAATACTTGGTGCAATTCAAATGGATTTCTAAAATGTTCGTAAAGCATCCTCTCCTTGAACACAGCAGAGAGGAAGATGACGAGTGCTGAATCCCCCAGGCTCTGTGGCCCAAGAGGCTCTGCCTCACTCTCTGCAAGACCTTGCTGTCCACCTTTGAACTCTGGGCATCTTGCACCCACTGCGAGTCTTGCCACCCTCGCTGGTTTCTGGCTGAGCTCTGCCCAGGCACTGCTGTGCTTCAGGCAGTGCCTTTTATTGATTCAGTGTGTTCAGTGTTGTGCTCCTTTGACCCATCCTTAAAGAAGTCTGCCTGGCATAGTCAGTGGTGTTAAAGAGGTCTGAGATTGCAAATGGCCCTGACTGTAACATTAATAATCATAATGACACATTCAGTACAGATTTCTCTGTACTGGAGCTAATCCGAGATCTTCCATCAGTCAAGGTAAAACTGAACTCTGTGTCCCTGTGGATGAAGTCTCAGGGTTTGGCTGCTCTGGCCATGGCACAGGAAGGCACCGTGATGGTCCAGACCAAAGAGGGCCACGGGGCTCACCTATTCCTTGCTGCTGGCTCAGTATCTGAGTACTTTGATACAAACCATGGAAGACCACTGCTGTTTGTATGCAACTTCCCTGAAGTCTACTCCCCCTCTGCTGCTACCTTCCAAGCTAACCCTAGGGCAGCCTTGTCTTAAACTCCTCTTCCACCCACCCCACAGTGACCATTCCCATGGTCGAGTCATCTCAGGGGTGTTCAGACTGCAATTTTCTTCTCCATTTCTTCCCACTTTCCTTGGTTTTCATCACCTTGTTGCAGAGAGTGACAGACCTGCCCAAGAGCTGTTTATCTAACTCTTATCTTTACACCCAGACTGAGATCAGAAAATGAAAACTGACATCTTTTTTTTCATCAGATCTGCTCTCTAAGTGCCATACTCAGGCCAAAATAAATGTTTACATCGCTCTTCCTCTGGGTAATGTGGCAAAGCCAACATAGCCAAGACAGAGGAAGTGGATTTACCTCCTGCAGAATCACTTGTTCCTTTGTCACTGGAGACAAAGAGACACCCTTTAGAAATGGAAGAGGTATCTAGCCAGCTTGCAGAAATGGCTAAAGGGAAAAATGCTTTTTTATTGCATTTGCAAATTTGCAAATTAAATCTGGTCTTAGGTGTGTCCTTGTCTGCACTTAGGATGGCCATCATTGTGTTTCACTAATACACTCTGGATTTTTGCCGTTCTTGCTGCAGTCACTGCTAAGGATATTAAGTATTTCCTATCTGAATTCCCATTCTCTGTGGAGGGTCTTCTCCCTCCAGCCCATCAGCTCCCCATTGGACATATCTAGCTGCCACCTCTTTTTAACCAGTTCTTTTTCACCCTCTTGCAGTTATTCCACTATGTACAACAACAAAGACCTTATGGAAGTCCAAGTAGACTAGATCTGTTGCAGTTCCCTAAGGTATTGTTTGTCTAGAAATGCGTTAGTTCTACAATCTTCATCTTTAGCTAAATCTCTATAGCATTTTTTCATTTCCATTTACCTACATGACTTTAATTAGATTTCCAGTCACACTTTTTTCAAAAATGTATTCACTTCTATGTCAGACTAATGACTCAAGGCTCCCAGATGGCTTTTCACCCACCCTTCAAAATAAGCACTATGATTGGAACTCTCCAGCCAGAATGTACCAAGCTGGATTTGGTAGCCTGACTCCTCATGGTAACCACAATTTCACCTAGAAGTTCTTTAATATTGCCAGAAAAATACAATCAGCTCCCTTTGGTGTGTACACAGTGAACCCTTTGGCTTTTGCTTCCACCACAACTGCTGTAGTTTTCACTTACATAGAGGCTCTCATTAGACAAGGTGTCTTGGCCCACAGGTTTTATCTTGGTGTCCTAATGAGAAATTCAAGTGAAGTACTCATTTAGTTTTGGAGCCAAACCTGTATTATCTTTCATCTCTACCGCTTTTCACTGCAAAGCCGAACCACTTCCTCTTCCTCATTCTGTTTTTATTTATAGAGCAAAGAAATCTGCCACTTGCTACAATCAATTTTACAAGGCTGAAATTGGTTGGGTTTTGGCGGCTGTCCAGACACCTTTCCTTGCTGATCCATGCTTTCTTCCACGCTTTGTAGGCTTATAGCTAGCTCCTAACACCATGTATCTCATCTAGTCTGGCATTACGCTTGCCAGGTCTGCGATTTACTCTGGCCACCTGTTAAAACTGGCTGTCAAATTGAGTCTCAAAACAATTTATGTGGCTAGTCGGGATACTTTGCTGTTCTCTGCAAACACAAGGACAACCAGAATAGCAATTCTTCTTGGTCAGCAGTGCCCACTAGTATAGACCTTCCTTCTTCCTGCCCACATAAGTCCTAGGTTTTTGATACCTTTTTGTTCTTCCTTCTATCTGCAGGTTACTCTCCGTCTCCATCATTTCTTTCTCTGATATGCTGATGTTAGCTAGTTTTTTTCCAGCTCGTTTCCTCTTTTGCTGCCTGGTGTCTTTCTCTTTCTTGCCTTTATTATTCACATGTTCTTGCCAAACAGATGGACAAGGAGGATAGATGCAACACCACCACATATGGAAAAATCTATCTTGTGTAAAAGACCTCATTAGGATGAATGACAGGTACTTAGGTAGATCTAGAAATGGACCAAGGAAGCAAGGCGATAAAGATGAAAATCACATCTTCAGATTCTTGTCCCAAATCTGTCCTTGTCTGCAAGTGTCCATGGATCCAAAAGGTCTTCTCTTTCACTGACTTTGTCAAGAAGCATTAGTATCTAGACAGTTTTGCTTGTTAAAGCATAATATGCAGACAGCAGATTCTGTATCTAGCCAACTTCATTGCTTTCTCTCTTTCTAGCATCCCTTCTAAGATTGCCTCAGTAGTTGTCATCAATTTTTACCAAATGAGATGGTTGTCCCTTTTACATTTTGTATTACTCATCCTAACGGTTATGATAACATATTCAATACAAGAAAAGGGTATGTAAAGATCCACTATATTATGCAAAAAGCATTTGTGGGACATAAATGTATCTTCTACATAATGGTGGAAACATTCTGGTTTAGAGTGATTCCTAGCAGGAAAGAGATTATATCAGAATTCAGCAGTTTTGCCCAACAGCAATAAAAGACCAAAGACATCAATAGAAATCCCTTAACACTATGGTAAATAGTTGTCTTTGACTACAGACTGTCAACACCAGGCCTGTGGGAGTGCAAAATGGCTACAGAACCACTTACAACAAAAGTTAGTAGGCATCAGTCCTGCTGACCTTCTACTGACTTCAGTGCACAGACACACACCAGTTCATTGAGACAGATACTATCTCACTAAGGCAAGGATCACACCTTGAGACACTGAGGGAAGATTGCAAAGGAGCTTCCTTTGGGATAAAGGTATTTTTGATGGGGGATGGCGGGCACTTGACAGGCATGAGTGGGAGGCTGTTCTAGGAAAAAAGGAGAGATGAAGCATGGTGCCAAGTCAGCAGTGGGACACAAAGCCAAGGGAGTGGTTAAAGCAAACACAAGGAACAGGTGAGTGTAAAGAAACAGGATCAGGCAAAATTTTGTGCCAGTGCTGATCCCATTGACAAGGACTAAGAGTTGCCTCAGAATTTAGTATTTGACTGACTTCTTACTTTCAGACTTGAAAAGAAACAGAGGAAAAAAGTCAGTTCTGAAACACTTGATTTCATATTTTTCTAAACAGAACGTGGTTATGTTGGTGAAATGAAGAGTTTGCAGCACCAAGGATGCATGAAGAGATCTTACAGAAGCTGCAAGTCATCTTTTCGTTTCCACTTATCTCTTGTCCTTGGGAATTGTGGGCCAGCTTTGCACAGGTACCTTAGTGCCAAAAGGTACAAGTAGACAATTAATGATAGTTTCAAACCCAGCAACCTAACCTCAATAGAATGTTACAAAGGGACAGTATTCAGCAATCTAATTCTTAGCTACCTAAATAACTAGGAAATGGCTTCGGACTTCATTTTAGACACAACTGAAAAAAGAAATACTGACAAAATTCCCTGAGATTTATTTCACTGACAAATGAGGAGTTTTTTGGGTTGTGAAATAATACCCCAACATTATCTGAGAAGAAGTTTCTGTAAGGTCCTACTCCCAAATACTAAAACTAAATTAAGTACTCTTTCCCAGCTTTTCCAGGGACATTTTCCATCTGGAAAGAGGCTGTTTTGCTATGAATGTCACAATCTACCTTAATCCAGATAAACTCCCCCTTCAGTATGACTTTTATGACAATAATTTCTAAGTCTGTGGCAGAAATCCCATTGTTTTTAATGGGGGGAAGACTGGGCTGTCATAAGCACTTCCACTGGAATGAATGTGGCCTCAGGGGACAAGGGAAAACAGGGAAAACCCAGGGAATCATTGAATAATTAGTGCAAACTTTGACTTTGCTCTTTGGGATCAATTCAGGAGGGCGTGGGGGTTGGCATACTTCAACACTACATTCCATAAGTTTCAGCAAATTTAATGATAGACATCAGAACAATGCTTCTCAGTGAATAATTAATAAAAATGTTCTTGACACTACCATTGTACTCAGTGACTACACAGCAAGGAAAGGTGAGATAGGTGAGTTCTCTGCTTGATGTCATGGTCAAGGATTAAGAAGTCAACAGTTCTGCAGGGCCTAAATGACACGTGGTCTTACCTGAACAGCCATAGCTGATGAGTGACATTTGAACGTTTTGAAAGTGGTCTGTGAGAATTTTCCCAGCTGACCTGCAAAAGACACACAGCAAATCGGCAGTAGAGCAGAACCAAACACCCTCTCCCCTCTATGTGTCTGCCCCATGCACCCATCTCTTCATGTTTCTGTAGGAACCTACTGCTGTGATTCCCAGAGAGGCTGAATGGCACAGTCTGTGGAGATGCTGTGTATCCTAAAGCAGTTTTAATCTATGCACATTTATTCTGTAATCACAAGGCATGAAGCAACACAATGCCCACAGAAAGTGCTTTATTTGCATCCCTATATGAATACAACCTATGGCAGATATTCAATTCCTGTAATCTGCCAGAAATATCAAACCTTGAAGGCAAGCTCAGATAGGAAATGGGTCATTGACTCACCCTTCTGGCTTGATAATAATAATACTTAGAATTTATTTAATTCTTTACACAAATTAAACAATAAATTAATCTTCACTACGTGACTGTAAAACCTACAGACATCCTAGTTTTAGAGATGGAGGAGCTGAAGAAGAGGAGTTCAGTGCTTTGTCCAGCAAAACTGACGATGATTCTACAATTACCATTCCTGTTTCCCTGGTCCCATGTGAATTTGGGGGCTCAGAGAAGTCTCAAAAACATTAATTATTTAGAGCTGGTGCTCACACTGGGAGAAGGCCATTCCACAGTCATGGTTAGTCCTGACATTCCATTTATGATCTGTATAAATGATCTACACTCTAAATAAATTTGCCTGGCATTAAGAATTCACTGTCTGTTTTTCACAGCAGGGAAGAAGGGGCAGAACAGTTAAATTAATTATGCCATACTCTAGAGAGACTCAGCATCCTAACCAGAAGAGCTGAGAGCCTCTTCCTTTCCTTCGGCGACCAAATTCTGAAAGAAACTCCCACCCACTCCAGCCTCTTCTATGAAAAATACAATCTTTCGGAGCATTTTTTCTTGAGCTTATTTCCCAGCAGTTTATATTAGGGGTGACCTCTGTTAGAGGCTGATGTACCACATACATCTACCCCAGACAGGGGAGACCAGAGAGTGTGTGCATGTGTAGCTTGTGCATATGTTGAGCTCTAATGGAGGGTGTCTCCAGCCAGACATCAGCACACTGCTACAAAGCACCAGAAGGTTCCTCGTTCTGGCTGTGCCATGCCCTGGGGCTCAGCTGTCTCAGCCCACTGTGGCTGGGGCTCATCTGAGGCTTTCTTGGGCAGAGCAAGCAGTTCAGGGCTCTGTGTTCTGGCTTTGGGGGAAATGTTGCCTATTTTCCATGTGTCCTCTGGGATAACCTCGCCCAGCCAAGGCTCCCCACAGCTGCTTCTGGCAATTGTTTCGTACCACCCGGAAAAGCAGCTTCTTCCCCACAGAGAAGTGGCAATCCCACAGACCCCAGCTCTCCTGGAGCTTCTTTTGTCTTGGCTGTCTGTGCAGTGTCCTTACGCTTGGATTCTGGCAGGCCATGCACCGTTGTTCCCAGCTTTAGTTATGCAAAACATCAGTAGATGAGAACTGGAAGAAGGTCCTTCACCAGGAGAAACAGCTTGGATTTTTTTACCATGAAGGTAAACCACTCATTACTACTCATAGCAAGTGCTCACAAATGAGAAATAAGTGTTCAGAGAGCAGCTTCCTACACTTGTCCCTCTGAGATGAAGCTATCCCTGACTTGAATTCCCAGACCTACACTGGACTCCTCAATGTCTCTAAAACATATCTCCTATTTCCACAGAACTGAACTTCTGTATTCCAATCAGTTCTCCAGCTCTTTCAGCATGTACTGAAGGCTGTTACAGACAGTTTAGCTAGTACATGACATGTGTTTCCTTCCAAAATGACAACATCCATTTCCTAACTCTTGAGCGTTCCCATGTTTATTCTCCATTTGTCTGCCTTCCGATCACTCCTCCTTGTCTTGCTACGGCTGTTTCCTGTGGGTTTGATAGGTTTTCCACCAGCTTGTTGGACTGGGGATAACTGTACTGGATAGTTTGATATCAAAATCCATATTTGACAGCAACGTTCTTAAACAGCAGATACCATAGCAAAAATAAATTTAATATGCAGGATCCCCTGGCTAAGTGCATGACTTCTATTATTGAAGGACAAAAGTTTCTAGTAGCACCTTGTTCCAGAAACTCTATCTGCTAACATGGGCCCTATCATTCAACAGGTCTATGTTTTTGACAATGGGACCTTCCCTTAACACTTCCATTTGCTGTTTTTTTAGGGTAAGGATAAACCACCTGACGCCTTTCCTGTCCTCACACGACTTTCATACATGTTTTTTATAAGTCTTTCACAACAACTTAAGAAATGTCCATCTCAGCGTCAGTCAATAAAATGTCACCTAGCCTCGAGAACCTGTCCTTGAATTTATAATGGATCTGCAGATTTACCTGTATTGTCTTGTGGTATCTGGGGTCTAATCTGTCGGAAGATTGTCCACACTCTCATCTGGATGTGGTGGTGACTTCTGCTTAGCAAAATTCCATTGTTTCATTAGAGGATAATGTGGAGAGTTCCAGAAGGAGACCATGCCCATCTCACTCCTGTCACAATAGTTTTAGGGAGATTCAGTTCCTCTGCTCCATTCCAGTGTCAGAGCAGCACATGGGCTGGTGGCTCTGTAGCGCTGGGGTTGTGGGAACTCCCTGTGGAGGTCTGTCAGGGCAGGACCTGGTAGCCAGGACCCACCCCACTCCCAGCCTGGAGCCAGGTACTAGGCCAGCCGCAGCCCCAGGCACCAGGCAACTCTACGGGGACGAGCGCAGTGTAGCGGTGGCTCTGCCAGCCAGATAAGATGCCACGACTTCAGGTCAACTGCAATTTCTCAGGCATCCTCTTCTTGCTCTGTTTAACACCCTATTGCTCATGAGCTCTATTTTCAAGTGGCACTCAGCATCTCTTGGTTTAGTTCTCTGTCAGATAAGAACCACTGAGAGCAGCCCCCACCTGACAGAATGAAAACCACAGTGCAGTGCTGCAGAGACTGTTACTGCCAGAAATGTGAATGGGTTTTGCCTGCTTCCCTCCTGGCACCCATCACTTGGCTATGTGCAAACAAGTATGGGTTAACTTCTCTCTACTTCTCGAGGGGTGTTTTAGATTTCCTATTTTTCCATCTGATTTCCTTTCTTCCTTCCACAAATAACTCAGAGCCAGGAAGCATGCAGAATTTACAATATTTGGGGCCAAATGGGCTAAGACGGCTAAGAAGCAGAGCAGAACTTGCTCAGTTCCACTGGGCTGTCCCTACAAACTTTAACTTTGCCTTGCTGTATTTTTTTCCATGTTTATACTGGAATGCTTGTCATCCAGCCATTGTACTGTTGTCCCTCAATTGAGGCTTAGGTCTATGCCCAGAGAGCCAGGCCCAATGAACACATGGAGCTGAGATCCACCTTCTGACCTTTAATGTCATACTGAGCAAAAAGGGTGCTCAGTGATAATTGGCAAAGCTGCTTTTTTGGAGAGTTTATAGACTTTTATAAAAGTTACAACAAAGAAGAAGTGCAAAACTTGTTCATTGGTCAACTTAACATGCGCATTTCTGCACATGCTTTGATTAGGGACTACTTCTTTACACTAGGGCAGTCTGACATAAGGCCCCCTCCCAGGAGTGTGATTTTGACCATGCTGATTAGTCATAGGTTACCCGTGGGCAACCTTACCCCTCTCTCCCATCCCCCTGCTCCAGAGGTGATTCATCTTTGTTGACATTCTCATATTTTTGTCATTCTTGTGCTGCCTTCCTGTGATTCTCCATTTTGAGGACCACAGTACCATGTCTTGTTTCTTCCATCCTGGGTTAATCCCTTTTTATCAATGTTGGTCCAAGAGTGCTGTGATGATGCATCCATGGCACAGGTTGGTCACCTGCACTTTCTCACCTTCATTGTTTCATTATTTCATTTGTAGGTGAAATAGGTGCAGCCTAAGAAGGTTCTTCCTTCCCCTAGAACAGAGGCCACCCTACCATACCCTAGAAAGAAGAACTGCCTGCTGCCATGGGAGCTCAAGACGAAGAAATGGCTGAATTGTGGCTTTAGTCTCCTGCAGAAGCTCACAGAGAGCCAAGGGAGGGGTGAGACACACACCCTCAGAGCAGCCTCACAGCCCCTTTGGAGAGCTCAGCACGCTCTCTTATCTGCATACAACCAGGACAGCATCCCACCCCATGGCAGCTCCATGATACAGCTCCCCCAACAGAAATACAGCACTCCCACCCAGGGTTGCAGAGGAAGGTTGATGCAGATATTCAGTCTCTTTCTTTCAGCAGAAGACCACACAAGATAACCACAATCTCCCCATGTCCACAGTTTCCAGATTAGTAACAAGCAAGTCCTACACATGAGGTGTCAAAAGAGGGGGGGAGAGAGAGGTGGGTGAATATCACAACACAAGTGACATATGGATTCAACATGTTCCATCACACAAGTTTAAAATAAGGTTATTTTTTCTACCTGTTCTATTATGAGCCATAAAACTCCATTGTTTTGCTGAGGAGAGAATCTCCATTGCCATTTCAATATGCTGCAGTGAACTATATTAATGTGCAATTAATTGTAGAGATTAATCATCAGGCAGTGTTATCAGATGAACACCATGACATACACGAGCACAGGCTAACCCCTGCTTCATGCTTTGGCAGGCTGAGGAAATGAGTCCTGCATGGCTGAGCCAAGCTCTCAGGCTGGGTGGCCCACATCTCAGGGGTGACCTTGATTCTTGCTGTATCCACTTGGTTTCAAACACGTGAACAACCTCAGCAGTCCTAAAAACAATGTCATCTCATCCAGCATTTCTTTCCAAACAAAACTCCATTATGAAAAAAGTGCTGCTGCACTTGACATCACTGAGCACCCAGCTCTGCTGCTGCACCTCTCATATGCACATATTTGGAAACAGATTTTGGAGTATAAGCCTATGATTTGACTACTGACACAACTCGTCACTCTGTGATTTGCCAAGTTGAATGACCTCATACAGCTGGATCAGCCTGAACACTGAACAGGGGACACCAACACCCAGGCCATCCAACACATCTGGATTAGACAAACTCATCTAGTTTTTCTGTCTGCACTGTCTTTCCTTCACACAGAAATGTTGCTCCTCTTTTCTGAACCTAACTTATACATGGGCAAGTCAACAGCCATTTTGGGCCAAGAATGACAAAAGGATTTGGGCACTTGTGTCCTATGGAATTTCTTAACCATAACCTTGTTTCACTGAGCTTGTAAGATTAGTGGGATCAAATTGTCCAAATGCCGAAAAAACCCTCTTTTGTCTTCATGTGAACAACACACCTGCATTCCTAAGAATGCCCATGTGTGCCAGATCAAGGATGCATCTATCTCAGGATCTTTTCCCTTCCTGGCAAAAAAGAGATGCCAAGGAAGAGTATAAAAGGACAAGCTTATAATACTGCTGCTCCAGGATGTTCTTCCACCCTTCATGGATATCCTGGAGCAGAGGTTGCGGTTTTGTATTTAATAACTATCAATGGATAATTCTTCCATGAATTTGAGCTCGTGTAAACATTGAGCACCTACCATCCCTGGCAGCACTGGGTTCCACACCTTCAGCTCCTCCCTGGGAGCACAACTGCCTCCTTTCCTTTGCACTGACCTTGCCATCTGGGAGTTTCATTTGGCATCCCCTGACTCTATTACTGGAAGATACAGTGATCCCCTAGGTGCTTTCTTTCTACCACGCATGATTTTGTGGATTTGTATCATATCCTCCTCCAGCCATCTCTACCCCCAATCTATTCCACCTCCTGAACAGGAGCCATTCCTCACCTTTGATCAGCCCTGTGGTCCTTTCTGTACTTTTCCAGCACTTATATTCACACAGGAACATTAGAAAAACCTTGCACACTGGAAGGCACGCCCAGCTATGGACAACCACCTAGAGAAGCAAACATGCTAGTGACACTCCTCATGCTGAGGGACAATCCCAGACTTGGCTCCTGGTCCTCTCCCCTGTTTATCCAGGCTCATATTTCACTGTTTGGCAGAGCACTGCCATGGCCTCTTTCTCTTTGAGTCCTCACCCATGAGATGCATATCACTGGCTTGGTCTGGGTCCTGCTGGGCAGCCACGTCAGGCACGTGGCCACTGTGGGAAGACCGGAGGCTGATGCTCAGAACCACGGATGCAGGGGAGCGCCCCACCTCATTCTCCAAACCATTTCACAAGGAGGAGCACCTCCATGATGTGGAAGTCATTCTGTCTGGACTAGAACCAGTAAAGACAACTTCCCTGGGGAAGATGCAGCATCTTAGGCTAGTGAACAGGCTTCCATCTGTGTCAGGGATCCTGGTGCTCCCACCTGCTCAAGCCCTGGACCAACACCAAGAGGTCCCAAGCAGTTTCTCCTCAGGCACTGGGCTGAGATTTAGCAAAAAATCAGCAAACCCATGATAATTTGAATGCAGTATTTTGGACAGGACAGTGATAACATTCTCAGAGGTAAGAAATGAGGCTGATCAACCTAAAGCTCCTGATGAAGAAAAGCCAAAGAACTCCGCAGTGTCAAGAGGATGGACAATAGGTTGGCCAGCAAAATTCAGTGTCAACTCATGGAAAGTGGCACACATAGGAACCTCAGCTCTAAGTATTCACAAGGAGCAAGAGGCTCTGCTTTACCATGAAGAAAACATAACTTGGAGTCTCTGAAATGTGAACTTGGTGTGTGATATGAATGCAGTTATTGTTACTAGTGATGAAAAGATTGTACAGGTCCATGAAGCTTTTCCAGGAAGATAACAAGCATGAACACAAGTATGGAAGAGTTTTGCCACAAGGAAAGGGTAAATGGTACCGGAAAACAGAAGGCAATTTCTAAAAGGATGATCCTGTGAAGGAGATAGATCAAGAGAAAATATTGAGCAAGTATTATCATAAGGTGACAACTAAGGCCCAGCTGGAGAAATCATTGTGCAACAGGTTCAGATCAAATAAAACTTGTTATTAGCCATTGACTAATTGTATTGTAAAGTGCATTACCACCGGCTTCTGTAGAACCCAAAGGGGGGTCAATGCAGGGTTTTAAAATTTGCAGTTCCTAAGTGAGAGACTAGTTGATGCAGGACAGATCTACCCATCCCAATGGGTCAATTGTCTCAAGCCCCACAAGAGTGAGACTTCGAAAGCACTGGGTGCTTGTAACTGTGTCCGTGTAAACTCTTCACCTGAGCATTCACTTGTGATTAGGCAGCTCTCAGCATTGACAGTCAAAGGCAGTTCTTACACTCCTATGAGTTCCTTTGTGATCAACAAACCAGCATTTTAACAAATGCTTTACTAACTTTAGTAAAAAGCACTGCAGACATTTTTCTCTAGAGCTTTTCTCCTTCTTGTCTTGCAGCAGGGATCTTCGGGCAAACTGCTCCATACTCAGCTCAGCCTTGCCAGTACAGCTTTGGCTACATAATGAGAAACACAAGCAAACAAATGCACACAGCTTTTCTCCAAAGCCGGCGTGAGCTGCATGTGCCAGCGCCGGTTTCTGTGTTGCCTTTTCATGAATGCACACAAACGAATGATTGCATATACACAGACAGGTCTGTGGCCAGGAAAGTTGTACTCATAACCAGACAGCTGAGAAGAGGGCAGGGTAGGGTGGAGCAGAAGCCTGAACACTGCAAGGAGACAGCAGAAGCCTTGAGCTACTATCTTGAGAACTGCTGCAGGGAGCAGCCACAGAGGTTTTAACACTGTCTCTGTTTTGAAGAACAGGGAAGGTGTCAGTGAGGAGCCACGTGACAAAACACTGCAACTGTCTGTTTGCTCCTGCATAACCCAGCCTTATGGTGCTGCCCTTCCACACCACCCTCCTGGAGCCAGCTGTCCCACACCTTCACTTTGGGAAAGCCACAGCTTAGAAAACAAAGCCACCGGATGGCAGAAAAGACACTATGAGAGGATTTTGCAGCAACCTGCAACTTCTGCCATTTTGAAGCACTGAGGGAATGCATAGTGTGGTCCTGGCTGGATTTTGAGTGGATTCATCCTGGTTTACAAGTGACACAGTCACACTGGGCGATGAGAAAAACACCATTGCACAGAAGGGAAGCAACTTTAGTGATACCTCAAACAAGCATGCTGCAGACAGAGGGCTTACACTGGACTTCTTTGTCCCTTATGTCCACACTAATAACTGGTCAGAATCAATAAGATGATCCCTAGCAGAATTTTTACCCAGGCCAGCTTTCCCAAGTGCTACTTAACCACAGGCTAGGAGTTTGCATGGGGGAGAGACCATTTCCCGCAGGTAGTTAGGATGTGGCCGCTGTGGTTTGGAAGCTAAGAGAGCTTAGCAGGGAGGCTGTGGTATAGTCATGCCAGCCAGCTCCAGGGGTAGAGGTCAGACCTTGCCCAAGTAAATCATTCTTTGAGTAGATTTAGCCCAGGAACTCCAGCTCCTTTGGCACGTGAGCTAATTCATCATGGATCATTCCATTTTTGCCTGTCCTCCATCATGCAAGGGCCAATGGTGCCAGTCACGCCTGTTGAGAGGCGTTTGCTTATTGCTGCACTGTACCAACTGGTGAGTGTCATCGAAAGCCTTGACCTTCCTTATTTAGCTTTTCTAAATGCCTCATTTACACTTGTGTGCACTGTTTTTTCCTGCTCTACATTAAAGTTCCTTGTTTCCACATTGAGCTTATTTGTGCTAAGATTTCCTGCCTTTTTGCTGAGTAGTTTTGACCTTCATTCAATAAATCAATAATCTTCCCAGAACTTCACCATCACAGCCCCCACTGACTGTCTCTGCCTTTTGTTCCAGCACTTACTTTTCCACAGCACTTCAGCAAAAGCTCGTCTGGAATTTCACTGAAATATATGATTACTGCATTGCTCTCAAATATAGATTAAACAGAGCATCCCTTTGTGGAGTGCTTCTGGTAAATCCATAATCCAGCCATTTAACTTGGCATAACCCACATGTGTTGCAGTCAACTTATCTCTTTCTTCCCCCAGCAGGCTTGCAAAGACTGGGATGGGACCAGATGGACAATGTGCTTCTATGTCCAGAACCAAGGGACAAGGATATGCAAGTTATCAGATCTGTCACATCATGTGGGGAGAGCCTGCAGAGCCTTGCAGGAGCAGCCACCTCCTGGAGGCTGTTTCCAGGGATGGACACTGTCTTGTTCAGTGTCCCCTAGTCTTCTTCAAAAAAATCCTGTATTTGCAGCAGCTCACAAAGCAAGCTGGCAAAGAAAACTGAGGCAGGTTCATGGCTTGAGCTCACAGAAACAAATGCATTTCTGTAGGTCAGTCTTTCTTGACTGCATACTCAAACTCAAGAACAGACTTTTCAATTGAAAAGCAAAACATAAAATTACAAACATTTCTCAGGGTATTTCTTTTCCTCTGCAATAACAAATCTCTCTCTCCATATGAAGTCCAAAATGCTGTATTTTTTCAGAATTCACCCATGGTATTCAACTAGCAAATTCATTTCCTTTAGTAGACTGCTTTCCACTTCGATTTAAAAGGGGAAATAGGCCCTCAGCCAAAGGTTAGATCTAAATTCAGATCTACAGAATGGTGCTGTTTCCATCTTTGTTTGTATTTGGGCTTGTCTGGCTTCCTAGGGTGAAACTCGTCTTCCAGATCTGCACAACAAACATCAGCTTTGCTATTGTGTTCTCTACTCTCCCTTTGGCAAACTGCTCGCTGGAAATCAGCACATCTAGGGAGATCAGTCCAAACTGCCATGGGAAACTGGCTATTTTTCTAAAACACCTGATACAGATCAACCACAGGTTACTGCCTAGATTACTAGTTCGTGGTACTCATGAGATCAGACTAGGTCATCATGAAGGTGCCTTCTGGCTTTCAAATCTATCACCCCAAATAATGCATTAATGAAGTAACATGGAACAAAGCCACATTTGTTCATATGTAAGGTATGTTAATGATGTTCCTTTCAAAGATGGAGAAGTGGATTGCTGCACTGAATTTCACCTCTAGGGACTTTGACTTTGGTTAGGAGACAAATGAGTTTGATAGCATCAAGTAAATACTCAATGGGTATTCGCCTCCATCCCCAAAACCATCATGCAATTTGGCAGGAGCAGCAGTCTGTGCTCACGAGACGTCTAGAGGTGCTCAGGGCATTGGCAGTCCTGTGGGAGGAAGCATCTGGCTGCGCTCTGCCTGGAGTTACCCAGCGCTCTCACCCTCCCGCTTCCCCAAGCACCAGCAGCACTCTACTCCCCAGAACCACTGCAAAGAAAACACCAAATTAAAGCTGAAAGAAGGGGAAAAATATATTTATTTGGGTTCATGAAGTGAACTAATACTAAAGATTGGCTGAACTATGTACTGTATCAGCTTTGATGCATTATTAGAATTGTGAAAACTTTCAGTGTTTCAAGGAAAAGATTTTTTCCAGGCACAAGATCAAAGCCATAGCTAAATAATATTGGGTTACAGAGCAGAGGACTTTCAAATGGTTGGTTTTGACTGTTTTTGTATCTAGAAATGTTGTGATAGGAGCAGCCCTTTTTTACAAGGCCCAGTAACAACAACGTAAATCAAGCATTAACCAGAAGTAGACAGCAAATTGTCTACTTTTTAAAGAGACTTCTACTGGAGCTGTTTTTAGGAAAGGAAAGAAGGAGTTATGTTTTTAATAGGATAAAAATACTTGTCCAGGAAGCCCCACTGTATCTTTGTCCCAAAGAATAACAATGTTAGATATAAACCAACAGCCCTGAAACAGCTAATAAAACAATATATGGGGATGTTTTGACACAGAGCTGCTAGGACACAACTCAGGGTGACTCCTTACCCTTGTTTGAAAGGTTTTTAGACTTCTTGAATAAAGCACTCATGCTAAAAATAGAGAGAGACATACTAGTCTGTGCAAAATAAGATATATGGAAAATCTGCCTGCAAAGTATGTCCCTGATAGACAGGACATTTTGCTTCAGCATTCTCTTGGACACTGAAATTATGACCGTGGCAGCTTAGACTTGGTTGTGAAGCAGCAACATTCACAGCAACAGAACAGTGGGAGCACAGACTAGGAAATCAGACATACAGGGACAGCTAATTTCACCCTTCTAAAAATCACACATTCAGTCTGAGCTGGTTGTATACATTCCCTCTGTAGATAAGGCAGAGAGGCAAACACCTTCAGAGAGTAAGTCATCCTGTCCTAAGACAGGTGCTTAAGGCAGGGGCTGAACTGCCCAGCAAAGGTGCGATTTTTTTCCTCCTTGGCTCTTAGAGCCAAAAGAATTCATGGAGCCAAGACGCCTAATTTCCAGGTGGTTAAGACAGTGAGATGCATCACCCCCACAGCTAACTTACCTAATCATCATGACTCCCGTTATGTTTCCAGACAGGAAGAACAGCCAAATACTTTCAGTCTTGGATACGTTTATACTAAGAAACACAACAAGAAAGAACAAAAGTAAGGTCTTCCTCCAGGACACGGACACAGTTTGTCTTTCTTCTGGAAAGATTTCAGTGAAGAGAGTGAAATTACTGCTTTCCCATGTTCAGGACTGCCTTGGTTTTCCCCATAAGGTTAAAACACAGCCTTTAGTACAGACCCCCCTTGCCCATGGATGGTTTTGCTATCTGAATGACATTGTTCAGGCACATTTACAAAGCAAAGAATAAGATCTGCTTTCTCCACTAATTGCAGACTACCATAATTTTGGGCCAAATTCAATTGCTGCCACAGAGAAGATAATCCAGAAGTAGCCCATTCAAAATTTAAGACCAAAACCATGGCTGAGGAGTATATATTAAGTGTCTTTAATGTTTTTCTAATAAAAGATGATGCAATTTGCATCCCTCCCCATACAGCCAAACTGGTAGGGTTTGAGTAGCACACACATCAGGCCTGGCCATTACTGTATAGACTGTAACTATGGTGCAAGTGATTCCCAACCATCAAAAATCAATAATCCTACTCTGCGGCTGTAGGAGGGTCATTATGGCTTATTGCCTGTATGCTAACCCTTGAGCCTAGTAGTCAGACCTCTGTTCCTCCAGATTGCTCCATCATGCTGAACTTCTCAGCTCTGCTGTAGAGATCCATTCTCCTTGAGAAGAAAATCAAACCCCCTTGAATGGGGTGCTGGACCCCACAGAAGAGATGGTCAGCAGGAGTGTCACCGTCATCAACAGTGCCTGTTGATGAACATCTCTTTACAGTGAGCACAGATGGACATGTAGAAGCAAATAAAAGGTTGGATTCAGTTTATTCACAAGGAGATAGTATTTGCTTGTTTCTTGACTGAAGCTTTAACGTTCAAGTCAAGCAAGGCCAGAACATTTCAGAAATCCAATTCCCATTGCAAGAATCATATCATGACAGTATTTATTTATATGTTTATGTGATTATATATTCAAATACATGTATACATATTTATCTAGAATTAGATTAATTCCTAAGATGTGGGATGCCAGAAAAGGCCTACATATGAATGTACAAATATGCTAACCTGGATAAATAAATAGAGAGAGAATAAAAGATGAGAAACAACATGAGGAAAATCAAAAAAGAGGCAAAACTAAGACTGGTAAGAGACAAGCAAGAAATCCATGATGTAATTGAAGTTGTAAATGTGACTTACATCATACATCCCATTTGGCCAGGATGTTCCTTCCATCAGAGAAGGGAACAGAGGGAACAGTGTTGAACACTACAACACCCTGATTCAGATACAGATGCGCAAGGTCTAACAGCAGTGCTCAAATGCAGTTACTGAGAATGGGTGCTGGACTGTTCTCTCTTGCACAACCCTGGACCTGGAACTGCTTTGTTGGAGCCAGTGAAGTTACTTCAGAACTGTACCTCTACGAGCAGAGATAAAATCTTCTCAGTATTTAAGTTATCCAAGAAAAGGATTTGGTGAAAGGAAGCAAAGCAAAAACAAAGGAAGAACATGAGTGTTTTGCTTCATACTCTTTGAAGGGTTGTGTCTTTTACAGGGGAGTAACCTAATCAACATTTATACCCGTGTTTTTCTTCCACAATTTACTCCAGAGATTTTCTTTAAACAATAAATAGGAAATACTCTCACATACAGCTGTGCAGGATATCTAGTTCACAAGCCATTTTTCCAGGGTGGGAGCCTGTCCATTAGGCTGCACAGTCATGGAAAAGAAAATACCAAACGTGGTGCAGGAAGCAACATTGCTGGCTTTCTCATTTAGCATCCATTCAATACCAGAGTTGGATGAGATATCCCTAGGTATTAACTGCATGAAAATGAGACCAGTTCCAGCTACTTTGATGCAGGGAAAGTGCCATGAGCCTCCCTGCAATGGTCTCTTTAACTTTTGAAATAAGCTACTCAGGATAAAATGCAGACCACCTGAGGTTGCTCTGCAGCAGCACTCACTTTTGGAGACCATTTGTTAAAAATGTACCTGGTAACTTTGAAGTTCCTAGGATGATTCTCAAAAAGGTCCTGATCTGGACAGAGATGCAAAAAATTATGGATATGGACTCAAGTTTAGGAACTAGAAGTCCCTGAAACTTTTAATGGGTCTGATTTGGCAGGTGTGGTCAAGGGAGCCTACCCATAGCAAAAGCACTAAAATAAGTCCACTTCTTTACCCACTTCTTGGAAATATTCCAATCCCTAGAACAGTGCTTACTTCCAGTGAGACCTGGCTTCCAGTATCACCAGCCTCATGAGTATGAGCTCTTCTCTTGCACACAGAGGAGAGTATCCTGGCCATGAGGCTACCGTGTCCCTGGCATTCAGGGGGCAGGAAAGACATCTGTGTATTTATTTATATTCATACGTTAAAGCTGGGCCACATGCAGCCTGGACTGCAAGTCTCACAAGGTCAGAAGATGAGTAAGTGAGAAACAGCCTCATCATCACAGGACTGAACTAGACTGGGCTATATCCAGAGTCTGATTACACTGAATTGGAAAACACTTGATAGAAAGCTGGATCTGTTTCTGAGCTGTGACCAGATGGTCTCCATGAAGGGACAGAGGTGAGTCTGAGTCAGCTGCATACCTCCCTCTTGTCTGAAAGCAGCACAGCTTTGCATTTCAGGCACCTGGATGTACTTTATATATGGAAGATTTTTAAAGTGTGATGCTGTTCTGAAAATCAAGGAGGTGGAAATGGGATGTTAGGTCTCTGTGTTGATTCTCTTGGTAACTCAGATGAAACATGCCCTCCTTGCAGAGGAAAATGAGGGGAAGGTTCTCCACTCACCTTCATCTGAGGTCAGATTGGGTGTTTTATACTGTGGTCATTAATTCTGTCTGATTTTGCCTAGGGAAAACTGAGGGTTCTCCCTAGGTCACTTATCAAAGAATTATTCTGATATTGCAGTAAAGAACTAAAATTCAGCTTTCTACCTATTAGAGCAGGGTCAGTATACCATGGTGAGCATTAACAAAAGTTAGTAGGTAGGTACTGATATGGTACAATGATCAGCAGTTAACACTCTCAACATATACAGGATCTGATAAAAAAGGTTATTTTCCTCAGCCACGTTCCCAGGCACACTAGAGTTATACAGTAATTTCAGAAAATCGTCTTCAGATTAAGCTTTGGGTTTTCTTTTCTAAGAAGTCTTTGTTCACCTCCTTGTAGTGTTTCACACTTTGCCTGTGCCGGTGTCTCTGTGCACAAAACAGATGGAGGGCTGAGTCCAGATCTAAAGTCCCGAGCCCAGGAATTTGTGTAGGAGGTAAAGAAGCTGTATTTGAGCCCCAGCATCTATACATAGCCATGCTCTTTCTTTGCAGTGTTCCTGAGCACAGTCACATTAATGTCACTAGCTGTCCTTGTTTGGCTGGAGTACTTCTGATATATCCCATTAAATTTGGGCAGCTCCTTCACCAAACTGAGGGAGGTGGCTCATGCATCAAAACAGTCCATGCTTTCTCTTGCAGGAAGCATCCAACACGAAGCAGCTCAAGTCTCACAATGCCACCACAATGCCACCACAATGCCACCACGCCAGCGACAGGGTCAGCACCAGACCAGCTGGCTGGGCCTGAGCCTGGTTTCACCCTGCAACTACAAAAGAAGAAGAGCTAAACCAGGCAAGAAAAAAATTCTGGCACTCAATGCTGGCAAGCACCATGGCTTTATTTATTATTTCATGCATTTTCCATCTTCTGCTCATACAGTCAGTTCAGATCACTTTTGTCTTCCAGAGATAAATTAATGGGCTTCAGACCAAATTTGACGGAAGCTGCTTAAACAGAGCATGAATTTGCCCCTCTACCTTTGCTCTGATTTAAGGAAACAGGCATGCCCAGATTATTTCACCTGAGGTAGCCAAGCATTAATTAATCACATAAAAGCATTTGTGAACCTGTTAAAACTATCTATTAGATGAGCAGTGCTGCTATCTCCACCATCTCTCTAAACGTTTTAATTAATTTGGGGGAATTTACACATACACATTGTCTGCCAAATTCAACAAAACAGGCTTTATAAACTAATAATAGCATTTGCTTTCACTGTAGAGTTATGCAAGCTCTGTATGTGCATGCAAGGGGAGAGGATGCTGGCCACAGCACAGAGCCAGGTGCTGCTCAGTGATTTACCAACAAACCAACGTTCTCATCAATATTAGTTTCATGTTAATGTCAGTAGAGGTGCATCATGCATGCAAATGTGTGTGCAGGATCAAACCCATTAAAAATAGCCTTTTTTTTTCCTACGGGCTAAGAAAAAGAGCTATTTGTTTTCTCAGAGTGATGCAGAGCTGTTGGTGAGGCCTCTGTGACTTGTGCTGTCCCATTTTTCTGCTGCAGGTTTAACACAGCACTCAGGGCTCAGCTGCTGGAGATGAATGGCTGGTGCATGATTTTTAAAGGAAAAATTACTGCCCTTTTTGGCAGATTTTGAGAGGATAACTCATTAATTAGGCAGCCTGAAAAGTAAAATAAAATCCTAATCACCTTCAGTGGGTTAGTACACAAGATGAGAAACAAAGCCTGCATAAATGTGAGGAAACTTCACTGAACTGGGCAATGTCAGTTCTGACTGCATCCCAGGAAAATCCTGATCCTCTACTGCTCTGATGGCATTTTCCTCTAGCACTTGGACTAGATGGCATAAAAGCACTCACCATGGAAATTCCTCATGTGCCATCACCGGTGTCCATGTCAAGTTTCACCATCTGTCTCATAGTCCTTGTGCCTGGATGGGAGGACAGTGAGGCGTCCTGGACCACTCCAGGGGCCCTGGCGCCCAGCACCCGCAGCCGCAGCACCTCAGTGTCTCACAGTCTGCCATGCATCTGTCCTCACCCCACCTCTGCAGCTACTGCCCCACTTCACAGTGTCGGTGGGAAGGCATTTCCAGGAGCATTCAGACACCCAGATATGCATCTGGCCCCGGGTCTTCAAAGGTGCTGAGGCTGTGCTGCACTGCAGCTGGAGCTGAAGTGCCCCTACACTTGGGGTTTTCTGCAGTTTAACTACATCACTTCAAATCCATCTAAATAAACTGATACAACTTTTCTTGTATAGACAAGACCTTAATCTCTCCATTTAATCTGTTCTTGCTATTGTTCCTCCTGGCCTGGGCCTCTCGGCAGCCCAGAGCTCTGGGGTGCTCAGCTTCCCGTGTAAGAGCAGGGATCTACCCTGTGAATTCATTTCCACTTGTGGCTGGCATTGGACTTGCACTCCAGTGCCCTCAGGCAACATTTGTTCCCACGATGTTTCCAGCCCATTAAACATTCAAAATGCATCTCCTTAATTTATCTCCTTCCCTTGATACTATCTTCCCTGTGTTCCTTTGTCATGACAACCACTTTTGACAAAGTTCTCCCTTCTCCAGCTGTAGCAGGCATGATGAGGTTTGGTACACCACATCAGACTGCAGGTCTGTCAGATTGCATCTCCTGCCTTTGACAGGCCCTGCAATCCCATTTTTAGAGAAATGTGGGGAATCCCATCCCATCCCATCAGCAGGTCTGTTACAAATTCACTGGCACGGCACCGCCTGCCCGGCGCTGCCTGCTTACTGCTGAGGACGCCTGCATGGCTCCCACATGGATCTGCTGCACTGCGCAGCTCTGTCCTTCGTGATACACCCACAACTGCTTGTGCACATAATATTGTGCCATGCCAAGCAAGGATGGGTTTAGTTTCCCTTTTTTCCTTACAGTTGCTCACTCCAGCCAGACCGTCGCTGTCACCTGCAAACCAGAGAGCTGCCACTCCAACCCAACCTTCACCTCTGCAGCTCCTCACAGCACTGTTGCCCCTCCAAATAAAACAGTGCAGAGAAAAAAAAAAGAAAATAACAGACCCTGTACGAAAAGGGAGACCAGACACAGTGTTTTGGGAGCACTGACCTTCTGGTGTCCCCTGCCTGACTGGGGGAAATAGCTGCAAGGAGAAGCTGGTATTTAGTTGCCTTAGCTCAAGATCCTATGCTCCCAAGCCTCTTGACTGGTCACGTTTGCTCGAGCAGATGACTCTGACTGTATGAAAATGAGGTCAGGGTCCTGTTAGAGGTATCACTCCAGGTGACCACTTAGCTCTGCCCTGCTCTGACCTCAACACAGATAAACCAGAGGAGATAGCAAGTGGGAGTCAGCATCTGTCTGGGTCAGACTGTTCTAGTGGGAGGTAGAAGTTGTTTTATAGAATCTGCTATCACAGAGGTTCACGACCAGGTCTTCTGAGCCTAGGTTATTACAAAAAAAGTAATAATCCAAACCATAATTTTAAAATCAGTCTATGTTTATACAAACCCCATGCTTTCCTAGCCTGCCTTAGTTCCTTTGCAATGGTTCCCAACAGTACCTGCAACTAAATGTGCGGATGATATCTTTTGAGAGACAAGGAGAAATGCTTTCCATTTAAACAAGATCTAGAAATCAATTTGGAAATTTTCTGCCTGATGGTTCCCATATGTCACCAGGCCACATTCCAATATAGGGCAAAAATATACTTCTCTGTGCCAAAGGTGGCTCTTAACATCCCATGGTGAACACATTGCAGCACTCAGGGCTGTGCAGATACTGTTTCTCACCTGCAGAAACTCTGCTGTCCGCAGCAGTGATCCATTTGTGGTTGCCTAGAGAAGTAGGAACAACACAACACGTGACGGGGCTCATCCACGGCCGCGTGTGTGCACTGGGTCACATCCCCTTCCTCACTCCCTTGCTGACAGTAGGTATTTCACTTATCATTAATGAGACCAGCCCTTCACTCCTGTGAATGTGCATCTGTGCTTGACATACCATGTAAGAAAAAAATACCACAAGGGAAACTTGAGCAGACACATCTGCAGGATGTGCAAATCAAGCACAGCAACGAGGAATTTGGCAAGTCTCTCAGGAAATGACGATAGTGATTTTTTTTCATCTCATGCCTTTTATTCGTTCAGCCGGGACACTATTTCCTATTTCAAGATATTTCCACATTGAGTATCTGCTGGGAATGTAAACACAATCCAGGATTCAACTACCATTTTTTCAGGAGAGAACCATCTGCTTTCCAATGTCACCACTGGCCACAGCCCGCGTGGGGAAGCATTTAGGGAAGGAGTGATGCAGCCTAACATGGGCTGGATGGACCACAGCTCCATGTTGAGTTCATGCTGTGTGAGCAGAGCAGGCAAGCTCTCCCTCTCCTTATCTCACTTTCCATCCCATGCAGTTGGGGATTTATGCTTGGAATACTCCTCTGGATGACCTCTAGTGTAGTCACGTTCGATAGCTTCCTCCTGCACACAAGGCATTGCTGTGGCCCAGCTCTGTGTTTGGAAAAGACTTCACACCTCCCTGCTGTGGAAAACACAAGGCACGAAGACAAAGCACAGGAGGGGAGCTGTGTGGGGTGAAGGGGAGAAGTCTGCATGCAGCAGCTCTGGGACCAGCAACAGCAAAGCCAGTGCTTGCAAATGGCAAAGAGGGGAGTGCATATCAAAAGTGTGGGGGAAAAATAAATGTCAAGACCTGCTCACCACTCAGGGTGCTGGAAAGCATTGTGGTTAGTGATACAACGGACATGGATGTAATTTTCCCCATAGGAATTAATGTAACTGAGGGTGGAATGAATGCATGCAGGGACTTACAAGAAGTGCACAGGCACAGTGTCTGTGGTGTAGAGGATGGAGACAATGGGGACAGGACCATCAAATAAAGGCTTTTCAGAGGCTGACTTTTCCCATGAGGCTGACAGCTCAGTGTGCATTCTCGTGCAGGAGAATTAATCCCACCTCTCCTGAATGATTACTTATTTCTTTTTGTCATCATCTTCCATGGGTGAATAAATCTCAGTAAAGCCAATCAAGCGCAAGGGATGGGAAAGTGAATCAGTGATGAAGGTTAGCAGAGATTCACTGGTGTTGAGACTCAAAACTGCACGCAGAGAGGGGCCAGGCAGCAGGGCAGTGCTGTGCTGCCCAGCCTTCCTTCCCCTCTGCAATGGACCTTTTTCCATATAGAAAACCTGGGTTTCCTAGGCCCTCATCATCCCACACAGGTTACTCCTTCAACGTGGCAGCAAGTGAATGAAGGCAGGCAGAAAAACCCTTGAGCACAGGACAGTGATGAAGAACGAAGGTCCTTGCTCTTGATGTTCCCCACAACTGTTGTACAAGGGGCACTTTGTACCCACAACCACAGTTAAAGCCCATATCACACATCGGGCAGAGCACAGGCTGTGCAGGTACTTGTTTTTAGTGCTTTGGTTTACAGCTTCCTCCATTAGTATAATCTCATTTGGTTCTCCCTGCACTTGCCTCCCTTTGGCATGATGCTATTTGCTGCCCTTTTCGAAGTCTGTCTTGCACTGTAGACATTTGCCCCCTTCCTGATATTACATCTCTACTGCATTTTCTGCATCTGCAGAGTCATATTGTCTCCCAGGGCAAAGCTGTGCAGTGATGTGGTAACTTTACACCCCTTGAAGATTTTGGCCTAAAAATCCACCCAAAAGGGGTGCTGAATTTGAAAAAAAATCCAAGATTGCCATTCCAGCTGTCCTCCCTCCCCTTTGGCTAGGAAGTGTATGGGTACCTCCTTTGCTTCATGCTGCCCTCTCCGAGGTGAATGGAGAAGGTCACCCTTTCTCAGGGGGCTAATTCCAGCTCAGTGGATTCTGGCACTGAGCTGGGTTAAAGAAAACAGGGAACAAATGAGGAGGACAGGTGGTCCTATAGATAAATGCATGATGGGCTGATATAAGACATTTCTGCCAGAAATAGCTGGCAGATGTTTCTATGGTTTGCCATCCTGGCCAAAGCACACTGACTCTTCAGCTGACAGAGTTTGCAGCTAGGTTCCTTAAATTTAAACTTGCATCAATCCCAGTTCTGGAAAAAATGGCTCAGGATGGTGACCTCTGGCCAGGGCCCAGCTGAGTACCCCACAGATCGTACCTGTCATTTTCTCAGCCACCATGGAAACTGGGACTTGTGGCCACTGCTACAGGCCCTCAATGAAGTGGTCTTAAGCTCTGAAGTGAAAAACTGAACACAGTATGTCACACAGAGAACCCGAATACATCCTGTTAATTACCCACACAAGAATAAAATTGTGATAATTAGAAGATCAGATAATGGGAAACACTAGAGAAACTACAGCAGAAATGTTGGTTTAGTAACGAAATGCATGTTAAGTACCCTTAAATACCTTATTAATAGCTGGGTTGTGATTCCCAGCACCAGTCTGCTTAACAGCAACAAGACACATAGAGCTCTAGGGTGAAATGCATATTTTCTCACAATTTTTTATTTTTGGAAAATTAGTGCAATTAAATATCATAGAAAATGTTTTTTCACAGTTTTTTCAGCATGAAACAGTTTACATTTTTCAACATAGTGAAAATCACTGAGTTACACTCCTCACTGGTATTTAACTTCACCCACCCTCCCAAGAAATGTGGAGAGAGCCCAAAGGGTCCTGAAAACCAGAGCAAGGAAGAGAAGAGGATGAGGCATAATTGCAAGAAAGTGCCTTTAAAGGTCACCAAATTGAAACTGCCACAATAGAAAGATGTCACACTTTGACTTTGCCCTAAGCTCAGAAATCTTCAGGAAGAATTGCAGCAGGGAAATACATGAAGTGGGTAGGAATGAAACAAATACTGTACCTGTAACAGGGGATTAGGGCACATCCTCTTAACGGAGACAAGCTGTTGAAGCAGTTGGTTCTTCAGAAACACTTAGATTCACATCTGCTGGAAAAGTGAGATATATTCAGGCAATTAACAAATCTTTTTTTGAAACTTTGCTGGCTTACTGGTTGGCTTTCCTGATATTCAGGAAAACAAAGTCTTTCCTGTCAAGAATTCTGTATCGATAAGAGCAACATTTAGAGTAAGTAATCTGTGGCTAAACCAAAACCAAATAAGGAGAACAGCTGCATCACTGGTTTTAAGTCTCCTTAAATCAAACCAAAGGAAAGAAAGGGGTAGGAACAGCAACCACTGAGGCAAGTCCATCTCTGGAAATGGTACAAAAATGTTCAACACAAAAGCCAAAGCCACTGCTACAGACAGATTTCCGTCTCCAGTTCGCCCCAGCTCCCAGCATGTCTGGCCACAGATGGGTGAGCTCCTGCTAGGAAGGACTACCTACCTCTGTCTGGTTCCAATTTGCTGAATGTGATGCCATTAAAACTTGTCTGTCAGAGCTGGAATATCCCTTTAGGTCATTTGCTGTCTGCTGAACAGCCCTCTGGCCAGATCCGGCACTGCTGCACTACTGCGTGTCTGAAAAACACAGCCCAGTTTTTAACCCAAATATAGACTCTGAATGGGTCCAAATAACACACAAGCAAACAAGCTGAAGGAACTTCACACAGTTCAGGACAAAATTGTAAGCCTATCACTGAAGAAGATGGACCATGGCAAAGGATTTTCCAGTTGTGTTCACCAGACAAACTCACCCTAAAGGAGGGATGCAGCCATGACTGTGCCTTTTCAGCCCTGGATACAGGACCAGACTAAGGTCTTTTTATTGCATTGAATCCTGCTGTTAATCTCTGGAGAAACATTTGGTCTTCCTGTCCAAAGCCTGTTATTAAACTACCAAGCTCTTTGCAGTGGGGAAAAAGAGTTCATTGTGACTGTTCCTCAAAGCTTGTGAAGCCCAGGGCACGCTGAAGAGCCTTTCTTCAGCAGCTGTAGGTACTGCTTATAGATTAAAATAGGAATGTAAGCTGCAGAGTCATTTAGGGTTTTTCTTAAATCACTGAAGGCTGTGAAGTTGCCAAGTGCTTGCGATGCTCCGGACATACTTTGATAGCCAACTGGCAAAACATTATGGGATAGGGATCAAGATATTTAATCATTAGTACCCTGTGTCTCCAGCCCATGATCCTAAAGGTAACATCAGTCAGAAGTTAATTAAACAGTGATACAATTTCAAACTTGTAAACCAGTGTTTTGGGTTGGGTGAGACTGAAGAAAGGGTACTTTCCAGCTAAGGATTTCTTCTGCTCAGCAGATTTCTGTCCAGAATATTTTGTCTACTGCAACATTTTTATGAGAGGCTACTGAACTGAAAATGGGCTTTGGACAAAGCAGCAACATATATATATATATCTGTGAGGGGTACCTATAAATGGGTCCAACATTCCAAGTTGTGACCTGATGGACTCTGTGATTACCCAAGGGATCTCTCCTTGCACAGCTCATGAACTCAGGCTGGGCAGATCAAATTGCAGAGCCTTAGCATCCATGGCAACGCCAGGCTCTGTCACCCCTTTCTCCTAGACCAAAGGTTTGCAAGTTAAAACCAACCCTTCACTTTGGACTGAAACATACCTACATAGTAGATCAAGTGTTTTATTTTCCTGATATTGCTACAGAAGAATGAGGATTACCAACACAGAGGAATAAAGCAGCAGGATTAGTTCTGCTTCTGGAAAACTGTAGTTCCCAGGCAGCTTTGGGGGATCTGAGAAGGAGACACCAGCCCCAGTAGAAGGGGAAGGGCACAGCATAATAGCAGTGGTCCAGCTACATCACTACAGTCTCTCCCACATGAAAGATTTCAGGAGTCAGGGGACACTGCCTTTAGCTCAGTGAATACCCAATTGAAAACTGAACATGGAACTACATATGGACATATATACACACACATCTATACATATATACATATACATGTATGTGTATGTGTGTGTGTGTGGGTGTGTCTGTGTCCGTGTCCTGTGTAACCATGGTTTTTCACGATATCTCAGTACCCCATGAATGTCTACTTACACTCTTCACAATGCTTATTATGTCTCTTTCACACATCCCTGAATATGTGAAATCCAAACCCAGGGCTGGAGCTTCACTTGCCTGAGGCAGCTGGGCCCTTTTCTAGGAAAGGGCTGTAGTGAGTAGGATGTCCAGTGTTTAGTCCCAGTGCTAAAGGAGCTGAAGAAAAAGATTTTCTTGCAGCCTCCTTAGAATAAGGGAAACAACAGAGAAGAAAGGTCCTGCAGAGTGAATTCAAATACAAGGTCCCCAAGCCCATCAACGTAAAAGAGCTTTTCCAGGCCTATATTCCAGCAACACTGGGAGATGAAGTGCTAGTTCCCAGTCCCAGGCAGCAGACCTTGAGTATGTGCCCATCCTCAGGAGAGAGGCAGCAACTCAGACAGCCCCATGCCCAGCATTTCATTTTGGCTGGCTTTGGAAGCCTCCAGCATAGCTGAGGGGCTTTCTGCATCTCTGTCCAGCAGTACTGACCTCTGCTGTGTTGGTGCTGGATGTATTCACCAGGCTGCCTTTGCAGGGCTGTGGCAGCAGCAGGACATGATCCAGAGGCCTGCCTGATTCATCCTACCCCTCTTTTGGATTTACTCCAGTTTTCTGGTGCCAGGAGGAAATAATCCAACCAAACAATGCTCATCAGCGAGCAGTTTACCTCACCTCAGAAATGTGCAGAGCCAAGGTGGGCTCTCGGCCATGGCAGCATCAGCCTCTGTACAGCAGCCCTGGGAGTCACAAAGCGCAGCGGAGCATGGGAAGTGATCTCTCCTTAACTTGCACAGTACAGAACAAATTAGCCATTCCCATTAGCAACATAAGATCAGCTCAGTGGAATCATTTATCAGGTAAGTTACCATCCACCCTTTATTCATTGACTTCCTGGTCTCAGGGAACTCCATAAGTTTTCAGACAGATCTGTGATCTCGGCAGCACCACATCCACATTTGCCTTGCCTGTTACACAAATATTGAACCTAAGGCACAAATCTGCCTAATTCATTGCATTTCTGACAGGTGCCTGAGGTAATGCCAGCAGCTGTGTCGGACTGTACTTTGGTATAGTGTTCTTCCAGTGTTATCCCCCTCAAATGAAGCTATGTCAGATACAAGTGGAGTAAAGGAAATGACACTGTACCTGACCATCCCTTTGTCAGAGGTTACTACGCTTTTGTCTTGTAAAAGCGAAGGTGGCTTTCAAGAAGCTGTCAGCTGCTTCTGGTACAACAGATTTTGCAGTTCCTGGAGCGTGATGTAGGGTACTAGGTTACCATGCAAGCTGGCAAAGAAATGTAACGCAATAAAAAGCTTAGCAGTTATAAAGCACTAAGCAGCAGAAGTAAAATGCACTAATTAAAAGTCTTTTTAAGCTGTCCCATCACGATTGTTTTATTTGAAAGCCATTTACTGAAAATGAGCATTTCCTCACTAATTTGTGCTCGTTCACAGGCGATTACTATCCCATTGCCACAGTTTGCACTGCTTGCCTGCATATGTGATGTGACAGTGCACACCTTTCAGGGCTACTCCATCTGTACCAAAGAGACAACTTGGAAGTTCAAAGTCAAGCTTACTGAGAGTTTGTGTGTTCAGGGCTGCCTGAAGCCACAGCTGCACTGCATTCCCTCTTCTGGGTCACACTAAGGCCTCCACAGCCAACAGCACCATGTGAAAGACTGCAACTTGCTGAAGAGAGTGAAAGGTCTGGGAATAATGTGGCACAAGAGCTAGAGGCCTGCTCTTAGTAGTTGTGTCATCACCTCCCATGTGTCCCTTGTCAATAGTCTCAAAGGGACTGCTCCCATTTGGCAAAGCCTATTTAATCTGGCCCTTTTAAGAAGGGTATGTATTTCTGGGCTCTCCTCTTATCCATGCTGCTGGCTTGGTGATACACCAGAAAATATGTGGAGTATTCCCACCAGACACAACTGACTTCTGTTCGGGCTCTGAATGGAGCCAAAACAAACCAGGTGCAGCCAGGGTTATGCAGTGGCAGAAAGCTCAGAAACACTGTGACCACAGTGACTTGGCTTCTCGTTGGAAGTTGGTTTGGCTGGTGACAGGAGAGTGTCTCCATGTCACATCAATCCACAAAAGACTGATATTCCCTTGAACTCAGATCCTCAGAGAGCCAGGATCATGTGCCTAGTGGAGGATTTTATGATCTGCCAGGCACTTTGGTTTGTGGCTGTTCAGACCTCTGAGACAAAGGCATCTCTTTGTGAGTTTGCAAATTCAGAGACCACTTTCTAAAGTGCTTGCAAGGGTATTTTCTGCTGAGTGCTCTTTTGGGGTAAGCAGGGACAAGTCCCAGTCTAATGGCCCTGCAGAAAAAATGCTCAGCTACGCTTCCACATGCAGAGGGGTTCTCCAGTGGTTGTAACCATGACAGTATAGCACACAGTAAGCAAATAATCTTATAAGCAAGACACATAATTTTGAGGTCTAAATCAAATTCAGCCTAGAAGCCAATACGCATAAACTGTCTAGATGACAGCATTACATAAAAGAAGCCTTAACATACTCTTTTAATTATTTTGCAGTTCGGTAGCAACTGGAAACCTCAGTCGAGTCATGCTCCAGCATGCCAAACACTATATTAATAAATGTCATGGGCTGGTTCTTACCCCGGAGAACCCAGTGTACATAGACAAGGCATATTCTAAGAAGGAAGCAGAGATGCAGAGACAGATGACATGACTACCCCAAGGCCAAACAGTAGGTGGTTGGTGGGGCAGAGATTTCCCAGCACCACACTGCTTTCGAGCCTCAAAAGTCCTGGCTTTGTGCACCAGCAACTGGCAGTGGTCAACCACAATGCCCTGCTCAGTACCTAAAAGGCAAAAATAGTCTTTTGCCTCACATTCCAGTACCTTTGGATATGTTTGTTTGTTTTTCCTCTAATGTGTTTGGGGTTTCTTTTTTTTTAATTTGGGATTTTTTTGTTTTTTTGCTTTTTGGCTTTTTGCTAAGAAGGTTTCTGTAACTGCTTGCAGAGAAAAAAAATTGAAAAAAAAAGACATCTTCACACAGTTGGGTGCACATCCACCATGTGGCCAAAACACAGGTGTTCACCGAGAAGCAACATTTGTGTGTCCACTTCCAAAATGGGACACCAGAATCTCTGTCCTGTGTCTGACTGTCCAGTGCATAAGTACACTCCAGGCTGGCTATGTACCACTCACTAGGAAGAAGCACATGGATTTTTTAAACTTTATTCTAAGCGTGTAAGACCTTTTGAAACAGAGCAGATGTGAAGCAGACTTAAAGCCAACAAAAAGAATTGCGATCAGCTCCACATCCAGCTTCAAAAACCTTCTGGAAAACACATAAGACAGAACCAGGTGACTTGGAGGCTGCCTACCTTGCCCACCACAGTGTATCCTGAGCTTCCTGCATGCTGGTAACACTGCACCAGGCACAGACAGAACATGAGGCAGAAGGAAGCAGGGAGCTTCCTCAACAAATGGAGGAATACAGCAGCATACATCCTGCAATCATTTCAGCTCACTGAGTCATTTATCTTCTGGTAACTGATGTTTAAGGAAGCCTGTTCTTGAAAAACATTTCTACAGCTGTGGTCCAGGGCCCTTTAAGTATTCTTAGTCTCTGGGTTCAGGGTCATGAGGCAGAGCCTCAGAGTACGCCAGGCTCACTGCCAAGGCACCAACAGGGGAGAGTTAGGTGTAATTGCAAAGCACTGGCCCAGCTGTTTGTAGATATTTATGGCTTATGCCAGGGCTTGGACAGCAAGAATCACCCCTCTGTGTGCAACATAAAACAGTGTTTTATAAGAGTGTGAGGATATATATTAGTGCCTCTCCACAGCTCAAATACACAAAAGAGTTACTGGCTTTCTTGTGGACATAAATACTAACCCAGTTAAAGCTTACTCCCTCAGTAGGTGCTAATGATACACTTGGCTTTCTGGCCATGTTCTGGAATAAAAAGGAGTGTGTTATTTATTACCTACAATCAATATTTTCATTACACCCTGTGGGACCTGGATGATGCTGTTGTTCATTTTAAATTAAATAAAAAATGTGATTATGGATTTCTGTACCTTAAATGCTCTTGCAAGTTTCCTCTGTTCTTGCAATGTCCATATGGACAGCAAACATAAGGAATTGCTTACACAAGGATGTAGATGAAAGACAGGTCTTTAGGACTGTAGCTAACAGCCCTCCAACTAAAATAACCCATAATCCTCATTAGACTGGACAGATTTATAGAGGTGAAGATGCCAAAGTAGCTTGTGGACTACCTTGCTAATACCAGGCATGACACTGGAGAAATGCCTCACGTGTTGCCTGTTTCAGGAAGCACACTCATTATTTTCCAGATTGTGGAATGATGGTGATCAATTAGAGGGTGACTTGTCAGGGTAATAACCCCAAAAGGGACAAAGGAAATAAAGTTGAATATAGGTGGTGAAATCAATTTCTCCTGCCACTAACTATATTACTTTAACAGAGTTGCTGAATATGATTGCTACTAGATAAGGAATTACAGTTCTTTAGACTGTTGGTCCAAATTCACTTCCAACACAGGCAGAAGCACTGAAAACAGCACCACTGACAACTGAGAGAAGAAAAAGCGGTAAAATAAATGCTGTATGGATATAGCCTGCATAATGAGGAAAGGTGTTCCAGGTTTGTTCATTACAGACATCTTTGTAACAGAATGCAACATGACATATAAATCAACAGCTGTACTGAATACTGGACAGTTGTGGGGTAAAATTCATATTGCCTTGACTCCTGTGAAGGAGCCCACCTTACACAGGCAGACTGTCTGTGGGATGGGTACTGGGATCTCAGGTAGAACATTTCCTGGGAAAACTTGGGTTGCTCTACCCTGAATTTTTCAGCCCATTGACTAGACAACCCAGGCTCAAACACTGAGGGAGACAACTGTTGTCTTTTTAACCCAGAGTTTAAGACACTCCTGTTTCAAATCTGCTGTCTCACTCAGAATAAAACTTTAAAGTGAGGGTCTGCCATCACAAAATGAACTCTAGGGCACTCTGGTGTGGGTAACCCACAGTCCCTCCTGTTTACAGGAGCAGGAACCAATGCCTGAAATTAGTTGTTCAAGGGCTAGAAGATTAGGTTTTATCCTATGGATCAATCATTGTTTAAGTTACTTTATAAAAAGCAAAATATCCAACATGGGGGACAGAGTGCTTGCAACATCTTTCTCCAGCTCCCTCAAGGGTATTCTACTTCAGCCTGGTGTCTGCGTCAATGTCCTTGGGGGGGACGTGCAGTTCCAGGTTCCCTCAGGCAGAGGAGTCAGTCCAGCCCCAGGGCTCCCCCATCCCATTCCCAACCACCTACCTCCTCATTACAGCCAGCATGTGCTGGGCTGTAATACCTGAGCCTAATCTTGCAAAGAACCCTTAGCTCCTCAAACAAAGCAGCTCTTTGTGGATGTCAAAGCATCAGCTCTTCCCAAAAGGTTAAACAGGGCCTCGACTCCTTCAATTACTTGGCTTGGAGACAATGAGCTTTAGTAGGCTAAGCAAAGCTCTGCATGTGAAAACAGCTGAGCTGACATGTATTTAGTGTGTTGCTGGCTTCTCCTCCCAGAGGCTTTGATCAATGTTCAGAGAGCAGGTAAAATGTGTAGTGCATGCCCAGATGCCAGTGGCAGTTCTAACAAGACACCCTGGCAAAAAACCCTCCTGATCGGACAAAAAGGGAGGTCTGTGATGCAAATAACAAATGCCACACAAATGCTCCCATCTGCTGATCTAATGAACTCTGCTGATGATGGATCCTTCAACGAGTTTTGCACTTTGGTTTTGCACCATGGGAGTAAAGTATTTTCTCCATTTTCAGTGCCAAGATACTAAAGCTTAGGGAAATTTGGTGAAAGCCACAGAGCAAATCTGCCACGTGAGAAAAGAACTTCAAACTTTCAGCTCCTATTTGTTGTTTCCCATGTTTTCCTTCTTTGGTCTTACTACTTCTTGGTGCACTGAGAGGAGGGACTCCAGTGAAGCTACTGGGAAATATAACTGCAGACCACATGGCTCCATTCCTGCCTGTCTAATCAAGCCCATCTCCTGTGTCCCTTGAGAGCACTGGAATGACAGGGTGACCTTGGGGGTACAGAAAACCCTAAGAGATGTCTCCCTGGGTATTGAATGATCAGTCTTATTTCAGGTTATGCTTTTGTATTACAATGCCATCTTTAGGATTTAGGAAAACCAGGTGGAGACACTGGGCATAGAGTGAAGCACAAAGAGGACAGCAATACCAGCAAATAAAATGGGCCCAGACCCATTCTCTGATCCTGAGGACAATGACCCACAAAACCAGATCTGTCCAGCTTAGCTTTTTGCAGCAGGGTGGCAACATCTGAATCACTTAGTGAGACTCAGTCCAAGCTGATTCCCAAGATGTGGGACGAACATTGCCTGAAAATCCAAGCTGATTTAGGTTCAAACCATGATAAGCACAGTAGCAGATCAACAGGACTCCACAGACACCACATGAGCTGCAGCAGCAAACCTTCATCAGTGGAAAGGGTGTCTAGTCCTGCTCTGAGTGCACACACAGGCTGAGTACAGACTCTTAGGGTTGTCTCTGCCAGCAAAAGGCATTTTCATTGCCACAGTGTCACACAACAACACCTTCTTACTCACAGCAGCCACACCTGTGATCCCCCAGCAGGAGGGACCCTCTACACCTGGACTCCCCAGCTTGCTGTTCCCAAAATCACCCAGATTATAATACAGCAGTGCTGACCCTTCAAAACCTTATGGTTGACTGAAGCTGATCAGAGGTTTGTATGGTCTTGTTCAGCATCACAGCTTTGGAAATGGTCAGAAAACCAGCAGTGACCTGCACCCTGAAGAGGCAATGGCATCTTCAAATGGCATAGCTGACAGTGAAAGTCTGCTGACAGCAAAAGTTTGATTGTGCCCTTACCGCTGAGGCACTGACTTGTCTTTTCTGATTGACAAAAAGCACTGAGTCAATATTTCTGTAAAAAGAACTGTTGCAGCAACAACACAGAAAACAACACCAGGAGAAAATCCAGGCAGGACAGATGTATCCAAGGACTCACAGCATTTTGGTAGAGATCAGGTTGATAGCAGGTTAAGCACAATTGTGGTGGTGATTTGTGACAAATGGGATTGGACTGATAAGAACACGAATAAATTGTATCAAAAAGACCACTAGAAAGCTACTGTAGAACAGCCTATTTCAGTCATGACTGATCCATTTCATAGCCAGATTGGCAATCCAGACAGTGAATTACCCATCCAGACCAGGAGCTATCTTTAAACACAGCAGGAGCTCTGTCTTTCCTTCAGACCATCCCAGATCTCTGGGTGTGAGTGTGAGGAGGCAAGAGCAGGAAGTAAGGAAATGTACCATGAAAAATATAAAGCATGTTTAGTCTTGTGGGCTGGCAGTGGAAAAGAGATCATAAACAAGTATATTCAAAGTGCACTGACAAAAAGGAAACACTCGACCTTGAAAAGATAAATAGATTTAAACATGGGTTTAAGCAAAGCCAAAGCAGAACTCTCAACAGCTAAGACAGAGCAGCTCCCTAATTTTAACTACTAACTGCAAAACCAGTTCCCTTTAGAAACAGGAGGAGCATTTTCACAAGTGACTGCTTCTTGCAGATGGCCATCTCTCTGCGTTGGCAAATCTGGCACATTTGTGTTCTTCACAGCACAGCAGAGGCTGATGCAGATGGGCCAGCTAGCTGGGATGTCAAACTGTCTGCTGGAGCAGCTGAGGGGAGTAGCCCATAAAGCTGGATGGAGCTGATGACTGGGGTGCTAAAGCACCCTGAAAGTCTCAGTCAAGATTCGTTGTAATACACCCACCACTTCATTCAAATGGGAAGGCCAAGTCTAACTCCTCAGTTATAATGCTTACACTTATGGAGCCCTCTTAGCTTATTTAATCAATTCCTAGCAAGTTTCAGAAGAAACTAAAATTTTTAAGCTTCTGGCTCCCTCTCCTTAGAGAGAGAGAGAATCACTTGCACTCTGCAGAACAGCTGACTTGAAAAGAGCACCAACAGTCTTGACTGGCTGAGAATATGGCTTTGTAGAAGTCCAGTGCTGGCCCCAAGAGTCCTGTGATCCCTCAGGCAAAGTCACTTACATAGCTTTCCTTCTGTCTCTTTGTTCTGACATCCAGTCCTGTCTCTGCAGCAGAGCCTTTACCACCCCAATTTGGTCAGAACTGTTTTACTGAAAGGGACAGATGTCCCTGCTGAAAAACACCTTCCACTGAGTGAAAAACATGGGTGAGAAAATCCCAATCATAACCATTAACTGTGAAATTCCAACAGCATCTGAGGCTACCAAGCAGTTCTCTGAGGTGTGTCCTCACCTTCTCTCCATGTCCTCAGTGGTGGAGCAAAGACAGTGGAGACAAATCAGCCAACTGGTCTCCAGGCTGATCATGCAGCACTTCTGGATGTCTGTTCCTGAGAGCTATCTGACCCTAAATAGGTGTTTTTAAACAGATTTCCAAGTGCTGTGCCTGTCTGTTGGTGATGGCCATGTTGCAGGACTGTGCTGTCATGGCAGCCTTGTGCTAACCATGAGAAAGAACTTTTCTTCATGGGCAAATTTGCCTACACACAGATGATTGAGAGTTATACACAGCAGGGTAAAGTATCTCTTTGTTTATAGGCTAAATGCTCCAAAAATCACTCTATCTACAAAAAGCTGAACTTCATGTGTCTGTAAGAGACACCTCAAGAAAAATAAGAACTCCCATCAAACTTGGAGGACTTCTGCCACTGTGACACCTTTACCATCATCAAACAGGATCCCAAAGTGCCTGCCACAGCCTATCAGCTTTTCCTCCTCTCTCACACTTTTTGCTTGTTAGATTCTCAAGAACATATTCTCCACAATTAAGCCACAATACAAGACTTTTACTCCTCTGACATAGGGAATTGCTCCTGTTCCTAAAATGTAACAAAATGAAGCAGATTTTAAGTGACTTTCAAAATCACACAGGAAAGTTCAAGTAGAAACTACAGCTGTGGTTAAGTCCAAGTAGTCCAGCGTTCTAACTGTGAGACCATCCTTCCTCCCAGACACTCTGCTTTCACAGGAAGCTGAGATAATGAAGAGGTTTCCAGTGCTGCTGTGTCCCACGGCTGTCTGCTCCACAGGGCAGGAAGCACCACGGTCATTCTGCACTGGGCAATGAACATACATCCATCTCTGCAGTGAAAACACAGCTAGCAGCAGCAGCCACAGCCAAGGACACTGCTGATGAGATGCCACATTGAAATGGATGTCCAGGATGTTTGTGATCAGCAGGGCTGTGGATCTCTGCAGCTGGAACCATTCCATGCAGTTTTACAGTCTTCAGCTGCCCACGTGGGAGCTTACTCCCATTCCTGGATCCCAGATGCTCTGTAGTTGAGTGTGGCAACATTTTTGCTTGTATGGGGTAAAACAGGGACACAGAGAAATGTCCTTTGCAACACATCACATGAATGGGAACTCTCTGCCTCCATTCCCATCTTTCTCAATTGACTTAAATGACATACATCTTACAGCAACTAAAAATACGTGAGGGCCCTATCTGCTTCCATAGCCCTAGGAAGAGGGATGCTCTGGGGACTCCAGGATGAGAAGCAAAAACAAAAAAATAATCCTGTGCCTGGATGCACATTCATGGTGTCTTCTTGAAGACCTTCACTGGGGTGCCAGTGATGCTCTGGCCTCCCGGGCTGTCCCAGGTGGGTTTGTGACGCTTTGCACTTTGGAGCTCACACAGGTAAAATTCCTGCTGCCTTCCAGTGGTGTCTGCATTTTTATGGCATGCAAAACAAACAGATCCCCATTGGAATGAACAGGCCTTTCTGCCAAAAGGCTCAATCATACAAGCAGTCTCACCAGCCTTGCGGGGGCCGATCCGATGAGTAAGGACTAGTCCCATGAGTAAGACCCACGGGACTGGACGCAGCTTGTCATTTATATTTCAAGTGTATGCAGGCCTGCTGAAACTGACCTATAAATTGGGAAAGAATGCAAGCATTAATGGGTACACTGTCCTCTCTTCTAAGGCAAATCCTGGGATGCCTGAGGCACTCCTCTTTCCCATCATACGTCCTTGGTTTCTCCAGGAAGCCACAACTTTAGGATTACAGTGCCCTTGACTGAAATGAGAATAGAATCTGACAATTTAGATGAGCCCCACCAATCTCCCAAACACTGCTTGCTGTCCTTGCTTTACCTGGAGTCCCTCCAAAGCAGTAGACAGCATGCTAAACCCCTGGCATGTACTTAGGAACACTCTTCTTTAAAAAAATGGATGCAAAAGTGTAAATGCCAGCATGGTGAGGAGGGCCAGAGCACGGGTTGCAGGCAGGTAACACCACTGGCTTTCGTCTGTTCAGATATTCCCCTCCATTTTCTGGAGTGAGAGCTGACCTCTTGTCAGAGCTCCTTGGATGAATCACTTTTCCTTTATAAATGTTTTTACTGATCCTACGGCAACTGGAATAAACCCATACAAGGAGAGTTTGCTGGAGGCAGGCATGTAATTCACCTTCCCTGCTCTTTCAATAATTCATTCCCACAGGTACATTTACAGTAATGTATGAACATCATGTGTGAGCAGAAACAGAACTGTAATTTCTGCAGTGTCAGCAGCACCGTCCGTGACTGAGGAACAAACAAAAGCATGTTGTAAATGCTGGTTAAGCAGGGAGTCCCCCAAGGTAGGAGTCACTGGCATTTGCCATGTATTAAATCACAGTGAAGATGTGTTTGCATTCTTCCTACATATCTTTGATTGCTATTCTCAGATTTGTTATCACCAAATAGCACATACATGCAATATTATCATATTATCAGCATATTATCAGCTCCTGTATGTACACGCAATCTTTTAATTTCCTGATCTCTCTGGCACACCTTCTGCTGCATGGCTGACACAGGACAAAACTGAAGAGAGAAAAGATCAGTGAGGACACTGACCCAGTAAAAGGTTTTCTGAAGCCAGTCTCTTTACAGGGGATTACTACAATGTGCTGATTAAAGAGATTATGATTATCTCTTTTTAAGAGATTTATCTCTGTGATTGTGTGTACATAAATGCCTCACTGCAAGTAGCTAGAAGAAAAGCTATAGTCAGTATCAGATCCACGACCAAAGTATTTGGAATAAGTAACAGAAAATCTCTTAGAAAGCAAAGAGTATCTAGACAGATGCCATTAAATCATGGCTAGGTAATATTTCATCTGATAAAGCCAGTGCCCAATCTCCATCTGGGAAGAACTGGCAAAGCTCCAGTGACTGGCTGAAGACCTGGCCTATATTCAGCAGAAATCCTGTCTTTCCCTTCTGCTTCTGAAATACAGGCAGAAAGTCAGGAAACCTAGCAAAGAGTCAGAAGGGAGCTAATGGCTCATGTGGGTTGAGGTGGACTGCCAAAAGTAGATTAGCCTTTAAGAAGCCCTCTGGGGCTGTAATGACGCAAGATGCCACGCACACAACACGGCCATCGTAGGTCATAGCAAATCTATGATGCTGCAGATGTGAAAAAGGGGGGAAATCCAGACCTTCACCTTTTTACAGCATTATTTGCCCATGTATTGTCTAAACTTTAGAAAACCAAACCAAAACAGTTGTTTGAAGATTAAAGATCAGACAGACATGATGTCAAACACAAGTAAAAATCTCAAGAGATCAATTTGCTCCATGGCTGACCCCCAAGGGGCAGAAGGGCCACCCCAGGCCATGCAGATGCAGGGAGCCAGGACAGAGATTCTGCCAGGGGCTGCCTTGTTCCATGCTGTCCTGACGGAGCAGCTGCAACTCCGAGACATAAGTTCCTCTTGCAAAGCGTTCCCTGTGAGCAGGACGCTTTCCCAGTTGATTGGTGCTCCTGGAGTCACTGGGGGACAGAACTTCTTAAACTGGGGTGTTACAAACACTGGGACTTCAGAGCAGACCCATGACAGCCAGTTGTTTGTGATCATCTCTTCTGGCATTGCTACATGGGAAAAGGTCTGTTTTAACTCCAGGCTCTGGCAGAACAGCTCTAACAAATTCTGCCACAGTGGTTTAAGACATCCCCTTTATCTTGCAGCACATCCAGACAGATGGGGCTCACAACAGCACCCTGGATACCCAGCCCATGGCACAGGGGATTAGCCAGTCACACACAGGCACTGAGGCTATAAAGGCACCCACACACTCTGCCACCATATCACCTCATCCATTGCCTGACAGTTTGGGGGGTGACAGTGGGGAGAATGGCGCTGCAAAACCATTCAGTGAAAAAAATCACCCTGGCCAAGCTGAGAGCTACAGTGCATGCTGCTTGCTGATGGAGGTGTGGTAACATGGTGTCGCTGGTACCCACAGCTCCCCGAGAGTCACCCTGGGCAGGGGTAACCCACACCAGAGGTCACTGACAGCCCAAGAAGCAGCAGCCACGTTCAGTATGGAAGAGAAGCAGCCAGACAGCCAGAGGAAATGCCAGTGAGCATCTTCTGTGCAGTATTCCAGAGGCTAGGTCACACCTCAGGAGACGGAAGGATGGATCCTAGGCTCTCACGGTTTCTAGTCCATGGTCCCATGCGTGCGTCTTTTATCTTTAATGCCTCTCTCTCCTGGGTAGCCCTATCCAGCAGTGCCAGGGACACGCTCCTCTTAGTCTGTGAATCTTGCTGGCAAGAGTGGTCCTACTCCAGCCTTGATGTGAGCACTGAGACTCAAGTCAGGTAAGGTGGTTTCAGACATAATCCTCTCATCACCATTGATTTTCCTGTCTGCTTGTGCTAACTGGTGGCAAATCTCAACCTGAGATGACCTGCACCGTAGAGGGAATCAGTGCTCACCTGTTCCTCTTCAGACCCTTTCAGCAGCCTGTACTTTGGACTTCTGGGTCCCTGCAGCAGAGTATCACAGTAAATCCAGCTTCTGCCTCCTTCCATGCTTGCCCAAATCTGCTCTCCAGAAGACCAAACTGTGGCGCTTTCTTTTTCTCTTGCTTGCACTGATACAGAATGGATCAACATCTGCTAGCAAGTTTTGTGAAAAAAGGAGACCCTTGCAGTAAGAGTTTCTATCACTGGATGCAGAATTTTATTAGGATGAGAAAAAAATTATTAACATTATTTTGCTTCTCTCCATGCTCCTGCTGGGGACATACCCAAATTACTCCCATCTGCCACCCTGCTTCAAATTTAAAAGCAGCAGTAATCCATAGATCCTTGCAACTATGATTAATTCTATCTGAGAAGGAAGAAAACCTCAGAATTCAATGAAGAAGTTACCACATACAAAAGAGAAGTTGCCTAATACTGGCCCGCTTTTATTTTATTAGAACTATAACACTGAAATTAGTTACTAATGTTTTGTGGTCTGCCTTTGATCTTAATGATATATGTGGTGAGAATTGGACAAATCAGTAATTGTCTCCAGCTGGAGACAAAGCAGTTGGAGGAGAAGCCATTTCAGGATCCTCTGTAGTTGCTTAAGTAAATCCTAAGATTAGGAACATGCATATTTTACTGGGGGAGGGAAGACAGAAAGGGACTTGCAGTGCTGAACAGAAAAATGAACAAAAATTATTGTAGGTGGACTAGGAACTGAAAATGCTTGATTTTTAATTTATTTCAAGAAAATGGAAAATTCAGTTTTTGGCTGCTCTGTCTGCAGAGAAAGCCAAAGGCTGGTTCACAGGGGAAGTTGAACCTGTCTAAAAGGTTTGTCATAGCTGGGACAGACAGGAAGAAAGAGACACGATGGAGAATTGGTTTTGAAAGTCTCCTCTGCTGTAGGAATGGGTACAAATAAGTAAAGCTTCACAGTGGGATGTTTAACCATAGGCTACAGAGCCCTTGTTTCCTTCTGCAGTCCAAGCTGAAATTTTGTGTAAAGGACACCTGTACTGCTCAGGGGTGAAGAGATGAAGACTTCTCTAATCAGCTTGTGCAAGAGACACCAGTTTTCTTGCCCCTGTTGTGAGTGTTGCCCAAATCCTTCAAGAGTCCTGCCTAAAAAATCTGGGTAATTCAGATCAGAGTTTAAACAGGTCAAAACTACACTTATTAACAGAAAAAAATCAGAATTACTTTTGGAACAGCAGAGATTATGTCCTGTCAGGCTTTATTTTCTAGCAGGATTACAGAAGTATCAACTCCAAGACTACTAGCAGTCAGACTGGCATTCTTCCAACTACATTTTATTCCACAAACACATCCCTTATAGTCTCGTTTTTTGTTCTATGCCTACATTTCATAGACTTATAGAATAGTTTGGGTTGGAAGGGACCTCTAGATCATCTGGTTCCAAGGGACACCTTCCATTAGACCAGGTTGCTTAAAGCCCCATCAATTTAATGAATGAAAATAACAAAAATAAACAAATGAAAGAAACACACTCTCTAATCACTTCAGATGTTGTCAGCAACAGTTAAAAACAAGCTGGAAATATTTTCATTTGTTGCTCTGGTTTCAAAAGCATTAGGGAAAGATCTTGCCTCATAGGAAAAGGAGAGGACTTGTGGAGGCAGAAGGCATTTATGGACTGCAGGGAGCTGTTCTCAATTATTTTTTGTAGAACATACCTTAATGGAACTACAGTGAAGTGGTTTTACTTGTGGTTCATAGACTGGATGTTACTCATATGTGGTAGACACGATGAGGTTGAATTGGGCAGGAGCCATCAAACACTTCTGACTGCTCAGCCTCGTAACATGCATGATATGGCCATGGAAAGCATCTTCAGGTTTCCTCACCATACCTAGTCAGAGCCTGGAAGCTGTGTTGCCTCTGAGGAGGGATTTCCAGGCTTGATTATTTGTGGTTAGACGCAGCTCTGGTCTCCTGGACTGAAGGTCCATGACTGGGATTGAAAGTCCAGCTATCTTCCTGGCAATACTACTTGTCTGTTAATAACAGAAGATCTCAAAGTAAGACCCTGGGGTTAAAAAAAAAAGCCTATGGCTCACATAAATCTTCATGCATTTTTAAAGAGGACATAGGGAAATATGCACTAATCCACTATTTGCTTATACCTTTCCTTGCAGGCTGTGATTTGCAAATGTCAGTTCTTGCTAGGCTCTCTGAATTCCTTGTGAGCTCAATTCATTTCTATAACTGCAAGTATATAATTCTTGATTTTTTTTTTCATATTTTGTTCCCAGCATAGTCAGTTAGCTCTTCAAGTCTCTTGCTGTCCATTTCCAGTGGTATCTACAAGGATGAGTATTGTTGGGGGGGAGAGAGCAGGAAGGAGACTCAGTCAGTGGTACCTTCCCCAATGCATTGTCCTGAAGAATGTGCATTCTGAAATGCACAAGCATCAGCATCTGCACCCCGCATCTGGCAACAGGGCCCTGCAGGTTGGCTTACAGTCCACAAACACAACCTTACTGAAAGGAGAAATTAAGAGCAGTACATAGGAATGAGACTGGTATCTGTCCTGTAAGCCCCTAGGTGTTCTGCCTTTTTTCCCATGGAAAGCTCATGGGCCAGATACATTGTGAAACTGCTCCTTAGATGTTTCATCTGGATCTTCACCAGTTCTGCTGTGATGTTACAACAGCAGCTCATACCTACAGGCTCAGTGGCTGCAATTCTTTTCTCCCGGAGCTTGGAGCAACCTCGTTCTGCCCCGTGCCCTCCCCTGTGGACAGGCTGCCAATAGCACAACAGACTGACACAATCTTGGCTCCAGCAGCCACAGACCCGGCTTGTGGCTGAGCCTGGCCTTGGAGCCACATCCTGGCGTGTCTGTGCTGGTGCACTTCAGAGCTGGGACTTAGCCTCCGCCTCCACCGTGATTCTGGTGGTGAGGAGACTGCACACCTACTGCTGGCTCCATCCTGGTTTCAGCCTTTCTTGCCCTTTAGCACCCATCACCCCTTTCTGCCATGTCCTGATGACAGCCCAGAGGTGGGAAGTGGAGAAGTAGGCACTTTCACATACTGTTTCCATAGTTTAATAGTTAATAGCAGTTTTGCAACCTTCCTCTACACACCATTCCAATTATTTTATAAGCTTCTATGATACAGCTGCACAGTTGTCTCTATTCCCAAGCTGAAGTGTTCCATACTATTTAATCTTTATTTGCAAGGAAGCTCTTCATGTCTCTTATAAAAAATGCTGTTTCTCTTCCGTGCATGGTTATACCACAACCTTTCTCACAGTGAGGTGACCAGAACTAAACATAATATCCACAGTACAGGAGCTCTTGAAGCTTATGTATGGCACAGATACTAAATGCTTTTTTTCCCCTCTTCTTCCCTCTCATCTCATTTCCAATAACTTTGTACTATTGCTGAAGATCGAATCAATGTTTTCAGACAACTTTCTCCAAAATCTTTCCTGAATACCAGTAATGAGCTGAGAGCTCACTGTTGTGACCCTGCAGCTGACTCGATTTTCCTGCCTGTCCCTATTCTTTGGACACCTGATGTGCCACTGACACTGACACCTGATGTCACACTGACAGCTGTCGCTTTGTTTTCTACCCAGGTTTACTGAATTTTCCTACAGCTCTGTGCAGCCTTCTCTATTTTTTACTTTCCTGGGTGATGATTTGTCTTTCCAAACCAGTTACAAAAACACAGAAGTGCACAGGGTCCCTGGGAACACCTACCCCTCTCCTTCTCCTGTCAGAGAAACTGCCCATTGACTGCCACCCTTTCTTTCTTATCTGTAACAACTTGTGAACCTGCAAGAGGACCACTCCTCTTACCCCATGACAACTGACAGAAGCCAAGCCTAGTTTCCAACCAAAAGGCGAAATATATTATTAAAAGCTTTTCAGAAAGCCAAGTGCTCTGAACTGTTGGCATGTGTACAGATATCCCAAATACAGGACACCTGTACAAGGAGTGACTGAAGAGTTCAGGACTTCAGTCAGGAAAATAGACAACAGAAAAGGGTCACAAAAGAAGTCTGCAAAATCAAAAGTGTTGTCACAAAGAGGATGAAAAGGGAACAGCTGTCTCCCTGTTTCCTCAAAGCCAAGAGCTGGAATGAAGTTCACGTGAAGCCATGGAGCCAGGCACAGCACCAGCAGTAGGAAGTGTCTCACCACGCAGTGGCAGCAGATGTTGTAGATGCAAAACTCTGCAGGTTTCAAGGAGAAGTTGGAAGAATACACAGATACCTTTTCCAGCTAAGGCTGTTCCCAAGCTAAATGGTGCTGGTAGCTGTGTGACTAATAGGTAGAAGCTGCTGCTGTAAGAACATGTGTCACACCTCCAAGTCAACATGGGCTACACCAAAACTATGCACTGCTCATAGAAGTCTCATGAAAGAAGAACCAACTCATCTGAAGCTGCAAATGTTCACAGCGTTTTCATCTTTCCCCAAGTGCTGCGCCAGTTTGCAATCCCATTGCCCTTGTCTAATCCTACAGCCATGACAGAAACCTACGTGGTCACCTAGAGATGCTGTTCTCCAGGGGAAATGAGAAAACCTTATACATATAAAGCCCAGCCAAAAGTGGCATTTAAGATCTAAACTGTTCCTGACCGTAGCTCCAGACATGTTTGTGAGCAGGATCCACAGAGTTTCAAGGGCACACACCACAAAAAAGTAGACCCTGCTGGTCTTCTTTAGCTTCTCAGAAGTAAAACAGAAGAAAAAAAAACCCCAACAGGTTATTGTTCTGATTCTTTATAAATACTTTTTAAAGGTTCTGTTTTATTCCTTGCTAATGGTACCTTCCAGAGAAAAGAGTGTCTTTGGTTTAAATCATGATCAAGTGCAATTGGGGACAGGGATGCTTTGACAAATACTGTCTCTATTACATCACCAATTTCAGAGCAAGGACTGCACCTTTTCTCCCTACCTTCTGTTTAAGGCAGAACTTACTTGCATTTAACCACCTTCCTGGTGCATGATGTGCCATACTCTCAGGAAATCAAAGCAAGGATATTAACAGTCTTGTCCATCAGAGCAAACCAAATCTTCAGCTCCTTCCCACACCAGTGAAGACAGTGCTCTGCCAGAAACACTCAGTATTGGAAACTTTCACCTTCTAGAATCATGGAACAGTTTGAGTTGAAAGAGTTCTTTAAAGGTCACCCAGTCCAACCTCCTGCGACAAGCCAGGCACATCTTCAACTAGATCAGGTTGTTCAGAGCCCCATCCAACCTGACCTTGAATGTTTCCAAGGATGGGGCATCCACCACCTCTCTGGATAACATGTGCCAGTGTTTCACCACACTCATTGTAAAAAACTTCTTCCTTATATCTAATCTAAATCAACCCTCTTTCTGCTTAAAAGCATTACCTCTTGTCCTATTTCCACAGGCCCTGCTAAAAAGTTTGTCCCCATCTTTCCCCATCTGTTCCACCTTGCTCTTCTGAGATATGGTAATTGTCTCATCCCTTCTGCTTTTGGGATGCATCACAGCACTTCCATTGGGAATAGGTGTGAAGTGATGGAACAGCAGAAATCTTACACAACTTTCCGTGTTTTCCTGTGTCCTCCTTCCACTTTGGGAAATTATTTGGCAACCAGGACCTGGATCTGTGCAAAGCATATGGCAGCTCTGATTTCCCAAGGAGAGCACCCTGCTAGACCTTGGCCTCCATGGCAGAGCAGAAATCATGGTCTGCTCTGTCCAAACACCAGCAGGGGCCAGGGCAGCAGCTCTGAGATCCAGGGAGCTCCAACACCTGCACAGCCACTTCCCTTTGCCCCAACGTGACAGACTCCCTCCCCTCAACACCACCCAAAACGACGGGCAACCAGTAAGCCAGCAAGTACCTTGTGATTGTCACAGTAAATACATGGCCAACATCATCTCAACCCAGGTAAAACTCCTCCAGTGCCAGCGAGAGCATGTCTTGCACCAAAGCAGCAGGGTCGACCCTGTTGTTTTGAAGCCTGTGTAAATGGAAAAGGCAAGATCTGCAGGTGGAACAAAAGCCCGAAGAGAATGAATTGAAAAAATTATTTAGTAACAGTTCAAAGCCCAGCATGTGGGATGAAAGCTGGCTTATGCTTGATAATTCTAAGAAATGATTTGGTAATAGTTCATCCTGTGCAATAGGTTCTCTGCAATTAATGCAGGCAGCATCCATGAGAGCCAATACAAATTACATACCAGTCGTTCAGATTAGCTCTGCCTTTGGGTAGTTATGTACCCAAGTAAGAATTTTTAATTGAGAGAAAAGTAAGTTTTTCTCAATGATCACATGCTAGTCTAGTTCACCCAAGCTACAGCTCTGTTGTTGAGGGATTTGGAGCTTCACAGCTGGCTCAAATGTTATCACTGCTTCTTTGGTTAAAACACGAGATGCCATTGATACAACAGAACTTCCCTCTTTCGTGCTTGAAATCCACATGCAAAAGAGTGTTTAAGGAAAACTGTTTGAATAGCTTTTGAATTTCTTGCTTTGAGGCATTTGTGTCATCTGATTTAGAGACTGACTCTGAAGTGCCTTAGAATAGTTACTGTCCCTTGTTTATTAATCTCTTTCTGCCTTAGGGCTTAATACTCCTTTCTCTGAACCCAGTGGTCAACTTTACTTTCATAGACCCTTAATATTTACAGAGAGAAGTAAAATCTCCTATGGAAAGTTTTTGTTCTATTGCTTTTCAGCTTGGTGGTGAGGAACACTGCCTAGGCTCCACTGGAAGCCTGTGGCACGTTGCTGAAACACCAAAGATACTTCTAGATACAGCAGCTTTAAAATGCACTGACATACAGAAGGCTTTCAAGAAAGAGCAGGAAGATTGCTCAGAGAATGCACAGTAGAGGGAAGGCTGCAGGCCTGGCTGCTGCCAAGCTCTTAGAAGAGCCTTGTCGTGGGGATTTTGGAGCTGTGTTCTGAGATTCAAGCACACTTGAACTCTGAGCAAACCCAGAGGCCAGTCCCAATTCTTGTGCTAGCCAAAGGCAGACATTTTGATCAGTGGGAATTACACAGTCTCATACAGTAGAAGTTGGATGATTGTACCTGTACAATAACAGAGCCCTAAGACCATCTGGTTCCCCAGCCTGGTTTTTATCTGGAAGTTATTCGTATAGATGTCCTAAAATGCATTATTCAATATGGTGAGCTAGATGAAGTGATGTGTGAAATAAGCCAAAAGTAGGGGTGTCCCAAAGCCAGAAGCTCAAAGGCTTTCTGTGATTAAGAAATCATTTCTCCTATCAGTTAGTTGTCATCAAATCCCAACTACACTAGGGGAAAAAATCAGCATTGATAATAATTTTAATTCCTACTATTCCTACTTAGTGCAGAAATTGGTTTGCTGTTAAAACTTACCAGCTAAAGACAGACAAAGAAGCTGTCTGTCTGTGGTGGCTTGACCCTGGCTGGACACCAGGTGCTCCCAAATCTGCTCTATCACTGTCCTCCTCAGTTGGGCAGGGGAGATAAAATACAACAAAATGTGTCCAAAACATGCCTGTCCAGAAGAAAGGGAAGATAAAAAGGGTTCAGATAACCCAGCACTTCAGCCTTTGTGTTTAGGCAGTGCCCAAACATCTAAACGCCAATAACCCCAGATGTTGGGGAGGGGAGCAGAATCAGAAAAAAAAGCTTGAAAGCATTTTCATTACTATTTCTACCTGACCAGCTGTAGCAGCCTTGTCATGCTGGCTGGAGGAATCCAGTGTTTAAAAGACCCTGAAGTGCAAGAAACCACTGTAGACCAGGACAGGACTGTACCTTCTAGGAGAAAATGACAATAAAATTAAACACTAAAAGCTTTCAGTGAAAACATCAAACTAGAGTAGATTAGTTTCACCTCTTGAAAATTTCACATTTACATTGATAAACTCTTTTTTTAATAGGAAAGTATGTTAAGAGAAATATTTGGCCAGATCTCAAATTATTTCCTACCTCTCCTCTCTCTCTTTCTTCCCAGCTGCTTACTGACTGCCTTACTAAACATTGACTTTTTCCAAGTTATTTATTTCTATAACAAATTTCTTTAATTTCATGGGATGTGGTGGGCCTCTTTGAAGGAAAGACCTCCGATTACCCAGATCTTCAGAGGCAAGAGAAAACAGTATGTCTTAACTGACACTAGAGGTCAATTACTTTTCTGTGATTAAGAGGAAGCATGTAAGACCAAGACAGACATTCACTGCTGGGCATTACTTTCTAGAAATTGTTTCAGTGGACATCATGTACACATAACTTAGGAAGGGAAAGTAAAGAGAGATCCTCTGCTAAAACAATGGAGGGAAGGAGCCACCTGCCTTGACTGGTTATTTCATCCTGCAGCACCCTGAGATGCAGTGTTCTCTTCACTTGGGAGAAAAATCCTCCTTACTTTGGTAGCATAACATATCCACAATACCCTGGCAGCCCGGCCTCCACATCTATCCCAAATGCCATGACTGAAGTAAGCCTTTGTTCCCACCACTGCAGGGACACCAAGTGTTTCTTGAAAACTTGACATAGCCTTGTGCCTCATCTCTGCTCTGGAGAAATTTCCATCTTCTTCCAGCTCTAACTGGAACCTTTCATGGTTTGAGAGACTGATCACAGAAATAAAGGATTGTGACCTTTGAATTCTCATGAAAGAACTGTCTCTAAAGTTAGCAATCCTTCTAATGTCTTCCCTTACTGGCTAAGTTGCAGTAGAGTGACACCAGCCCCCAGCTACAGGCACATGTGAGATGTGACACACAATGCTCCTGGTTGTGTCTGTACTTGTAAAGTGAACAGCGTCAGGCCCTGTCCTAAGCACTGGAGGATGATCATTCACACTCTTCTTCTAGTGATACTTCCATTGCAGCAATGTAGTTACCATGGCATTGTGCAAAAGTGATTTGTTGTAACCTGTCTAAGATATCTCTGATAGAGGACATTTATTTGCTGTGGAGATCTGTTTAAAATATTGCCTCATTTTCAGTGCAACTGTGTCATAGTTCCATTGGGCAATCTACAATTTACATCTGGGAAAGGAGAAAAACACAGTAGCTATGATGAAACTTCCCTTTTGATTCAGTTTACAAGAATATCAGCAGAACCCCAACAGACAAGATAATTACTTTTCACAACATTGTCATTTGCATAAGATGATTAAATCCTTACAGGTAGACATGTGGTCTTTTTTGACCTCTGCTGTATGCACTCCACTTGTGGCATTATTATAAAGGTTAAAACACAAAAGAAAATGCATTTACAGAAGAAATGTTGGTAAATGGGAAGGGCATAATATTCGTTATTGAAGTCACATGATACATCATTTGAATGCTTTTGAATGCTAAATCTTTTGTGTAATTGTACTTAATGTAACTGTAGCTGTACACTGCAATTATACTAATGCAGTAGGCAAAATTCTTGAAGAAATTATAAAACACACCAATCCCAGCCAAAACACCCAGACCTTACTGAAGGAGAGCTAGCACAGCAGTTCAGATACACACACAGCAGTAGAAGTGGGCTCTGGGAGGTTTAAAGCAACATTCCCCCTGCCTATTGCCTCCAACAGGCACAGGAGCATGTGCCAGCTCTCTGAATCCCCACCCTGCACTCTGGTGTCACGACTTTCTCTATCTCCAAGCTCACACAAATCCTTTCTGCTCAAGATGTGCTCATACACAACCAGTCTACTACTACCACTTTAGTGCTCATTCTCAAATCTGTGCTGTATCTGTACAAACTCATAGTAGAGATCCTGATATTAACAGAAAAAAAGTGGAGTGTAGAGAAAGGCACCCCACAAGAAAGAGCCAGATGTTCAAATGAGATACTAAGTAGGAGAGACAGAGCAGCTTTGGCAGAAAGTGCTGTAGGGAAGGGAAGGGTGGTTCCAGGAATTGGGAGTATAAATTCTGATTAGGGCTGGGCTGGTATTTCCCATTCCAACTGCCTAGTTTTCTCTTTAATGAGGAAATGGGATTTTTACTTTTGCCCCCACTCAATGAAGAATTAAATGGGAACAAGGACTTGCCTTCATAGCTAAGCTGACACAAATGTCAGCATAATCCCACTGGGAATGACAGCGTTTTCAACTCGTACCTGAGCTTGCTGCAAAATTATTGTACTTAAACTCTAAATAAATATAGCTGTCAAAGGAAATACAGCACTCAATCCTTTTCAAATAGAAAAATTAATCCTTTCTGAACATGCTTAGGGCAGATCTTGTCTTCTCGCACATGCACCACTGTCTAAAACACAAGCAAAGAACAGAAGCTGCAGATCCGGAAAAACAGTCAGCAACAGACACGTTTCTGAATTTACACTACTATGGATGATTTGGTTGTCGTGGTTTTCATTCACTTGTACAGAAACCCACTTCCTTTAGCTCTGCTGATACGTGAGTGTGAACCAGTCTGTACCAGGGGATGCTCACAAGTATCTTGTATGGAAATGCCACTTACAGGACAAACACACCGTAATGGGTCACTTTATCAACAGAAATTTGCCACTAGGCCCCATGTGGATTAAGGATCTGGGACAAATTAAAAAACAAAGAAGAGCCACTAATTTCATCACAGGACTCGAACATCTCTTATGAAAACAGGCTGAAAGTGGGGGTTGCTCAGCCTGGAGCAGGTTTCAGAGTGACCTTAGAGCATTTTCCAATACCTAAAGGGGGCCTGCAAGACAGCTGGAGAGGGACTTTCCACATGGGCATGTAGTGATAGGCCAAGGGGTAATAGCCTTAAGCTGAAAGGGAGTTGGTTTAGATTAGATAAGAAGAAATCTTTTACTGTGAGGGTGGTGAGGCACTGAACAGGTTGTCCAGTGCATATGTGGACTCCCCATCTCTGGAAGTGTTCAAGGCCAGGTTGGATGGGGTTCTGAGCAACCTGGTCTAGTGGAAGGTTCCCTGCCCACAGCAGGGGGCTTGGAACTAGATGATCTTTAAGGTCCCTTCCAAGCCAGACGATTCTGTGATTCTACGATCCTATGATCTAAAGGTTCTTTAAAAAGCAGGAATTCCTTTTCTTCCAGTTGCGTAAACTACAAGCTATGCTAAACTTGATTATTTTCTGCAGGCTTTACTATAAATTGTCATTTCAGTGACAGGACTGTTTCATGTTCATCAAAGAGTCAGTTGTTGAGTAAAATGGGCTTTGAAACACAGAGATAATGATCAAGAGCTAAAATTTATTAATAGATTTATGTGCTTTCATTCAGCTTAAAATCCCCATACTTCTCAAGATCAGACAAAATATATTAGCTATGGAAACATGCCAAAAGAAGTATTTAATCTTTAAGAAAGAGATAAAAAGATAAAACTAGTGAGTGATTCAGTGGCAGGACGAGACAAAGGGGGAAAATTACTCCAGTCAATTAATGATGCATGCTTCCTCCTTATGCCCTACAACATTCATAGAGTCATCAGGCTGGAGAGGTCCTCTAAAGTTCATTAAACCATTCCTCTTCCTCAGGGAAGGCTCCACTACACCTGCAGGTGTAGACATCTATACCTGTACGTTTAATCTGACATCACAGGTCTTTTCAGGGACATTGCACAACCTCCCCAGGCAAGGAGCTGTACTGCTTCACTGTACTCCTGCATCTGCAAGTTGGTCCTTTCTTCATGAAATTAAATTATATTCCCTGTTTTCACAACAGAAACATGGAGAACACAAATATAAAAGGCTGCTGTAAAGCAAGATGGAGTAATCTGAAAACTGTTCCATCTTCCCTCACAATTCTTCTGAAGCTGAACATCTCAAACCATACTTACTTCAAGCTCCATAAACAAACCCTTTCAGTATAAAAATGTGCATATACATTTTGCACACACTTGCTATATATGCAGGGGAGTATTTTAAAATCACATTTCTTTTGTTCAGATACTAAAAACCAGCAGTGTCGGGTACAGCAAATTCTTTCACTGTTTTGTTTGAACTGCTGGATGCTCTTCAGTTCTGACAATTTTACCAGCCACAGGAACACAGAATGATTCTTGGCTTGGTAATAGAAATTTGGAAAGAACATTACATGAATAGTTTTGGTTCTATGTTTATTGACTAATAGCCTAATTGATATAAATCAGACTACTTGTGGAGTAAAAAGTGCTGAAGTACAGGTGACACATCAGATCCAGGTCATTCCTTTATCTCACTAGTATTTCACTCACATTTAACCACTATCTATACATTTATTTATATAGAGTTTTTAAACTGATTCTCACCACTAAGTTCTCACATGTATGAAACTTTCAGGGTATCCATGAGGCTACAGCATCTGATCACACTTACCTACAGAGTATGAACCTTAAATGCCACAAAGGATCCCAGCAGCTGTTCATCTTCTAGGAATTGCAATTCTGGATGAATACTAGGAATGGCAATTCTAGATGCATACCGATTCCTGCAATATGGAAAACGAAGTGATTGCTGACTGAAAAAAGGTTAATTAAACCAGGCTGATACTTAAGAAATGCCTGCTTTGGTTGCATGATAAAGTTAATTCACTTGCAATGATGTTGCAATAATATGCCAGCTTCTACTGAAACTTCAAATCTTCTCCAGATAGCTGTTCAAGGACAGCTTTAGCCTGCTGTTTAATCTACTGTCAATCCATCTCAACAATCTAAACATGTCTCATGCCAGGTCCCTATGTGGACAGTAAGGTGGACTGAGAACTGGAGGCCTGTCACTAGTGGCGTCCCCCAAGGTTCAATAGTGGGGCCAGTATTGCTTAACTTACTCATCAGTGACTTGGACGAAGGGGCAGACCCTCCTCAGCAAGCTCCCTGACAACACAAAGCTGGGAGGAGCTTTGGCCTGACACCTCAGAGGGCTGTGCAGCCCTTCAGAGGGACCTCGACAGATTGGAGAGATGGGCAGAGAGGAACTGTGTAAAATTTAACAAAGGCAAGTGCAGAGTCCTGCACCTGGGGAGGAATAACCCCAGGCACCAGCACAGGCTGGGGCTGACCTGCAGGGAAGGAGCTCTGCAGAGGACCTGGGGGTCCTGGTGGACACAAGCTGTCCATGAGCCAGCAGTGCCCTTACGGCCAAGACCAGAGGTGTCCTGGGGTGCACTAGGAAGCACTGCCAGCAGGTTTGAAGGAGGTGTTCAAAGTGCATCCCAACTATCCTTGATGTGAGATAAATGGTATGCTAAGAGCAGTTTGCATATGCCTTCTAACAGTACAAAGCACATTCCTTTAAACATATAGGCTTCAACCTAAACACATGATCAATACTATCACAATACTTAAATTACGAATGGAAGTCCATGAGAAGCAAAACATTGACCAAAAACAGCCAGTCAGAAGAACCTCAAACCACAAGAAATGCACTGGTTTTAAACTGAAAGTTAACAATTTCAAACTCAATTCACTACCACTCTGCAGATCAAACACATTTTTTTTTACTGCTCTTGACAGCCCACAGAATCATTGCTGAAATACAGATGCCTTAAACCATAAATGCTCCTCTAGCTCTTGGTCAAATGGGATTTAGGCCCACCATAAGAAGGAGCAAACTCTGCCAAATTCCTGCTCTTACAGTGCCAGTTCCGTCCACCCAGTCCCTGACTCTCCCTGTATCAACCACAATGGAGGTAAATTTCCACTGCTAATCTTTCCACGTTCAGTATAGCCACGTGTATGATGTGAGCACACCAGAACTGCCCACAGATAAATTCTAAGAAATAACATAATGCTCCAGGGGAAAGATGTTGCATCAGTACGAATTTTAACTTGTCATTGCATTTGGATTTCAAAGGCTTGAATGTCAATAGACAAGACTCCAAAAAGAGGGACATACCTTGAAGCAACCACAACTGCATTCACATTTTCTCAGTGCCTAAGGAGATGTAATAATGGTACTTACAGCATGGGTGAGACTGACATTGGAATACTGAATAGTTATGTGCTAAATAAAAAGCATGAGAAGCTTATGGACAATGCAGAAATTTGACAGCTAGAGGTAAAAAATTAGGTATTGAGACTCATCCTTTAGTTGAATGCAAGGACGGAGGTGATGATTGCAATGTAAATTTTTAGACATAAAAATATCAGGTGCAAAAGGCCTTTCTCAACTAAAGGCAACAATATAATTAAAACCAGAGGGAATAAAGCAGGTAAAATTAAATCAGGAAGAAGAAAATAAGTTTAACCATGTGGCTTATTTTCCTACCATTTAACAACAACAAAAAATATCAGGCTATGAGAAACCAAGGTTTTTACTGAAGTAACTGCAAAGATTCTATGGTAAATACTGTCTAAGAGACCTGACCAGATTAATAACCTCTCTGATTTTTAAAGCAAAACACTTAAGAACCTCCGAGTTGCTTAAAAAGATTTACAGTGATGAGGAGATTCACTGATTCTTGTTGGATCCAAAGTTCACAGTTCTTTTGATCTCTCAAGAAGACAATTTATAAAGGCTTTTAAAAAGCAATTAAAAGGCTCCTTTAGGATCAAAGGTAAAAATTTGTTTATTTGCTTAAGTAGTGACCTACTTATGTAAATGATGGTTTTGCAAGATAAAAATCAAGGAGAGATCCTGCATCCTGGTTAGCAACAAGAATTCTTCTGGCAATCAGAAAGGTGATATAGAAAGGAATCAATCATTTCCTTAATGCAGGTTCTAGCTTTTAAAAGTTATTTAACTAAACTAATTTTTTGAGGAATAGGAGACTACTGGCATGGCCCTAATGTGCTTGTTATGTGAACATCTACCACTTGATCTATATTGAACCACGGCTGGCTGACAAAAACACAAACCTCAAGACCAGTTTAACATGAGTGAAGCCATTATTAACAAAATTTAAGTTAATAGTTTCCCCTTCTGAGTTTCCCCTTTGTACACTGGTGTGACAAGAGAGGCTTCCTTATAGAATGACTCAGAGAAACCCAAATCAGGCATTCTCAATTGCCCCCCTGAGCACCATTTGCTACTAAGGCAACCCAAGAATATAAAACTGAAGTCAGTTTTTGAAAAATACAATTGCATGTCATCCTTCAAGAACCAGAAAAATTTGTTGTGCCCTTGAAAGATAAGCTTTTAGGCAAAATAACTTACCCTCGATCTCCTATCTAAGCAGTCACAAATAAGATTTCAGAAACCAAAACTCAGCTCTTAAGTTAAATAAAAGACAGGCAGCCTTGTTGTATGCATAAATTCTTATATAGAAAACATCCAGGGTTACACAATAACCAGTTGCTGGTGATTTCTGAACAAATAACAGTTCACATAGGTCCACATTGATAGTGTCCTTTGGTCAGTACTTTTACTTTCATAAACTTTTCATTAATTAACACAGGGTTTAGGAAGCTCTGGTTTTGTGGTCACCAATGAAACAAAATACAAATATTCACTGGTACTCTGCCCCAGTTTGAAAGAGCCCCTTTTTCAAATGAAAAACAAGGTAAAAGAAGTTTCTTAAAAAAAAATAACATAAATCAATGAAACAGTTGTCCTCTTCCACGTCTGCTCTTGAGATGACTGGCAGAACGCCGAACAGTTTTCCTCTCTTGACGGTGCCGTTTCTCAGCTTCCTGCTGCTTCCTTTGCTGCTCTGACTGGAATATTAAAACAAAAACACTCAGGTTCTTGTAAACTTACATATCACCTCACTGTCCCAGTCTCAATATATGAAGTCAGAATTCCATAAAGCAAATCTGGAAATGTTACCATTAATTGCCCCATGCTATCTTGTCTCAGACCATACCTGTTAATTCTGGGTATCCTTAGGCATTATCATTCCAAGTTTTCCAGAGCAAATGTTTAACATAAAGCTATCAAAAACCAGTGAATAATGCATTTCAGATAAAAAACAATGTTTAACAATACATTCCAGAATTTATGTTTTAATACCATTAAGAAGGTAGATCCCAATTTGCAGCAACTTACTATCTACTTTAGTTAATGAGTGTTTCCAAGTTTAATCACAGAATTGAACAAAGCTGTGTTGGAAGGGACCCACAAGGATCATCAAGTCCAACTCCGTACCCTGCACAGGGCCAGAGTCAGTCACACCATGTGCCCAAGAGTATTTTCCAAATGCTTCTTGAGCTCTGTCAGGCTTAATATAACACAATTTAGTTTTAAAAAGACAGAACAATTAGTTTAATTTGATGAAGCATACACATTTTCTAAAATGTGTTCTTAGGAGTTCTTGAAAGTGTTTGATATGTGGCATGCAATTCTAGAAAGACTTTCCACATGAAAGTAATTTTAAATCTCTGCTCCTGTGGCACATGCTCTAATAATGTTTCTTCTCTTCATCAAAAACATGCTGGAAGGGTTTAATTTAGGTACCATATAGATGAAATGTCTCTTACAGCCATAAACTACTATTTTCTTTGGAAGACAATGGCTCGTCTTTAAGTATAAACTGGAACTAGCAGACTTGAACTAGCCAAGATCAGGCAACTGTCCATGCTAAAAAGTACTCCAGCAATTTGAGCAATTTCAAGCAGCACAGGACAACTGCATTGAGTGTGATAGAATTACTGCTGTGGATGTAGCTGCATCCCACTGCATCTCATTCTGTAACCAGCAGCATTCACGTCAGCTCACCTCTCCCCGAATCTCCCATTCACATACCATTTAATCTGGGTCAGAGATTTGCTTGCATGGACAGCATTTTGGCTGAGGTGAGATATGAACCAATTTACAAAATGTAGCAATCAGCCCATACTGGTATTAAGGCAGTAAAAGCTAGTGGTCTTTAAACTTTGAGAAAATTCATTGATTCTCATTTTCACTGCAAGCAGAGCAACAAGAAACCCACTATTTGAAAATATCAGTAGTTTCTATCTGTCTCCAGACCTCTTAAGACAAATCTTAAGTTCATGTTGACTGCTATTGATAATGTACTGAAATGGAATGACCTGGATTTGCATTAGAAACTCTGTGGGGTTGTTTTATGTGTCTTCCGTACTGTCCTAGTGTTGTGGTGGTTGAAACTGCCACTGTTTTAAGGTTTTCCCCGCCTTCAGTGTATCCTATGGTTTTGCCTTATGGTTCTCCCCCTAAGTTAATGTATGTTATGGACATGTCCTGTGTATGTTAGGACAGGTTTATGTCCTGGTTGGGGTACACCCCATTATGTTAATCCCTCTGTCAATCATTTGTAAACCCTTACCCCAGTTCTGGAAAGTTCTCCCTTGTTTGGTTTCCCATTGGCTCTGGCTCCCTTTCTCCTCCCCTCTCCTTCCCCTATGGGATGTAACCCTGTCACTCCACCTTATCTCCGCCCCTGGATCCTCACCCCATTGGACCCTCATGCTCTCTCCCCCCCTTTCTACCCCCATATAAAACCTTCTGCACAAGCTGTCGGCTGGCTCTTTGTCACTGGAAGCTTTCGAGTGTGCATCCTCATTAAACCTGGGAACGCTGAACGAAGGGCCCCTCCAGCCTCTTTGTCTCTGCTGGTTGCTTGGATCGCGTGTGTGCGCGTGTGGCTGCCTGCAGACACCTCACAGGGAGTGCCTGGTGTGTGTGAAGGGATTTGTGAATCCCGCAGGAGTGGCTCAAAAAGGGACGCTTCCTGGAAGGTCGCGGTGCCTGGACCTCGCCCCCTCACACCCTTCCTGCCTCGTGAAAAGGCGCTAGTGACATCCTAGTAGTGTAAGTACTTCGGTATTTTAGAAACCCTGCTATTTTGTTAGATCTATTTGCTATGATAAAGCATATTGAAACTGAAAAGTAAGTTGTCGCACTGTAGGAACCATATTCGAATCCCCTGAAAACTAAACTGTGAAGTATCAATGACAAAATTGCATCACTGGATCTGTCAGGGGTTGCTGGGCATCTGGAAGGCTGCCAACACACCACACCTGCAGCAGCCAAGTTCAGCCTCAATTCTACTGACTGAGAAGTTGGCGTGATACCAACCCTATGGAAGTACAATTCTCTACTATATCTTTCCACCTACTCCTAAATGCACCTGCCCTTGGAGGAAAGGGCATCACAAAGCAGAAGTTGATGTTCCCTTCAAGGAACACAAAAATTCCTTTTTTGACTTGTCAACTCCAACTCTACATCCTCTGAAAAGGAGTGTCAAGATTGCATAGCATGGTGTCCTCTTAGCTTTCCCTGCTCCATTCCTTGGGACTTCAGAATATAGACACAGGGTCTGTTTATTTGAGAGAAGACTTGTAAGTCTTACTTTGTTGTTCTGTTCATAAGAGAAAATTATCTCCATTGTAGATGGATTATTTTTCTCTCAATTAGATTTTTAAAAATCTTTTTAATGCCGATGACCACAATGTATTTCAATAAAGCAATATCAGTAAACAGTCAGGAAAAGAAAATACACATACATTAGCAGCACCATCAGTAAAAAAACCTTCAAAACTTATCTTAGCTGATGTAATCAAGTAAAAATGGCATTCTGAACTACTGCCACTGTCTTACCTTACCCCCAAATCTTCACAAAACTGTCAGTAAAACGTGACAGTTCAGTGTGTAAGGAACCTTGTGGCTTTGCACTTATTAAGTTAAAGCTACTGTAAAAAAGACTGTGCTTTTGAAGCCCTGCAAAGCCCATTTAATGAACTGCAAGACACCAACATATCAGTTACAGAGCTGGTAAAATCCCCAGAATGGTTACCCTAAATGGCACTGCAGAGGAATTTGTGACTTATACCACAGCCAATACATTTTCAATTCCAGCAATATAGGAATCAAAGATGAAAAGGACATCTGCAAACAGATAATCATCAGGTAAAATAAGTAAGGTAGAAACAGTCAATTAATCTGATTTTTTTTCTTTCAGGAATATCCAACATGACAATCAAATAACTACTCAGCCATTCTTGTGACAGTGTTTTACCAGTGAGAGTAATATTTGACCACTGGTAAGGAGAAATGTATTACAGCAAAGAGGTTTACCTGAGGAAAACCAATTTTAATCAAAGTACATTTTGTCAGCCAAAGTATCAATTAATATGGATCTTCAGCTTTTACAATGCATCCTTTCCTCAGTTCTAAGCAATTTTCTAGTAAAAAAATCCCTAAGTGTTCTACAGTAGTAGCAGATGCACACGTGTATTTAACTATCCCCACACTATATTTGACAACTAGAACAGCACCAGGGCTTATTCCTGTGATCTTTCTTACAGAAGGTCAGTAACAAAGGTGGTCTGGAGCTCTGTTTCTATCACGCTGAGACCTCCTAACGCTCTCAACCAAGAGGAAGCCTGTCCCCTATAGCACTTCAACAGCATTTGGACCTGCAGATTGAGATCTGAGCAGTGCTGGCACTGAAGTCAGGCAAGGTCACAAGCTTCTGGTGGTACGTCTGCAAATAAACTATTAAAAGATGCAAGCCATTATTTTCCACCGGAACGTAAGATTTTATGAGTGTTGCCTGAGTTATAAGGGATAAACACACAGAGTACTACCGGAGGCTTTCATTCTCTTGGCAAGAACCTGAAGAGTTGGCAGCTTATAAAGAAATGAAGAGGGACATTTGCTTGACGGTTTTAAAGTTCCTGTTCTTTCATGCAAAAACTAAAGTTACTTGTGCATTATCTTAAAAATTATATATATATAGAGCTCACCTTCTTTAATTTGAATGTTGCCTGTTTGCTGCCTACTGTGGTATCAGACACATTGAGTGTGCCAAGTTTTTCTTCAAGCTTTAAACGATCTTCAAGAGTTTTCCTGCAGAGAAAAATTAACATTAGTCCCTATTTTTGCCATCTTTTTATTATAATAGAGGTGGATAAAGCAGTCAAAATTAATCTCAATTTCTCTGAAACCCTGAAATGTCATAACTCTAAAAAAATGAACACTGAGGAAACAGAAAAGAAAGACAAATTCAAATCATTCCCTGCAGATACTGCTTTCAGTAGGAACACTTCTTAAATTTATGTAAAGTTCATTGTTTTTGCTGCTAAAAAAGTAACATGACTCTAGTTGAGAAAAAACCCACACCCTTCCATTGCTGTAGTTTTCTATGAAATGTCAGAAAAAGTTGGGGATGTTAAACTGCAGTAATAGATACATGTAAGGCTGGATATATTAAGTTTCCTTGAAATCTTATCATTTCTGAATTGGAAACACTTTTGAGAGAAGGAAGGAATCTTGACTATACATCAGAATGAATCACTTCACTGATAGACGCAAACTACTCAATCCAATACAAATGTCCATTAGGACACTGCGCCCGCAACAGTCTAAGGAGGCTTCTGAATAGAAGAAAAATATAAACACATCAATGTGATAGAAAAGAGAGACTCTGGTCCCAGAGAGGAGCTCCACAGGAGCATACACCTTCAAGCACAGTGTCTTATCACTGAGTTTCTGTAAGCAAGCTGGTATAGAGCCTTTCCCTCAGGCACCAAACTTCAGCATTTCTGTGGAGGAGGAGGTAGCTGTTGTGGCTGAAACTGGTACTGTTTTCAGCTCTTCTACACTGGAAGTTAATGCTCTACAAAAGCAAGACGCATAGACGTGCCCCAGTTGCTCCAGGTAGTGAACTGGTATTTAATATCACGGTTGCTGACTTCAGTTAAGTTGGGTTGTAAATTGAACAGCTGAGGAGTGGAAATACACCTTGTTCCCATGTAGCCTCAAGCTCAGGGGTGAGGCAGACAGGCAGGGACAGTGCTGGCTTCAGCCAGCCTCCCTAAAGGCACCCCTGAGTCCTAACACAGCTCATTCTCCTCCTATAATGAAGGTCCTACAAGTAAGTAGCACCCTCTGAGAATATGACATGGCTTGTAAGATCAAACTCACTCTCCATGTGCTTAGAAAACATTCTCTTAACTGTAAACAAAATTAATTTCTGCAATTTGAGATGTTATTAGTGCCTCATTAGCACTCTCTGAAGAGGGCCAAGAGATTTTTTTTTTACACGTTTTAAAGAGGAAAAAAAGTCATCATCAAAATAGAAATGATTAGCAGCCACCAAAGTCAATGGCATCTACTGTGTATGAAGAAGCCATGGCCTGTGGCCTATGCATGAAGTCTCTGAAGTCCACTGAATTTTGGTTAATGAGCCATTTTATGTGACAAAGACTTTTCAGATTAACAATGAGAAATTACTGTCAAGAATTACTTTCTTTCTCATGACTAGGTAGTTTGATTGTATTTTTTTCTGTAGTATATTTTTCATTGAGCACATGTAAAAACTTGTTCCATCTGTGCGAATCGGAAAGACAAGCTAAGCCTTAGAGCTAACTGTGGCAGAAGATCAGTCACCAACATTGTGGTGGGATTTCTACATTCAAGTGAAGTCCCATTTTTCTCCCCTTTGAAAGTGAATTGGAGAAATATGGCTACTACCCAGCAATTATTTAGCATGACTGCCTAGATACTGCTTCAGTCAGGAGAAAAATTAAAATGAAGAGATACTAGCAGCATGATGTGGGGTTGTAATCTTACTGAATAAATATGAGTATGGCTCTGTTTATCTGAAAATATGCAGACCTCAAGTGACAGTGAATTGCACATACTGATACACAAACACGACAGCTATTTTTTTTTTTTTACATCTTCCTCAACAAATTATTTCAAGGGATAAATGTATAGTGTTATGAGAAGCAAATTCCCCTGCCCTAATATAAAAAACAAACAAAAAATTACCCATGCACTTCTTTTTTCCTAATTAGAAAGAGAAGAGTTTTTCAGGACTTTTCCTGCTGTTTTACTTTAGCAATGCCTAGGAATGTCAACTATGCTTTTGTTGGCTTCTTTGCCACCTCTGAAGATACGTACACTGACTGTCACAGTTTTTATAAAATATGACTACTATAGTTTTTAATTTTGACGTGCTTTAACCTCAGTAACATACTCTTTCAAGGGACATCAAGTAAATCAAAAGAGCTCTTAGCGTACTGATACAAATCCTTTCCTTTTATGGTTTCCTTTTAAGTTACCAGGTAAGAAACTTTTTTGTAGGGAAACAAAGAAAGGATTTGCAGGTTTTCTTGCATAAGAGTACAAAAGGGGAAAATTAAACATAGATGGATTTGAGGCAAGGTGCTTTATACAATCATGAGCAAATGTTGCAGCTTTCCTGTGCAGAGAAAAGCGTAGACTGTTGGTCTAGGAAGAAATTTATAGTACGCACCACTGCTTTAGAAGTTGGGCTTGGAGCCGTGCTGAGTCAGGAACATGTCAAAAGAAACACCCAGTTTTATATAAGTCATAAACTGTTTCCTCAGGTAGAACATTATACGATTAGAGAAAAAAAGAACATCTAGCCATTAAATGCATAGTGAAGGTATTAAGGTACTTAATTATATTGGTCACAGACCATCATTCCATAACTTGGATATATCAAATCAAAGACTAACATGCCAGCCTCACCAGATTGTACATGCCACTACAGTCTTTCCAATTTTCAGTATGTTACTTGAATTAATTACTTATATGCTGACTACTTATCACTGAATAAGGCCAGTACAAAACATATTTATTTTCTTCATAAAATTCTAATATGTAAAAATGCTTAATAACCAAACAAGTTAGCTCACAACACAGGCTAAATCATTATGATTACAAAATCCTATCAGATATACATTGTATGAAACAGACACCAGCTGTTAATTTTTAAATTTCTTCTAAGAATTAGAGGAACACCAAACTCCATACTAAGAACAATGCTTGGATGAGCATAAAGGGTATAAGTGAGTATAGAGCTAATTGCTTAGATGAAGATTAAAAAAACCTCATGTATGTCAATTCAATGACAGCAACTCAGAAAACAAAGAATGTCATGCTGCCATATCCATTTTTTTGGTCATCCCATTCTGTCTTCAAATTCCTCTCATTCTTTTACATTTTACATTATATCCCATCTGTGCACCTACCACACAGAGGATATCTACTAGCAGCGAATATTAAGACAGATTCTCTTTTCTTTAAAAGCAGTCTTTTAAAAGTCTTGTGATGGTTTATGCCATCACAGATATTCCTTCATCTACTGGACAGGTCTGTGGTATTTGCTTTTGTTTTTCCTGGACTGAAGCAATGATTTTTCTCCTTTTAAAACCAGATGAAAGAATTTACTTTGTCTTGTGTCACACTGCACTGATTTTTAAAAAATGTTTCTCTTCCTTACACCTGTCTTGGCTTATTTACTTAACTTTTCACACCCTTGTTCACATTTAAGCCTTCCATGTTTTGAACAAAATGAAATCTTTATGCTTCAAATTCAGTGTCCTTGAGAATTTCCTTTAGAGCTTAGCAGCTGAATTTGTGCAAAAGAACAGTACATGAGGAGGCTGCAGCCATACAGCCTTTTAACGAAGTATTTCACTGGCACTGAGAATACAGTGTCATTTGACCAGTGCCATGGGCTCCTTCCAGGTTACAGCTAATATGACTGTAAACCTAATTACAATGTGAAAAATATTTCTAACCTACAATACGTTTTCAGAGTGTTCAGAGTGGATTTTCTCCTGACATAGAAGAAAAACTGACAAAATTTAAAAGTTGCTTCATCTTCTGGAACAAACACACCAAAAAAAAAAAAATCAGAAGAAAGTTAATGCAAAAGTCTAAGAAAGTTAAAAGTCCAGTCAATAAAGAGAACAAAGAAAAATTCCTATGTGAAATTACTTGCTGATAAAAAACAGCCAAGGAAAATATGGGGATCAGTTCTGCAAAGCTGCTTATTATAAATCCCAATTTATAAAAAACCTACTATTTCTATCCAAAAGAGGTCTTACAGGTAAAACATGGAAATCATAGACTATTTGACTACTATAGGAACACTCTTGCTAGTACTTAAAAATCCATTTTACACAGTAATTCTAGTTAAAAACTTGCACATTTAAGGCTGATATTTTATCAAATGTTTATGTGTCTCCAGAAAACTTCCATCATAAAACAACTAGGTTGTATTCAGTCATTAGTGACACAGAGAAACAGCCCCATTATATATATTATTCACTTTCTTCTCTTTTACTGTATAATTTCATTCTAAGTAAAAACATAACATTTATTACGAGATCCATCTAGGCCCACAACCCATTTCCAACATTAGTCAAAATTCTGCTCTGCACCCACTGTGCTGCAAGAACTTTGAAGCTACTGTCTTGAAAGGTTTTAATATGAGTGTCTGTTGTCCAAACAATAAAAGGCTATTAAACCTCATCTTCTGAAGGGCTCAATTCACCTCTGAAAAAAACAAATCAATGAGATTTGCAGGCACTGAGCACCTCAAAGCCAAGTCCTTTACTTTAATGAGCTCTTTAGTTTGACATGCTTACCCATGTCCCCATTACTTCAGTTGACCAATTTAAGGAAATAAAAAAACCAAACAACAAAACCCCCCCCAAAAAAAGCTCCACTAAACAAACACCCTCCTAGCCTGGTATTTTGTATTGCAAACAGAAAAACAGTAAGTCCTGACATTATACGGACAGTGTAGATTTTGAAAATTTCTAGATGCCATAAAAATACCCAGACAACACAATTTTTCTTTTACCATCTTGACCCATCTTGATCCTACGCCCAAAACAGTGATTATTCATGCAGCATTCTACATCCTTTTAGATGATCAGATGAAAAACATCCAGTCTGTTAACCTCATATTGACACTGGTGGAGAAATACAACCAGTCTCACTTATTTGTGAGAAAGCATTTCACCAACACTGAGTAATGGATCCCCCAAACTGACTCAAAATATTATTATCTTACTCATCTGTGTTGTGTCTCTGTCCTAGTTTAAATAGTGTATTTCTTTCTCTATAAAACAAAGCTTTCAAGGACTGTCACTTTAAGTTATAACCTTGAATCACCAGATGTGGCTTTAATAGCAAGTGCTTTCAAGCCAAAACATCACTGGCCTGCATTGTAGGGAAATACTTGAGAATCATCCACCCCAACTATTAAAATAGGAACATTAGGCTTACTTCATTAATTTCTGTTTTTTGACAGAGTCTTTGAAGCTTCTGAATTCCTCTCCTTCTTTAATCTCAAAAAACTGAGGTTTCAGTAATGTTTGCTGATCCTCCTTGAACCTTTCCTGCCGCTTTAGTTTTTCCTCTTGGCGTAAAAGCTTGCGCTGTTTCCTGACCTCTTCAACCCAGCCTTTTTCATCATCTGAACTCTCAGAACTCTCTGCATCACTTGCTTTTCCTTCTGGTTCTTCCTCCTCTTCCTGCAGACAAAAATAGTGTAAAAAAAGAAATCATCAACTAATTTTCTTTTCAAACCATTCCTGCAATTAAGAGTACGTGACAGCTTTTACATAAATACAGCTGAAGAGAACTAAAATTTTTGAACAAAAGCAGTAGCAGCAAATGAAGCTGAAAATATGTAATGAAGTTGTTACCATCTTCATATTTTATGTTTCACACCTATATTTGTGCAGAAACAATATTATTCACATCTAAAAACTAGATTAAAATTATAAATTACACTTAATTATTGTAGCTAATAAGACATTCTTGCATGCCTCCATCTTTCTGTGGTGAAAAGTCTAAATGCTTGACGCAGAGGAAAAAAAATAGAAGTTTTCTTGATCCAAATGGAAAATATTTTACCTGCCCTTGTGCTTCCAGTTCTTCTAAGATCTTTAGCTTCCTCTTTCTTTTCTCACTTATTTTAGAAACAAGGGGGTTAAGTAGCCTAAATTCTTCACTCTGCTCATCCACCTGGAAATCTGGATTCTCAAACATGACCTTAAAACGATCATCTTTGAGAAGGCTGGGCAGGTTCTGGAAAAGAAGCAAAGCATGAGTGAGTTAGACAATTCTGAAACAGACATTAATAAGTAACACTATTTTTTAATGAAACAGAATTAATAACCACCATACGAAATGCCAGTTGCTTTATCCTTCCAGGTCAAATAAAAATCAAGATTTATGCTTATTGTAATTTTATAAAGATTGTTCTAAGCCACCCGTAAGCTAGAGTTTTTTTAATGCACCATACAGACACTTGAAATACACAATTACTAATATTTTCAAATAAATGTTTCTCATATATTCAGCCAGCTAGTCTGGAGACATGTTGATATCTACTGACTAATCAGCAGTACCTGCAAGGCAAATATACTGCCTGATGGGGATCATTCTACAACATGTAAAACAAATTATCTGGGTATATGTCTTTATGCAATGCTACTGTTATTTCACTGTAAATACTTAAGAGGAAGTGTTTCTAGACATAACACTTTTTCTTCACTACCTTCACATATAGAATGGAAAAGGCAGTTTTATTCATGTCAAAGTAAAATGATCTCAATGTATATTATGCTACTGGTGAATTAAGAACAGTTCAAGCTACAAATTCAGCTTATGTGAAGACCAGTTGTTGTCATTTAAAAATCATTGCATACATAGATTTTTATTATAAAAAGCTCATTTTTTAAAAGTGCCCAATTTATGCGAGCATATTAATCCCACCACAGCATTAGGTTTTCATTATTACTTAAGAAAAGGAGATTGGAACTAAGGATACAGAAAACAAGAGTAAATTTCAAACAAAAACTGGTGCAAATGTGTGACTTTCAGTCACATAGCCAAAAATTAAATCCCAAAGCCTAAAATAAATTGCTTGTCGTAAGACTCTTAATGCTGTTTCAGGAAAATAACCTGAACATGTATTTTTATATACACTCTAATTAGTCCACTTAATAACACCATCCCCATGTACTCCAAGACAAACCAGTCCCCATTTACTGAACTCTCATTTTCATTGGACCATTCGCTTAAGTCTGCCTTAACGTTTCACCACCACCTATCTTTTTAATGCTTCTTACTAACCTTAACACACAAGAGTTCATTAGTTATCACGTGCAGCTAATGTCTGCCTTTCATGAATGCTATATTCCTGTGAGAATGAGCACCTATGAAGTGCTACCTATAAAAAGCCTCCCTTCCCATTAGATATTTAGCATTAACCCATTTCGTCTATTAAAATTTCTCTAAGGAGAGAAATGGATTATATTTATCCTGAATAACTCCTGTTGCATAAAAGTGAACCATTTTGGCTATTTGATAAAATATATTCAACTGTATACACAAAAAAAGGCAATTGTATCTTACGTTTTAAGATCTTACCTATCCTGTCACAGTCACCACCAAAATACCAACAACAAATGCAAACAACAGGTCAACAACTGTGGTACTGAGGCTGCATTAACCAGCTTTAGGATTCCTGCAAAACCTGTATCATCTTCACAGTGAATATTTCATCATTTTTAGCTTTATGGTAGTACATTATCTTTTTTGTTCAGCAGGTGCAGTCAAGATCACCTTAAAGCCACCTACCAGAATAAGTTATGAGAAACAGAAACAATGGAATTTTGAATCTGGTTGGCCAAACAACAACAACAATCAATCCTGTAAGCATTGCTAGTTCTGTGCTCCCAGTTAGAGAAGTCTCCAAAGCAAGAGCTCACCTTCTGTTTCCTTTTTCTAGTAATTTGTTGCTCTTCTCCTTCTTCTTCAATCAGTTTGAGTGCAAGTTCTTTATTGACTTTTGGAAGTTTCTAAAAAGAGGAAAGAATTAATTAAGAAATTAGTCTTTCACACATGCAACCTACATGCTTTACATTTGGAAGTGTGGTGAAGAAAGACTTCTTATTAATTCTTACAACTCTTGCTGAAAAGCTCCTTGACTGGTTCCAAATACTTCTAGGTACTAGTAAAGCAGCAGCATTTGGAGAAGATTCAAGAACTTGCATATCATTTTTAACTTCTAATGCATCAGCTTTAGAACTTAAAAACCAACTCTTTCTCCTTTTACATTGAACAAGTCCAATCTAGAAAGCTACTAGTTATAAACACAGTACAATTTTCATATATATCTTTCCAGAGTATCATGTTTTAAGTAATTTAGGTTAATGACAGAAGTAGAAATTGCAAAGTGTTACCAGTGGATTATCTGCTCAAGTGGCAAATAAGATGAGAACTGCTTGTCTAGTTTGGTATCAGTCTTTCAAAATCACATACACTGGAATTTTACGTTTCCATTCAAAAAGTTTTATAAATTACTTTGTGTCTCTAATGATAAACAGAATCAAATCCTAAGTCACTACATCTCTAAAATACACTTAGGAATGTATTACTCTTTATGAATAGCTTTCCCCTGAAGAAACTAATTGTTTCTAGGACTTACCTTCAGTTGAACTCTCTGCGCACGTGTTTCTTCTATCTTCTGCCTTATTTTCTCTCTTCTGTATTCTTCATAGGCAAAGGGGTTCGCCATCATTTTTGCCTTTAAACAAGCAGAAGGAAGTAAAGAGAAAACACCATTCATACAGGACAGAGTCCATTATTTGGATGGAAAAAACCCCTAGCCAAACACAAAAACACAAAACAACAAACCCAACAAACATTTTTGCTTGTTAAGAATAAAAATTGTCAAGATTCATCCTTATTTACCTTATGATAAAGTCTTATGTCCATGAAAAAGCCGTGCATATATGCTCTGAGCAATGATGATCCAATGAGATGAGCAAGACCTGAGAAAAAAGTTCCAGAGAATTTCAGAGAGCTTTCATATATAAAGAACTTCTATTCAAGCTAGACAATTCACTTCCCTGATTAAGACAAACAAGCACTGCAAATGCAACACATCCATCTAACAGTCTCATCCATTCACTACAACAAGACTAAGTAAAACTGGAAAATAAAATCATTTTGGCTGGCAAAAAATTTAAGTTTCCTCAGAGCAACCAAATCCACTTTTCTTGTCATAATACATGTTACTGAGAGCATTTTAAAAAAATGCCCACATGCACTACACTCTATAGAAGTTTACAAAAAATGACAAAGGAATTTTTGAAAGTCCATAGGTGTTTGACAATCCCTTTTTTAGTGTGAAATAGAGATATTTTTAATTAAAGAGTTTTGCCATGGGTCAAACCCAACTCTCAGAGTCAGAGGTAGTTTAAGTAAACTGGAACAAAACATTGCAATCAAACCACATGAAGGACAGAAAAAGGACTAACTACTTTGGGAGAATCTTGCTTACCTTCTGTTATACAGTTTTCATTATTTCCATTTCTTGAAACTGTGTTTCTATTAGCCCTAGAATGATTTGTATTTTCTGAAAATTACTACATTCAAATACAGTAGCCTTTGGCAGATTTTGCTGTGAGTTCCAAATACTATTTGAGCACCTTGAAAGTATTTTGAAAACTAAACCAACTTCTCTTCCTATGCCTTCCATGTACCATATGAAAGCACGTAAAACAGATTCCTAGACATATTATATCTGCAAATATCAATCACCTTCTTGGGCTAAAAGTCTGAGAAAGACAAGTGTCTAGTGTTGCACTGGTTGGCAACCAAAGAACTTAGAGCTATCGGTCTGGAGTATTAATAACCAAGAAGACTGGAGGATACTACTATCAGTGAATTTCTAACAGTCCTCATACATCACAGGAATTAAAAACTTAGATGTGTAAATGATCAAAAACTGAACAAAGAAGTCAGCCAAAGAACATATCCAACTGTTTACCTAAATTTTCGAGGTCTTTTCTGGTAACAAATTTGTAATCGTCATAAACTGTGCTCTCTGGATTCTCTTCCAGTTCTTCAGTCAAGTTGTCCAAGAAGGAACACCATTTTGGGGCAGGTCCTAAAACCTGTGGGTATTATGGAAAGTTGTAACATTGCATTTTCTTACAGAAAAAGCCTACAGTTAGGCTCTTGGCTACTGTGCTGTAATGGAACAACAACTTAATCCCACCGCAGACCTTCAGAGCAGCAGTCAGAGAACACAATTAAACCTACTGCTTGCATTACCTATGAAGAGTGCTACAGATTACATACGTGTTTTTTTAAGTCATTTGAGACCAACCAGTCTGGAGGTTTCAAGTTTAACTGTTTCAAGTGGTCCCAGTCTGATTAATTTATTAAAAGCTCAGAGCCAAATATTATAGATGAAATTACAAACTAATGGCACTAGATAGCAACTAATTTGTAAAGTGCTGCTGGATCTTGAACTCGTTAGGTTCACTACGCAATCATGTTAAATCCTACTCTGCCCTATTTATCTTAATTAAAACACCACAGGTATATTTAATGTCTTTTTATTCAATTGCATATTTCCACAATAAGGCAAAGGATTTATTTGCACAATATTATGTAGCACTATCAATGCATTTTTTTCCATATAAGCTTCCTTCAACTTCCCAAGTTAACAAATCTGCTCCCTTTACTTTTCCCTCCTGCTGTTCTGATTGAAATTCCTCTCCATCTTGATTCATGCAACCACTCTCAACTGTTCCAGCACTCTTATTTTAGTAGGTGAGTTAGCGGAATGGAAAAATCTAACACTACATTTCTCTCTCTAGAGTAAATCAGCTGACATTTTAGAATGTTAAGTGACCAGTTAAATCCTACAGTGGGACTTTTAATGAGGTTTCTGATTTGTTTCCCAAAAATTCATGTTAAAAACTCTGCAGTAAACATGACTATAGGAATGTCTGTGATTCAACAACACTTGAATATCCTATTCAATTATGGAAACAACTAGAAGTGATTTTATTTATAGAAAATATATAGAGTTTGTTTTAACATGATCTTGTGATAACAGTATGAGATAATGCTGTTCATTCAAAAAGCATGTTTCTATGCATGCAAAAGTCTTCTTTTGAAGACGACTAAACACTAAAAAACCTGTAAAATTGTGTTCTAGATCATAACATTCTACTCATATTCTATCTAGCCCGTAATGCTCCAGACAATAATATTTTACTCTAGCCCACTACTGTCTCTGTATTAAATATGATTTATCTTCCTAAGATTTCAGCCCTAGCTGAGAACCATTCCATGCCAAATGAAAAAGTGCACTTTTTTACAGTGCTGCATATTTCATTCCAATTACTATGGGCTTCTTCCAAGGAAATACCCAAGATATCCCTAACAGGAAAGATTTTACCTACTTAATTAACCAAAATCCCCGTGTCTGCTCCAGGAATAAATGACATATAACATTCAGATTGATTTCTTGCCAACATTCCAGAAGTTTTTGTCTCCATCCAGATTTTAATTTTTTAATTTATTTCTCTCAAACCCACTTCTTTACATGCCAAGCTTTTATATTAATAAGAAAGCAGTCTCAATCTATTAAATGGCTTCATGCCACTCAAGAAATAAGTTATCTGTGCTTCGTTACTAGACCATCAAAGCATGACTGGGGTGGAAGAACCTTTCTTAAGTTTACCTATAGTTTTGTTTTGGATGAAGCAGTTTGTTCTTCTTATTAAAAAAAACCCCAAGTTGCTTACTAACTAAACAAAACTTCTCTTGTAATAAAATTTCAGGACAAGATTCTCTGCCGAAGATTATTAGAGAATCCTTGACTCACATCCATTCCTATTAAATAAAAAGTTCCCCTTCATTCCATCTTGCTGACACATCATGTGAAGACCTCTGTCACTTCAATAAACCTCTCCATCACTTCCACATCCATGACACCACCTGCTCAAGCCCTACAAAGCACACGTTACTCACCAGAACCCAGGCCACTACAACTAGTCAGGGTAATCCTCCAACAGATCTTGACTGGTATAAATATTTAAACAAGTAACTAAAGCAAAAGTCTCACAAATAACAAAAAACTGTTTATCTGTTCTTCAGCTGTAGCTCCACACACTGTTCCCATGATTCTTATACTCAAAACCTGATACTGAGAGTAAAACTTTTCATGGGACGTAATCTGTGCCATGAAAGACGTAAAGCCAAAACCCTGGTTATTCATTATAATCTGTGGAGTGAGTTCGATGATCAGATCATAGAAAACAAAGTGGGGGAAATGAGATAATTAATGGAAAAAAGCTATGGCAGAATACCAGGGAAAAATAGAAAGTCTAACCATTATTCAAATTTCACATGTAAACTGACAGAAAGGAAAATCCTACAGAGATGTCTGTATATTTTTTTTTGCCTTATTTTCCCCCTTTCCCACCCTAGTGAAACCACTGGCCTACCTATTCTAGGACACCTTAGATGCTTTGCTTCGTACATTAAAATGAAGCATTTTGTAAAGCTTAGGAAGAAATTTAAAACCAGAAAAGGCAAACAATACCAGCCACATGATAAAAACATAAACAAGGAATGCCCCTCTTTTGCAACAGTCATTCTTCACAGAATTTAACTACTACTGCAGTTTTAACTGCAGATTTTAATGCTCCACTGTCAACCAAAGCCATCCCAGGATGACACTAAGAGCACCCTGGAATGGCAGGGTCAAGGCTCCACCATTCCTGTACCAGTCGAGAGGCCTGGTCTGCACCAGGCCTCCAAGGACGAGGTGGGACAAGTTAAACTGGCCTGTCCTGCCCCTGTTCATGAGTTTCCATGCCGTGGGCGTGCAGCAGCACAGGTGGGACCCCTCGCAGCTCCTGCCACCCAGAACTGGCACCACCTCGGCCTGGCCTGCTAAACCACCACAACAAAAAGCTGTGGAGTTTGGGTAGGTCAATTAATATACTTTCCAACTTGAATTGGAAAGGTACAAATATACCATATCGAACAGGGAAAAATGCACTGGAATTCACAGCAAGAATAAGAAAATGTTGAGGTAGGTAATTGCATGTAACTGAAGTGACAGGTCTCATTTTAACAATATTTATGATGTACCAAATAGATTTCTCTGGAAGTTTTAGAAAAGTTGCACACAGCTAATGGGAAAATCATTATTAAATGAGTACACATTGACACTCAGCATTTATCAAAAGTCTTCTTATGACGGGAAAACCAGACATCATCACCAACAGTGACTGAACCAATATGTTTTGTTGGTTTTGTTATTATTCTGCTTTCAGGAGGATAACCACTTCTTGAGAATTTCTGCCAATTGCTGCTGAAAGTCAAGAAGATTGCTTTGAAAATACTCTTGCCCATCAACAGAGGAGCCTCACCTGCTGGCAGGGCCCTGCCAGCTCCTAGTGGGGGGAGGCTCCATGCTCTGCTCCCCTCCCAGAGCTTTTCTCCTTCATTACCTGGAGGTAACACCCATGAGGTGACGGAAGTCCCCCTGTGTCACATCAGCAGCACACTGCAAGGCAGAGTGACAGATGGGTCAGACCAGTCCCCTCCTCCCCACAGCGAAACTCACCACTACCATACACCAGCAATACAGACACCTCACCACTGTCTTTCATCACATTCGGAGCCACAGGAAGTAAAAATGTGCACTTAAAGAGTACTGTATCACTAATGTCAGTATTTCCTTATACACATTAGAACATTTCCTAACTTTAGACACAGAAAACACAAAATATGACAAGTGGTCTAGCATGCAACTGAGCAGAGACAAGTCTAAGACCAAACCACCCAAGAAATGGAAGAGAAAAATGTTGACAGAAAAATATTTTTTAAATACTGTAAAATAAGTTCAAAAATCACAGTTCTTTGTTTTCCATTCTACAAGATGTTTGAATTCACAGTTTTGTGGCATCACAAATCTTACACAGTACAGCAATGTTCTTATGGCCATGTCTAATTCCAGAGCACATCTGTAGAAAATATCATCCTGGCATTGCTCTGAAATTCCCCTAAAATTAATGAGCCCTAGGACAACATAGGTATTATTCCCAGCCCACAACAGATGTTCCTTATCTTCGATCTGGAACACCAGACAGCACTAGTACACTTTTAAATGCCACTCAACAGATTGACAGCCAGCTCTGCAGAGCCCTTAGAGCTACAGAAAAGCTGTCCTAATCCTAACTAGTATTAAACACGCTCAACAACTTAAAAGAAGCCCAGGACATGTAGAAGCTTTTACAGTCAGATGTCAAGAGATCTAAATTAAACTACTTTGAATGCACATACAGACAAGTACTGTTAAGTATCTATCTGAAGGTTTCTGAGACCAGTTCTACAGTAGTGATTGAACAGTTGCTCTTTTCTTCTTAGGGAGTAAAAACAGGTTCCAAAGTCTCTTTTCGAGGATGTTAAACAGTACGTTCCTGGAAGATTTCATACAAGGCAGAGAAAAACTCTTCAGCAGTAAACAAGATGTCAAAATATATTAAGATTCAAACAGCAAAAACCCCTCCCAATCTTCACGGATGTATTTTAGCAATCAAAAATATGCCGCATATTCACAGACAGCATTAATCAGATTTGAAAGTAATTCACCAGAATTTGAAAAGTTTAGACTGTCTGAATTACCTCTAGATGACTAAGTTAATATATGGGGACATCATTCAACCAAACAGTTTCAGAGGCTTGGGAAAGCAGAGGTATTATCTGCTGTGGCTGCATGAGACAGCAACATCCACTTGCACAGAAACTTCAGTTTCACAAAAATTAACACTGTAAAGCCATATCATGCCATACCATAGTGATACAGTTAGTAACAAAAAAGCATGAAAATATAACCTATTAGAGTTCTTTTGTATTTTAGAAAGAAAATCTTCTTTAAAAAAATCTTCCAGCTGTTTGTTATGGCACCTTCTATGCATTTCAAATTAGACTAAGTAGCAAAAATGTACTAATTAAATAATTCACTGCCGTAGTATTTGAATAATGGTGATTACAACAAAAATAGCATATTTTAAGGCCTTCAACAGAGCTCTAAGTACAGTGTATTGTGTAAAATTATTAATGACTTGGTGGAGACATTTTGTTAACTCCAGTATACATGAACACAAACTTTATCAAGGCCTGTGAGAGACAGTAAGGAGGATTTCTGAAACAGTACTGCTTGCACAAAAATAAATACATCACAGCAACATTGTAAATTAGAGCTGAGCTAAGCATCAGGGGAACCTAACTCTTGAACAGCCTTTTAACTGGAGATAAAGGGGAACAACTAGCAACTAATTTTCAGATGAAATCTGAAATATTAAAGGAAAAGATTACACAATCTGATTGCCCCTGGTAAGATGGACTTGGCTTCACAATCCAAGGAGGCTCCCCCATTTTTCTGTTCCCATTAAAAACAAAACCAAAAATGAAACTTAAAACACTTCAACAAAGAGAAGTTATTTTCTAGACTATGATTTCTTGAAATTAAATATATTTTATACATCTGACTCAATGACTTCATATATATATTTACATATAGGTGACAAAAATAATTCTTTGGAGAAGGTAGATAACAATAAAATCTCAATTTTGTTTGTTTTTTAATGACATGACACAATAAAACATTTAAAACCTTTAACAGGGCATATTTGCTGGAGAGAGCAAATGCACATCTATGCAAGCATATTCTCAGCTTCAATCACACCATTTAACAGAAGAAAATTACAGAAGGTCTAGTGAGTGAGATAAAAAAGAGTGATCCCCAGGGTATGGGCAGTGATTGAAACGTGCAGTTGCATTTCAAACGTAATTAGCTCCCTAATTGTATAGCCAAATTTAATTAATGCAATTACATGAATTATTAATTACTTTTCAGAGTATCATTTTCAATGTTCTGTTCTCTAATTTTAAGAATTAGACAGATATTAATATGTAATAACTTTGAAAAGTTTTCATCACGGCACACTGAAAAGTCAAAAGAAGAACGGACACCTTGTTAACAGTCAACATTAAGTCAATTGCAATTGGTAACTCTCAAAAACCAGATGGATTGTTTCTAGCTTGCAAACGTGAAAGGCTGCAGCTCTCTGTTCTTGCTTCCATGCTTTTGGCCTTCAATCATATCCAGCCCAAGACCTTCAGGGAGCCCAGGATATCAGCTTGTGTTAGGAAGGAGCCTTCAGATCACATTATTTTATTATCACAGAATCACAGAATTAACTAGGCTGGAAAAGACCTTTGAGATCATCGAGTCAAACCTACGACCTACCACCTCCTCATCAACTAAATCATGTCACTGAGTGCCACATCCAGTCTGGTTTTAAACACCTCCAGGGACAGTGACTCCACCACCTCCCTCGGCAGACGATTCCAGTGCCCAATCACTCTTTCAGTGAAGAATTTTTTCTGAAGTCTAACCTAAACTTCCGCTGGTGCAGCTTAAGACTGTGTCCTCTCTTTCTGTCAGTGGTTGCCTGGAAGAAGAGACCAACCCCCACCTCGCTACAACCACCTTTCAGGGAGTTGTAGAGAGTGATAAGCTCTCCACTGCGCATCCTATATTGCAGGCTAAACAAGTCCAGCTCCCTCAGCCGTTCTTCATAGGGCTTGTGTTCCAGACCCCTCACAAGCCTGGCTGCCCTACTCTGGACACATTCCAGCATCTCAACGTTCTTCTTAAACTGAAGGGCCCAGAACTGGACACAGCACTCGAGGTGCAGCCTCACCAGTGCCGAGTACAGGGGAAGAATCACTGCCCTGGTCCTGCTGGCCACACTGTTCCTGATATAGGCCAGCATGCCATTGGCCTTCTTGGCCACGTGGGCACATTGCTGGCTCATGTTCAGTCGGCTATCAACCTGTATCCCCAGGTCCCTTTCTGCTTGGCCACTTTCCAGCCACTCTGTCCCCAGCCTGTAGTGCTCTGGAGAGTTGTTGTGGCCAAAGTGCAGGGACTTGGCACTTGGACTTGTTAAACTTCATGTTTTTGGACTCGGCCCATCGATCCAGCCTGTCCAGGTCCCTTTGCAGCGCCTTTCTACCCTCCAGCAGCTCAACACATGCTCCCAGTTTGGCGTCATCTGCAAACTTACTGATGGAGGACTCACTGCCCTCATCCCGATCATCAGTGAAGATATTAAACAGGACTGGGCCCAGCACTGATCCCTGGGGGACACCACTGGTGACTGGCCACCAGCTGGATGTTTCTATCTACTGTGTTTCCATATACAGCATTTCCCTTAGCAACCAATGTGCTCCAAACAATCTGTCATTCTTAATTCTGCCATTCTTTTGTAATCTTCTTTCTTCCTATGAATGCTCTACAATCAACTCCAATTATGCTTTGTTATTCTCATGAGTAATTCTATTTAATGGACTGAATCGAATTCTTTAATTCTCTAAATTAAATTGGTTTGGGGAATAATCTCCAAACAAATCTCCCATATATTCGTCATAATTTCATGCTTTCATTCAACCTACATCATATGGTGTAGATTTGGTGCTTTTACACACTTCAAGTAGCTCACTGGAGTATAGACATGATCAAGAAAGACTGAATAGCACATTCTTCCTTTTTGGCATACTACTGACAAGAGCATTGCAGTTGGTTTTAAGCCCACACACTCATAAATTTCACTGAACTCTACAATGAATTGGCTCTTTCTCTCATCCAAACTTCAGCACGTCCAAACATTTTTGGCAGATTCCTTAATCAGAGAGGTTGAATAGTTGGTTTTCCTACCTTTCACTATGCTATGGAAGCTGCCAAATCAACTGTTTGGAGATTTTACTCCTTAGAGAGCATGTTAAAGGAAACGTTGCTTTTAAGATCTTCCCAGTGTTAAAAACTGCTGCAGGAACTTGCACACATCTTCTAGGAATGAGATACTAAATCTTTCTGCCCTAGTAGTTATCAGACAGTAAGTACTTCTTTTTCTAATTCTAAGCTGTTTGGCTTTATAGGGGTGGTTTGGGATTTTTTAAAAATCTCATATTCTCTGATCTGAGAAGTATTACAGTCAGTTAACCAGCCACAGGTCTGCTCTCACGCTGAGTGTTCTCGGGGAAGTCACCGTCTTATGAAGGACACAATGGTCCAGTTGCTCATAATGCTGGGAAAAACCACCCTCAAGCAAATAAAGTTACTCCTTAAAATTGTAAATAGATTACCAGAATAGCTCTTTTCCTCACATGACAGAACAAAAGAGGGACATTCCTCAAGTCATCTGCGACTTATCAGCCATGGCATTAAGAGTGAGGGGTCTGCTGCTCTCACCAATGTCCCTATCATGTTCCAACATACATAAAAAACAAACACTTCTTCAGTATTGCTATGGATCTTTTATTTATCAGACTCCCTACACGTTTTAAATATTAAGACAATGAGAGGTCAGAAAAACAGATTGAAGTTTGAAATACAAGAACCCACTACTTCACATGAAGTCAACTAATCAAATGCCTTGCTGACAATAAGTTAGGAACCAGATTTTTCTCTGGCCATCCATACCTCCCATTCCCTACCACATCTGCCTAAGTGCTCTGACCAATTCCTTTGCATAAACTCTAGTGTTCATTAGAACCCTCATAAAGCCAATTTACTGTTCAGTGACTCAATGCCACTGAACCAGTACAATCTCCCTCACAAACAACACCACCTCCATGTTTTATATGGTCTAACAAAAACCCCCACCCTATCATGATACATTAAAAAGAATAAATTCCTTACAAAGCTCTTCCCTTGCTTTTACAGTTGTGACTACGGGAGAGACAGAAAAGGCAATGGCAAGTGGGAGACTTCATCACTTCCTTGGCCTTTCTTTTAAACGAAGAACTTCTACACAGCTTCTAATTGTTCCAACATGTTCAGAAATCTATTTCTCAAAACATAATGGCATTTCCTACAATACTAAAGGCATAGGCCATCAGTGGACGAACCTTCCACTACTAATGGAGATGAGAGTAACACATGCACTGATTTTAGTACGTATGCGATAGCCTCTGATAGCAATCTAAATTAACAAGCACCACCAAAAACAAGCCAGAAATGCAAAATCAGCATAAATATCTTTACAGTCATTAAAATAAAACCTACTGGAGGATGACCTGTATTTTAGGGAAATTTGAGGGATGCTACAGATGTAAAGGTAATGGCAAATCCAGCTCTACATCTACCTTGTATAACTGATAAACTACTGGAAATCTAGGAATGTATGAGCTTCTAGTAACTCCCTACCATTGCATTTTAATTGCTTTTTGCAAAACTAGAAGGAAGACTTCTCTGTAAGTTTATGTAAGTAGTGCCAGACAACACGAAGGAAAAGCAACTACCTGTTGGGAATGTGCTACTCCTCCAGATAATAAAGATAAGCTCAGTATAAACCAACCTCTTTGCAGAGCATAATGCTAAAGAGAAGAAGTTTAGTATAACTTAGGAAATAATTTTAAGCAAGAAACATCTTTCAAATAAATATTCAAACGCTTTCACGTATATGATAGTTTTATTTACTTCTAAGATTTCTGTTGACAGAAATCTTAAGTCTTCATAGCTTACCTTTTCTGCATAAAGTAGTCATAACTCATAATATGTTCAATACGGAGTGCAGCACAGAAGATGACAATATAGTTACTCTCTGCTTTCAAATATAATGAAATAAAGACTTAGTTGAAATTATTAAACGGAGAAAATTCTCACACATTTTGTCTTTTCTGATTCAAAAGCTAAGACTCTAGTTCTTATTACATGCTGACAGATCGCAGCACAGTACAAAACTTCCTTTCAGCAATCACATACTTTCATTATCTGTGAGTGCTTCTCTCTTCATTGACTGAAGCTAGGTAACTGCATCTCTAAATTTTCAGAAATCAAGTGAAGAATAGATGGCCCAAAAGAAAGAACAAGTGCAACTTAAGAAATAAAAAGTATCTTTCAGCACACTCCCCTCTCAAAACCTGCTTCTTAAAATATGAACTCAAGAACGGGAGGTCCACTACTACCAATTGCTTAAGAACCAGCCACAACACTAAAAGAACATGTGATTCTTCTATCCATGGGCAGAGCAATCACCTGGTATAATTCCATACAACTTCTGCTTTTAAGAATTTTTCTCCTGTGCTCTATGAAGAGTATGATGTAAACTATAAGGAAGCATGGACTTTACAGAGTGCTGCTGTCTGTTCAAAAAATACAGAAGTGCTGCCTAGCACATTACCAGCCACAACAGCACTAAGCAGGGTTCATACACCTTCATGACCTACATATGATGTTGAACTACTACATCATCAGCACCAAGAAACATCTAAAACAGTTTTACAGGAAGATCAGAAATTGCTTCCTGATTATTGCACATTGGTGTTTTCCTTCTATATATGCATGATAAGTGGTACTGTGTCTCTCAGCCAACACATGGGAAATGGAGGATATCCTTTGTTGGGAATAAGCCCAATGTGTTATTTTTCAGTTTGGAAGTGTTTAGGTTAAAAGTAGGAAGCTCACATTTCTGCTTGTGAAGATAAACAACTTTTTTCCTATGCTTGTAAATACTGTGAGATTGGTAATGTATCATTCACCAGACATTCTTCTCATATTGTTGGCACAATTTTCTGCATAAAGGATTAGTCTTTTCTGGATGGAAAACACAATTTTACAAGATGGATATATCAAAACTCAGAATTAGTTTAAAGGCCAAAGATGCACTCAAGTATCTTTTATTAATGGAAAGTTTCTTCTTTTGACACTTGGCAGCCCCAAAGCACAACTGTAATACACTGCTTCACAATAATCCTACTTTTCAGTCATTTCACAGTTCTCAAAATGAACAAACTAAGATTAAGACCAACACTTTCCATTCTATGCCATTTTATTTTACAATACTTTCTTTCCCAGGATATGAAATGTTTTTGTACATTATATATTGTTTCAGGATAGGAAAAAATCTCTCAGCACAAGCCAGTTTCATGGCTGCTTTCCACTTTACCAAAACTTCTTAGGCAAGGGCAGTACTGACAGAGATGAACAACTATCCTCTAAAAAACACAGCCTGATCATATGATCTTCAAGATGACAGTTGAGGCAGCACCAATGCAGAATGACCTAATACTACCAATCAGAAAACATGAAAACATTCTAAAAGAAATCCAAGTCTTACACTCTAGTCCTAATCTGTTCTGTTGAAGTCAAAATGCCAGACACCAATATAAAAAGAATTGCATTGTGCTCCATAGCCTTTAACGTGCAGAAGCCAAAAATCAGTACAGAAGATCTCAGTGCAACTCTAACAGAACCCACAAACCATTTGAATGACAGCTGACTATACAGAACACTGGTCTTAAGGGCATGAAGTACAAGGTGTGGACAGTTACCTTTGTATTTGCACTATATAAACACCCTAGAGAAAAAAAAGACAATCAGTATATCTCAAATGGATGAGAACGTAAGTCTTAGAGTGATAAAACTGTTCTGAAAGGCTGTGACCACAGAGGTAAGTGTTGAGAGTGTAACACATGAGAAACCTCCCCCATCTTTTAAAGTGAAAAATGACAAGACTGTAAAGACAGATCTCTAATGGTCATAACCCCTTGTACAGAACTTGTGAGACAAGACTGTCACCAGACTGACAGAAAATACTAACCTGTTTCAGATAAATGATTTTTCTGTCTGTGACTGAACTGAACACAACTCTGGTCAATTCAGCCATTTAGAAGCAGCTCATCTGGATGCCTATGATTGAACCAAAGCACGTTTATCCTTAATTTACACTAAAGAACTACTCCAAACAAGTGTCAAGAAAGAAATAAAGGGGATGAACTAAGGTATTTAAAAAATGCCTTCACTTGTGTTTCCTTCAGTACAAGTTCCCTCTACAGATTTGTTCCATCAAATATCTGGTGCATTAAATGAAAACATGTAAGGTAATAGGATTTATTGCCTTAATCAGTGCTTATGTTATTTCAGGGTTAACCACTAAGGGAAAACTAATTTTTCTAAGGTTTTCTAAAACTTTTTTTTCCTAAATCCAAGGGAATACAAATATATATGTATTTTTAAGAATAAGTATTTTTGAGGCATATTCAAAACAAAAAGGTGGTGATAAAGAGTAATTAAACCAGGCTAGAGGAGTATATAAAAAAAAAAAAAAGGAAAAACAAAATTAGTTAAAGTACCATGTATGAAAGGCAAGATGTACCAGCAATGGCTGGTTCAGCTGAAAAGCCACCCAATTTTAAGAGGACAAAATTCATAATACTTCTAGCAATAAGGAGAGCCACATATCCAAAGTGGGTATTGTATCAGAAACCAGAACCCTTATACTCTTGGAGAAACTGAATCATTGAGTAGGCAAGAAATACTTGCCCTTAAAACATTTCCAGTTTGTAACTCCAACAGCCCTGAACTAGAAGAGTGCTATGATATAAAATTATTTTCCAAAACCACCTGAAAAGAAGCCAAAGATGCTCCAGGATTTATTTTTTCTTAAAGAGCTTAATATCTTCCCTACACCAAAAGTACATTGCTCCTAGCCTCAACAGGGAGTGTTCTGCCAAGACTGCAGGAAAGTAAAAAAAATCCAGAACACTGAATATTACACTCAATTAATTACACGCTTAATTGCTCTCTTCTTTTAACAGCCTAATGAATAGAGCAAGTTTCAGTTTTAGTATGTATGTGTAGCCCCAAGTTTCAAGACCAATAAAGGAGACAGGACTCATTTGCAACATCTGTGCTAAGATCAGACTTGTCCGTGTAAGCTGTAGTAAACTCACATTAACACCTCTGCCCCTTGCTCTCCACCCAGAGCACCCAGGAGCTGATTTGTGGGGTGCTTTCTGTACAACCTGCAAAGAGAACATTGTATGTCATGGAAGTTGACTGCCTCAATTGAAGAGAATCTGACTCATCTTAGATGCCAGGCCAGTGGACCACCATGTGTCAGTGGGACTTCTGCCTCTCTTCACTTCTTTGGCCAGGACATGGTTGCACTATTGACTCAACTTAGGTTTCTGAGTCAGTAGTTTAAAAACTATCCCAAGGCACACACAACTTTCATTTCAACCTTCCTGAGGCACACATCAAAGTGATGTACCAGGAAGCCAGCTGGCAAGAAGTAGGTTCCAAATGTTTGCATAAACTGCAAGTTAGCTATTAAACTAGTGGCAAACAGCCCAATTCCAGTCAGAGGCACTTGCCCTCATTAAAGCCCAACAAAATAAAACAAAAATAAAGTCTCTAAGCTAAGACACTCAAGATGTTACCTATGTAAAACATTTCAACGGTCAGATTCAATTTGGCTTTTTCTCACTCTGCACTGTTGTACCTAAGGTATCTTGCCATTTAAAAGCAAACCTGCCTGTCCTTTCTAGTAAACCAAAAAATCACCTTGTATTTCCTCTACCAACAGCTTTGCAAACAAAAGAAAGAACTGCAGTGATTTTTACTATTTCATAAGAAATGCATAGTATTCTCAGACTTTCCTAGTCTCAACTGTCATACCTATTGTGATGAAAATTCTGCAGGAAAAGCTGATGCGTGCTATTTCATTTACAGACAGTATTACAATACCTGTTGTCAAATCTTTTATAATCCTGAAGCTCAAGAGACAGTAATTTTTTGGTTTTGAAATGGAAATTTAGCTTTGGCATTAACAATGGAGAGAATGGGCACACGTACACAGATAATTCAGTCAGACATGAGCTCAGTCAGAGCGCATTCCAAGCTGGCCGGACACGAGCCAGCTCTAGTTCACCAGTCATGTAGCTGTGTTAGCACAGCACTGTGCCCACACTAATAAAACCTGCTGAGAGGCTGGGTATGGTGGGCTGGGCACAGTCCTACACTGTCTGGCCAGTGAAGGACAGAGGATGCTGGTCTGTCTGCACCCATCCGTGTACATACGCACTCCTGCTCTGCAAGAGCCCCACTGCTGGGAGCTTTTTTTTTCCCCTTACGTAGAGCACAGCATCATACACTAGGGATTTAAAGTACCCTCCTTGATCACAGCCATGGCAATTCCTTATAGTTGTTCCAATTAAGATTTAAAACAAGAGAATAGTTACTAGCACTACAGGGCAATGAGGGACATGGGCAATTGAATGGATTTTATTTGCACAACTGTCCTTTACAGTTAGTAGCATTTCCCCCAGGCACTTATTCTGTTGTGAAATTCAAGAAGACTTACAACTCAGTTCCTGTCAACACCTCAAAGACAAAGGACGTATTTTTAGTAGTATTCAGGTCTACCTTAAAGTAAACAAAAAAATAGAAAACTAAGTTACTAATTGTAAAAACTGTGAATCCTAGTTCTTAGAAAAGACAGAAAATGACATAATGAAAAGAGATCAGGCAATACAGTTCTTTAAAGTTTTGCTCCAAAGACCCATGCCTTTAAACTTATCTTTGCCTGTGCAAGGAAATTACTAAGTGTTCCAAGGATGGAAAAAGCCTATGTATTGACATAGAAACCAAAGGACAGGTGTGCATCTCTGAGCTCAAATAACTAGCCCAAAAGATCAAGGAATAAAACTGTTACATGAATGTGTTAATAAAATTAAGTTTTCCTTAAGAACAAATGCCCTGGAACAGTTCAAGGCTAATACAAGGCCTCCCTTTTCTCCATTTAAAAGGTAGATTAAAAAAATAAAACAGTCAACAAAAACAGATTTAGTGAGCTACATATTTGATTTTTAGGAAATGCAGTTAAAAAACCCTTAAATTATACAACACTGTCTGTGCCAGCCCCTTCAGTCTTGCCTGTAAAAAGGCAGACAGGGTAAAAAAAGTCAGACCAGAGTGTGAGTTTCTGTCTCTATTTCAAACTGCATCTCAGTACATTTAACTTTTTGATCGTACAAAATAGGTATTACATGTTTTGAAATGAGCTATAGATTGTCGACCAAAAACATCATGACAATATTTAAAGTATCTTCAACAGACTTCAAGCTCAAAGCCATTGACACAAACTGGCAAAGTTTAGCTTATTCAAAAAGCAAATTTAATCTGGGTAGTAGCCTTTGAATTAAATTTTAAATTTTCTTGTACACAACAATTAAAAAATAGAACTCATATGTGGATCTATGCTTTAACATTCATCATTTGGGTCCATTTGTATACTCATGTCACTGTGAACGTAAAACCCATAAAAAGGTATAATCCATACAAGTTTAGGCAGATGCAGGTACCAAAATTCAGAGGATAGTGACAAATGAAGATTGTTTAAGGCAAGATTTATGTTAATCTTCATTGGAATAGCCTGCATGATGCAAAAATACTGGATAGTATTAGTCAGAATTCAAATCTGCAATAATGTCTGTAAGTATGATCTGAGATCTAAAACAGAGTGCTTATATTTTTTCGCTAAAAATTACTTGTCTGACTTCAGAAACACAAATTTAGTATTCACAGAGGATTCTATGAGGGAGATTTCTGAGAGAGCAAAAAATAAGTGTTTTTCATTTTGATTTACAATATGTGCAAGAATACTCAATACTAGCTTGAACAAGTTCTAACAAACATTCATCACTGGTGACAATCAAGACAATGAAACAATTTTTGGCTAAGCTGGATATGCACCTCTAATGTACTATAGCTGTCAAGTTCATGGATCATGCACACCTGCATAAAAAATAATCTCAGTGCACAATTTTCAGAGAGAAGCTGAACCTTTCCTTTAGTGACAGAAGGAATGCCTTTTTCGTATGGATTACTTAAATTGAGTAACTAGTCCGTTCCAGTTTTAAAAACTCATCAGACTTTGAAAATATGCAAGTTTGTTCCCCAATCCATTAATGAAAAAGCCTATAGACAAAAAAAGTGCTTAAAGAGCTGCTCTCTCAACCTTAAAAAGGACAAGGTAAAGGGAAAGAAAATGTTCAGCTTCTAAGTACAGCTAATATTTTGTCCTAAATACAAAAATATTTGGTTTTCCCGCTTTGTTATCCAAAGCATGGAACAGTGCCCACTAATAAAATGTAAGTTGGTTAGAGCTGAATGAGAGAAAAGTGCAATTTATATCTGAAGAATAACCTGACATAACTCATGTATAAAATTTCCCATTTCTTTAAATGCAAAAATTTATTAATATAAGTAAATATAACCAGACTACAGAATTGTTTAGAGGCGTATACTGTTGTATTCAGACAGACAAATACAACATGTATATATTGTCTATTCCACAAAGAGAAATGTAAACTGATGAATCTCCATCCTAAATGTAACCAAGATCATACATGGTGGAGATGATGACAGGGGATGACCAGAAATGAACAAAAGAAAATTAAATTTAAATTAATTTAAAATCAATTATCTGAAAGAAGATTTTTTGAAGTTTAAAAAAACAGTTAAAGATATGTTTTAATATTAATAAATGTTATCGTTTGTCCAGAATGTGAATAAAATTACTTAAGATGTGTACGTATTTTTAGAGTCTGGTCAGCTATTCTGCATGTAACATACACAGGTATCCTACTATTTATCTTCTACCAGGAGAAAACAACCCTAGAGAATGCACTATAGAAACTAAACCAAGAATGAAATGCAGGTGTAATTTTCTGTACCATTTCCTTAACACCAGAAGGATTGCTGTTAAGTCTCCCTAAAACCAATCTGCAGAGATAAAACATGTAGTTAAACCTACAGTTAAGCCTTTCAAGCGGAAAGCTTATCCAGTGAAAAGCTGCCATTAAGTAGGGCATTGAGCAGAAGCTACAGCCAAGAGCCACACTTGAAGTCACACAATATCATTTCTTCCTCAGAACAGAGAAGAGTATTTACTGCTATTACTGTGTCACTGTACACCACATATTAAAGACGATAATGAAATATTTCACAACAAACCAAAATTATTATTGTGAAAAATATAGTCTTTTCTGATTAGCTATCAAAAAAACTACTTTTTCCAGTAAAGCTCCACCTCAATTTTCAACAGGCACAAGTCAGTTTTGAAACTGGTAACAAAACGCAAATTACAGGCTGTTTTTTAAGTAATTCAACATGTTACATTAATAAATTATGGTTAACCTAAATATACTTTACTGTGAGACAAGTCAGAGAATGTAGACAATGAATTTCAACCAAAATACCTGAATGGCACCAAACATTTGTGTCTTTGAAGAGCAATATCAGCAACAATTTGTATTACTTACTGGTATATAATAGATATTCATTTTAGGGGCTTCATTGGCAGTCATTAGCATTCCTAAAAAGAGATTACCGCATTTAAAAATATTGGTCACAAGAGAATAAAACTACTTTAAAAAAGAAGCTCATACAGTACATACTCTTGGCTTGCAACGGAACATTAATTGAGATCTGTAATAAATTGTTGTGTCAAATACCATGGAAAGAAAGGTCGGATACCAGCATAAATAACAAAGCTTAATTTCCTACATATTCATTCCCTTTTGTCCTCTATCTTTATTGTTCAGCACCATTTTAAGCAACATTAAGCCCTGACAACTGCAGGCTGCCAATTCTCATAACAAATTTAAACAGTTCATCCCATAATACTGTTTAGAACAAATCCAGTTAGTATTACAGTTAAAACCTACCTTGGACATAAAACTGCATTATTAATACATGGGGGGTTTGTGGCTTTTTTGTAATATTTTTAAACACACACCTATAGTCTAAACAAAACCATAAATCATAACATAGTTTACACCTTCATTCATATTTCATCTTGGAAAATCAACACAACAGCAGCTTCTCAACTCAAAACGAGACACAGGATACTGTGGCTTCAATAGGAGTAATACTCGTGCTATTAGCCAACCAGGGCAAATGGAGAATTTGAAATATCTATGAATATAACCAAGAAACACCAAGAATGAGGGTTTTAAGTACTCTGAATACAAAAAAAGGAGTACTAAAATCCGTGGAAAATCTCCTACTGCCACAAGACTTCATGTAAGTTCAAAATGAGAAATACTCTCAATTTCCTTCTACATAAGAAAGAAATAAGGACACTTTGCATATACTTTTATGTTTATCTCAATTTTGTCTTTCCATAGTAGCTGATCACCAGATAATACAAGAGCTTGATTATGAAGAAGAAAAAGCCATCAAATTAGATAACATTCTGATCTGAAAGAACTGTAACATATGCCACTGAGACTATGAATAATTGGGTCAATTACTACACACCCAGAGGGTAGAAATATAATTTACACCCAACTAGAGGAATGCAATTAACATGGGTGGAGTAATCCTTCCTACCTAATCCTTTTCTTATAAATACACAATGCAGCTGGACTTAAAATGTCAGAAGAAAGGGGGCTTGCTTTCCCAGCAAAGCAAGATATTTGTGACAGCTTAGTCAGCAAATAGGCTAAAAAATGTGCCTGGAAATGTTAGCAGGCAATTTAAGGAAAAAGCAAGCATGTATAGGATATACATGTATATATACACACATACAGTATATATGGGTTACATGCTTCGTTTAACAGCACGCTCACTACTATTCATGGGACAAAGCATTTCTCCATTGACTGAACATGAATCACTAGAAATAAAGACAGAACTTAATTCTGCAGGTGCTTCAAAGACAACAGTAAAGGAAAAGCTACTCTTTGAGAGTCTTCCACCAATAATTGAAGGAGGACAAAAACAAACTTCAGAACAGTACATGGGTGTATACTACGGGGGAAATGGAAGAATGAAAAAAAAGTTAGTATCTCTTTAAAAAGAAAAGTCTTTTCCATGCACTTTCATTGCTTCAGCTTGTTAGTTTTAACCAATTTTTATGGGAAGAGAGACCACACCCTAACAAACTACATAACAGCCTAGTTTGATCACTTTAAAAGGGAAATAAATGAGAGCCTTCTTTCCAAAGTTTTAGTAAGACCCTCTTTGGAAAATGGTCTGCAATACAGCACCATGAACGTAAAGGAATGAAAATGGGCATATGAAGCAATAGTATGTGGGAGAAGCAGTTTGAGAAAATGCAAATTTTTAACTTTTAATTTTTTTTACAGTAATTGAAAGAAATAAGACAGAGATCCCTATACACTGAAGATACTGTCAAGTTTCATTTATATTCTACAACTTAAATTGCCTAAAGGTGAGTAGTAAACTCAGTGAGTAGTAAACCCTTTTTTCCCTAGCCCCATTCTGTTCATGTGTGACCAGAGGAAGATTTTCATAACTATTAAGAGCTCCACTAAAGTTTGTCATTATGTAGTTTGGTCAAAGATACACAAGGGTATGCTTCCCAGGAAAGGCAGTAATACTGCAGCTGGTTGGTAAAATAATTTAATTAAAAATTACTATCTATGACAAAACTACCACCAAAAAAAGTAGTTCACAGGGTGAACTATAGAGTTTACTATAACTGATAGAATTACAGAAACATAGAACAGTTTGGTTTGGAAGGGACCTTTAAAAGTCTTCTAGTCAAACCACTCCCACAAGAAGCAGGGACATCTTCAACTAGATCAGGTCGCTCAGATCCCCAACCAACCCAACCTTGAATGTTTCAAGGGATGGGGCACCTACCACCTCTCTGGGGAACCTGTGCCAGTGTTTCACCACTCTCATCATAAAGAATCTCTTCCTTATATCTGGTCTAAATCTGCCCTCTTTCAGTTTAAAACCATTTGTCCTACTGTAACAGGCCCTGCTGAAAACTTTGTCCCCATCTTGCTCATAAGTCCCTTTTGAATACTGAAAGGCCACAAGGTCTCCCCAGAGCCTTCTCTTCTCCAGACTGAACACCACCAACTCTCTCAGCCCATCTTCTTCGTAGGAGAAGTACTGCAATCCTCTGTTTTTGTGGTATCCTCTGGACTTGGTCCAACAGGTCCATGTCCTTCCTGTGCTGGGGACCTCAGAGCTGGATGCAGCACTGCAGGTGGGGGTCTCACCAGAGTGGACCAGCAGAATCCCNCAGAATCCCCTGGACCTGCTGCCCACTCTGCTTTGGATGAAGCCCAGGACGTGTTTGGCTTTCTGAGCTGCAAGGGCACATTGCTGGGTCATGTCCAGCCTCTCACCCACCAGCACTTCCAAGTCCTTCTCAGCAGGGCTGCTCTGATCTGTTCATCCCCAGCCTGGATTGACACTGGGGGTTGCCCCGACTCAGGGGTAGCACCTTGCACTTGGTCTTGTTAAACCTCATGAGTTTCCCATCGGCTCAGTTCTCGAGCTTGTCCATGTACCCTTGCGTGGCATCCCATCCTTCAGCTTGCTGTCATCTGCAAATTTGCTGAGAGTACACTCAATCCCACTATCTAAGTCATTAATGAAGATACTAAATAACACTTGTCCCAATATGGACCCCTGAGGGACACCACTTGTCACTGACCTCCATGTGGACATTGAGCTGTTGACCACTACACCTTCTGAACGAGACTATCCAACCAATTCCTCATCCCCTCAGCAGACCACCCAAATCCATACCTCTCCAATAAGGGTGAGATTGGGGTTTGGGCTTTCTGAGCAGCAGTGTCACATGAAGTGTTAAAACACAAGCTAGGCAAAGATCTCCTGGGTTTCCCAAGCCATGTAGCTAGCGGTGCTCTGAGAATGCTAGGGCACCAACAAGAGCACTGAGCCAAGCCCATACTGATACTTAAATCATGTTATATTTCCAGCTTTCCACAACTGCAAGCCCATCTTACTGGAAGTATTTCCTTATTTTCAGATGTTCAGCCATGATTATTCCTTAAATTCCAAATGGGCATTCTAGGCATCTCAAATTCTGGTCCAACAGTATTTATGACAAACATGTGATACACAACCTCTCACCATAAATCTCTCCATTTCCACTGCAACATGTTCTAGTTTTTTCCGTCTTCATATGACTACAAAACACAACCTAGTTTTCCTCCCATGACAGCTCTTACCAAAAGCCATCAGCCTGTCTCCCTATAAACATGGTTGAAAGAAGAACAGTAAAAAAGCAGAATTGACTTAAGCAGGAGATGTGGGACAGAGGACTGGAATGCACAATCTAGACCTCAATGACAGACACGTGAAAAGCAATGCCCAGAAGCAACATTAGGGAGATGTGTGTATTTGATTCTTTGTGCTACCAGATTCTTCCTGCAGAGTCTCATGAAAATCATTTCTGCAAAAGCACATGAGGCATGTCCACATACCACAGAGGCTACAGAGCGTCCAGAGTTAAGTAATGCCCATCCTTGACAAATTCAAACTTGACTTGTTAAGACCTGAGCAACCTGATCAAACTTCGAAGCTGGACCTAACTTCAAGTTGGCCCCACTTTGAGCAGGAAATACAAAACCCCCAGGAGTACCTTCCAACCTAAATTATGCTAAGATTCTACATTGTCAAATAACTAATTTCTGTTCCACTCCCTGTGATGGGCTCTTCATCATCGATGCTGCACGGACAATTTGCTCCTGAGTTCTCTTTTGGATCAAACCAATAAGCTCAAAGGTGAAACCTGGGTGAAATGCTGAAGGTAATTCACTCCAATGACCTCCCTCTGTAGCCACTATGGACAAGAGATCAGTTTTATCTACCTACATGTTGCACAGTCCACCCTGTCACCACACAATTATTCTCAAACACACCCACATGAACTCATAACCAGGGCACACAACATGTACCCTGATCCATAAGGTCAAAAATGCCGACCATCTTACCAGGGATCAGTAATTAAGTGCTCATCTTGCAAAAAAAAAAAAGAAAACCCCAACACATTCTTAACTGAAGTTGGCAGAAAAGACAAAGATAAGTTTTAACTTGCTACAAATCTCGAACTCGCTTATCTACAATCTTAAATTAGAGCTGCTAGTATGAATCCAAGTCCAAGTCACTCTGTCTTCTCTGCTACCCCTCTCTAAAATTAGGATAATAGCAGAATTTGCAACACAGCCATTGTCTGTTTCAAGACTTTGGCTCTGTGCCATCCTAGTGGCTCTACACTTAAAACCAAAGTATTAAATCTAAGGGAGAGCACAATTTAAGTGCTGTATCTAAATCAAGGAAAGATCAAATCCTTGTAAACACTTGAAAAAATCTGTAAACTTGCAGTAAAGAGATTTTTCCTACCTCTAGAAAGCAAGCTCTAACTCATCTGGGATTTAGACAAAAGAATAGGCCAAAATACCTATTCTTATGAAATGAATCACTTCACATATTTGAAAGCGTATAAGAGGTCAATCACTCAATTAAGAGGACAGCAGCTTCTAACTGCAAAGAGGCCCCAATGTAATACAGATGCAGAGGAAACAAGGACCCTAACTGACATGTAACCCTTTATTCCTAGCTCTGTCATAAGGAGGAAAGTAGATCTAAGTTGTATCACCTAAACAGAAAAAAAAGATCACAGCTTGGGTTAACAGGCTTTTACTTTTGAACTTAGCAAGACATTAATATATTTAATGTACCTGAATTTGGATACAGGCAGACATCATTTATATCATGTTCTGGCTCCATTGAAGTAAATATCTTCCCCTGAAATTGTAGGGAAAAAAATTATAAAGAACTCCAAACAATATAATTATATTCAGTAAATCTAAACATTAAGAATACCCATTATGGAAGCTAAGAAGCATGATGGAATAGATTTTGCAGAACAATAAAATGCTATTAAATATCTGAACATAACGTAAGGAACTCAGTATTGTATTTTATCTCTGATCCAATCTCTTACAAGGAAGTGCAGCCTACTGGTTACTAAAGACACAGCAAAATACACCTGCACCTCTAATTTTTCAGCCTACCCTTCCGAGCTGAAAGTATTTACTTTGTTTAATGCAAAAGGGTGACTGAGGTCCATCAGTTCCTGGCACATTGTCAGTGTAACCCTCACATTACTCAACTCTATGTGGTAGTTTTAAATCATTTCACTTTGCTAAGTATGATTAGCTGAAAAAATGGCTTAGGAGTGGAATTTTCATCTGGAGCTTGGTTCTTCCACCCTGCTGATGTCTACATGAAATTAAATACAGCTCAGCACTTTATTTATAATTTATAAACTCAGTATTAAAGAGGTCTTGATGTAAAATAAAAGTAGTAAAAGCATCCAGTGGTATCTATCTTAGATCAAAGTTGAAGTTATAGAGGTTACTTAAGAAAGGGGTAAAAGCAGGAAACAACGTTCTCAAAATAGTGAGAATTGGAACAGAGTCTGAAAAAGCCAGACAAAATACAGGTGCTCTTATAAGCCAACACACAAGACAGCCAGTAAAGGAAGAGTCTCTAAGAACTGGACCACATAATCTGAAGCATGAGACTACATGCCTACACAGTTCTAAATGAGGGACAGGAACAGGGCAAATTTTGATCCTGTTCCTCTTTTTTTCTTTCCCTGCAGCAATCCCACCTACCTTTCTGGGCCCTTCCTTTCCCTCCCAGTTACAGGCCACCCCACCCACCTCTGGTCTCTCCCTGATGATTAAGAAGAGTCCTCCTCCACCCGGGCCTCAGCAGACAAAAGCCTGGTGCTCCCCACCCCAAGGCACGTCTCAGCATGGGGCTATTCTGGTATCAAAGCCATATGCTCTCCACCCGCAGTCTGCCTCTGCACTTGGTTCCCAGCCAGCGATAGTCAGGAACCAGCATCTGGGAGAGGTGGAGCCAGCTGGAACACACTCTAGGAAAGGGTCCAAAGCTATCCTTGCCTTCCAGCGGTGAGAAATCCTCCCTTTCCCCACCAGAGGCCACCTGACAAACCTTACAGTGTTTCATTCTCAAGAAGGAAAATACACATACCCAGGAAAAATAGAGAGGCCACTGCAGATGTTTTAAATAATAACCAATAATTTATTTGCTCTTTCAAACAATAAACTTTAACTGTAGAGGAGCTTACAAAAAACTACTTGAGATCACAGAAAAATAAAAGAGGCTGATGGAAGTTCATGAAGCAGCACAATAGTACTGAAGTGACTGCCTGAAATAATTAGAAAAAAAGCCTCTATTACAACTCTCTATGTTTCACTATAAAGTTAAAAAAGCATAGATGAATCATGTTTTTTGGAAGGAACACAATGACTACAGATAGCCCCTCAAACCAAACCAAGTTACAATAGTATTACTATGAATCTATGGGGTAACATATTTTGTGCAAGCTTCATTGACAGAAAGATGAGAAAGAGAACAGCATGATATAATGAAAAAAAGTGCTATAAAAATTAGACATTTCAATTTAACTTAGAGGTGCAAAAGGCAGGGATAAAGACACTGCCTATTGCAACATAATCCACTACTACAGCCTAAGGCATATTGTTATTTGGATCTAGGCATAACATCTGCTTCAGTATCCAAAAAGGTTCCTGTGAAAGTACGCAGCACCTAATTTTAATAGATCACTAACTGATCTACCTTTGAAACTAACACTTAAAGCAGGGAATTGGAATAAACGTGTTTTCTCTGACGAAAAAAGGTAACTGGATGTATTCAAGAACACTGTGAGAAATACCCAAACCAAGGCAATGGCTAAGATACTACTTTTTATGTTTAAATCTTTCTACTGAAAGAAGCATCTTGGTCAGACATGTACAAACAGCTAAAAAACTTCTAAGACTGTACCTTTATACCTGACAGGCTGTTGAGTAACTTCCAGATGATGATATAGTCAGAGAGGACAAAATGCTGTGTAAATTAGGACACATTAAGAACTCAACTTCCTACACTGAATTTCAGCACTATTAATCAAGCTGCACAAACAAGCCCCAAAACAAAAGACCAAAACCACCACCCCAATTAATGTAAAAATCAAAAAATCTGAATGCAGCAACATAAAATCACTTACAGTATCTTTGTTCCACATTTTTATGATTCGAGAATCCGCAGAGATAATTAAATCCAACTGATGCTGAAACTGAATGGATTTAATAGGAAGGCCATAGTGGTGATCTTTGACTATTAAAGGGTTACTGGACCGGAGATCATATAATAAAACCTTGAAGAAAAAGAGACAGATTAAATTTATAGTACTGTAAGATCACAAGGAAGTCACGCCCACCAGATCTTCACTAAATATTCAACTAGACTTGAGATTTTTTTACTTAAATACATGGACAGAATTTACGTGAAATAAATAATTTTAAATTCTGAAAACAACTTAGTAAGAGAGCACTGTTTATTCTGGCAATGTATTTTAACATCAGGATGCTTCAATCTAGAAAAATTAGCAAATTTAAGACCTCACCATCTTTCTAAAGACTTTTTCATTTCTACTGAAGAAAAGTACCATTTTCAACACTCTTAGTATCTCGTAATTACTAGTATTTCACTTTCAGATTCTTGTGTTGTTCTTACATGATATAAATTTTCAAACTCCCTTCCAGATTCAGTGAATATAACTTCCCCTCAGTGAAACACTATAGAATATAATTTTTTATGTTAAGGAAGATGGAGAGTACAGGCCATGTCTTTCAGAAACCTGTATTTTTATCTCCAAAATTTCCTAAGGAACTTGAGAAAGACCTTAAATCTTTCATAAATAAAGTGTGACTATCAATAATTTTGGGGAAAAATAGTATTATCAGTTTATTTAATCAGAAATACAATCTGCAATAAAACTTCTCTGACATATAACAACATTGGAAATGCAATTCCTACACAGGTATCTGCCCTTGAACAAGCTAGTTTTCTAAACCCATCAAAATACTGACGAAGGCAGGAAACAATCCCCATACTTCACTTTACAAATATGATGGCAACAGTAAATAAATGAATTGAAATGAAAATGTGTAAAAACAACAGTTGAAAGACAATTAATTTGTTTCTTTAGCCACCATCAAGATAAGTGAGAGCACATATGTTGCACTGAGGTGGTTCTCATAGTCTCAAAAAGCAGCAACTTGCCCACATACGTGACTCAAGTCATAAAACACTGCAAATTTGAAGTTATGTAGTGTGTAGGTTATGATGGTTTTAAGTGGTCCCTACAGTATTCTGAAGGACACAACCATCTGACAAAATTAAATTGCAGTTTAGGTATGACTAATACTACTCTATAAATGTAATTTATGGTCTTATGATTATGTGCAGCAATAGATATATGCATTACAATAACTGCACTCAATGTGTGATAGACTTGGATTGGGAATTGTAAGAACAGGATCTCCTAAGAACTGTGGTAGATGAAGTTAAATCTACCTGCCCAGTAGATGTTCCAACAGCCATATTCAAAGCTCCATCAAATTTCAGTGCTGAAATGGATGGCAAACCTTCTATCCTGCAAAGCACAATGCTTATAGTTAGGCATTCTTTCAATAAAGGCTGCAAATAATTCTTTTTATGTTAAAAATAGCTAAGTTAATTTTTGTAAAATAATTTACAGGTATCACTCAGAAATACTACTTCAAAAAGCTGCACTGCTTACATTCACAACTTGTGTTTGCATGCAAAAATATCCACTACTACTCAGATCAATGACTAAGACAAATCCTTTATGACTAGGAAAACCCTTTATTCACACTAGCAATAAGAAGAGAAAAACATGGACAGGTCGTTTCAAAGCAAAGTGGGATTTATTTCTAACAGCAAAACTTCTGAAAAAAAAAAGAACACACTTTGAAAAGGTAGCCTTTACTCACTCTGTGTCTGCTGTCACACTGCTCAGAGCACAGTCCAACAGCCCAACTCGATTTCTCGTTCTAGGATCCCAGCACTCCACTTTACCCTAAACAGTTTAGAAAACACGGTTCAAGCTTATGCAACAGATGCCTGGTATTCTGAATATGTTTAAATAAAACTATAAATTACTTAATCTAATGATTAATTAACAAAATTTCCTAGGTTGACATGAGTTGTTCTAATAATGACATATAGGCTGCACACATTTCATTTCTATTTTTTAAAATACAACCTGAACCAAAATCACTAATTTTCCTAAGATTAATAGGGTACACATGCTAGCTAATTTCTACCGATGGCTACGCTGCAAAACAAGATAACATTATTTTCTCTCCCAGCTGCAAAATTTCAGGCGTCACAGCAACCAAGTAACTTGGATATTTTATCTGCATTATGCTCTAAAAAGTCATATTTAACGTATCTATATCTAACATAGCAAATGAAACCGATTTAATGAATTAGGTTCATGATTTCTTATCCTGCAAATTAACAAAAAAATGAAACAAACACTACTGCCCTTTTCATAAAAGGAATGCAAACATTTACCTCAGCCGTCCCCATAGCAAACAAGAAGTGTACAGGATTTATGTCACAGACATTACTCTCTCTAAAACAGAAAAAGGAACAAGTTTAATGACCTCAGAATAATTTAACAGATGAGCAACTAATTAGATTTCTGTAATCACGTACACTATTGCTCAGCCTGGAAAAGCAAAAGTTGTAGGGAAGAACAGATGGCCACACAACAGCAGCTTCCCATACTTAAGGGGAGCTTACTAACAATCTGCAGCCGGAGGCAGTGCTGATTACTTGAACCCAGTAAGGTTCCAACTGGATGTAAGGATAGCATTTTTATGCTATAAGGATAACTAAGCACTGGAATGTATTAGTCATAGAGACAGGGAAATTTCCACCTTTGGAGTTTTCAAGACCTCCCTGAGAAAATTCATCTGAATTCCATGTGGCTGTGCCCTGAGCAGGAGCCTGGGCTCTGAGGTTCTCTCCAGCCTGAATGATCCTGTGTTCCTCTGCCATACCCACCACCTACCACCAGAGCCACATCGCTCTGTTCCACTGTTTTCTTAAATAACTCGATAGGACAAGTTGTGCCAGAGGAAGTTCGGATTGGATACTAGGAAAAATCGCTTCACTGAAGGGGTTGCCAAACACTGGTACAGGCTGCCCAGGAAAGTGGTTGAGTCTCCACCCCTGGGGGTATTCAAAAGATCTATAGGTGTGGCATTTAGGGACATGGTTTAGTGATAGACTTGGCATTGTTGGGTTAATGGTTGGGCTCAATGACCTTAGAGGTCTTTTCCAACCTAAGTGATTTTCTGATTGTAATTATATCAAAAGATCTTTATGATTACTTATGTTCTAAAGCTCACAACTCCAACATATTCTTTCTGTTGAATGGCCTGTTCTCCTTTCTCTCACCCAAGTATCTTGTTTCTCAACAGGGCACCCAAGAGCCTGTATTTCGACAACAATTCCTCCAAAGTACAAGTATTCCTCTCTACACCATTCATGCCAGCACGTTCCAACTTCTTCCTTTCAGGGCTTTTTCACCTCTAACTCACCCAACTTCCTTACCTCAAAACCTTTTCATAACTCAAATCTAATCTCTCTAATCCAGATTTTACACTACACCCTTATCTCTGCCACTCCAGGATTTCCTTTTTTTTTTTCCCTGTTCCTCAGTTTTTTATTGTGCCTTCCCAAATACTGCTTTATCCATTAAGCTATCCTACCCACTGCACACCAGCTGTTGCCCACCAACTAGCAACTTTATATAGTGAAGTCTGTTCTTCTCATCTGCCTCTCCCCACATGAAAGAAGCTCAGTTCCTACTCTGGTAGGGTTTTCAAAAGAATCAGACGCATGCTGGAGAAACAAAAATTCTCTTTGGGCTACTTCAAGAGCAGAAGGACAAAGACATGCCTGGGAAAGTACATACCCTGTGGGTAGATCTCTATATGATGGCTAAATTGAGTAATAATGGCAAAGTTTTAATGAAATGCTCTTAAGATCAAGTTATATAATACATAAGTCCGTATTAAGCAATTTTAAAATATCCACAAAAGAAAATTCAATTAAACATGAAAACTAGAACAAAAAAATTGCAGAACATAAAATGAAATGAGACAGACTCAGCAAATGTTCCTTTTCAACTCTGCAATGCTTTTGGGCAGTGTTCAGAGGCAGTACTGGTGGTGAGGATGCTAGTAGTCTGCTTCCACCTGGTGGAAAGCGGTCATGCACTACACATAACTTACGAAGCATCAGTTTGCAGGGAGTTCAGAAATCTTCCTTGTTCCAGATTTAGCCTGTATACTTCAGAACTACAAAAGAAAAATCCAGAATTACTCCTGTCTCTTACAAATACTGAAATACACTGATCTAAGTTAGAGGACTTCTAAAGATTCATATTCACAGCCTAGTTTTGCCAAATATCTATTTTTCAGAATTCACAACCTACAAGACAAATCTACACTTCAATGTTCAAAATACAGAGAAAAACGTGCTGTTCACCACTTTTTTATTATGCTTCAATATCCTATCAGTTAGTATTTTCCCAGGGAAAAAAATACATTAACTCATTTCTCAATTAACTCATCTTTCAATTTCCTGTGATTTAAGTGACATTTTGAATTTCTACTTACTTTGTTTGAAACCTTTAAGACCTCATTTTATTTTTACTATGTCTTTTCACAAATCCAACTATGTGATTTAACTCACACTTTACAGCAATAAAACTCCCAACCATGATAAAGTTATTTAATTTTCCTTACTTAGATGCTAAACACTTTTTAAAACAGTACACTACCTGCAATTTTTAATACAAATTTGCAAATACATGATGTACATGGTTTAAGAATCAAAGAAAAAAAGCATTTTAACAGCACAGGAAACTGAATTAATCTGAGTCTTCCCACGTTTTTTACTCTTCACAGTTTCCATTATTAATTTGGAAGGAATTTCCACTTCTTCCACTTTTTAACCTTTCTAGTATTTTAATGTTCATTTCATTATTTGAAAACATTGCTAATAAAAGTGAAACAAAATAATCCACTTAATACCTTGCTCCTACAAAGTACAGGTCACACGATGGATAGTGATAAGAGAAATCTCTACCAAATTTGGGTATTCTTGTCCTGTAGTAATGGCCATGTTGCGAATGAAACTCCACAAACCTGCCACACTGCAAGAAGACAATCTGAAAATAAAATAGAAAACACTGAAAAACACATAAACAGACAACGATCTCCCCAACTTGCCTTACAGCACAAATTTCAATGATTTTTCTTTTCAATCTCACACAGGCTTATCACAACTTATTTAAACGATTTCTATTAAAATTGATAGACTCAACCAGTGCTTCATCATTCTCACTAGCCACAGCGAAGAGTTTTGTTAAGATACGTTGTATGGATATTCACAAGAATAGATGTGACACCCTGAAGGTGACTCTGCAGTCAGCAGTACAGTTATCTCGGTGTTCTGCTGCATCAAAATTAACATCTGTACTTCCTTCAAGACACTACAGTTAGTAGTGTCTTCTAGGTACAAAGCTACACAGACACCAGTATGTTCACATGCACTGAGCACATGAGCTACACATCCTGATGCACAGTAGCATTCCAATAAATGACACCAATGTTCTTTCTGCATTTTTGTTGTTTGCTAACTGAATAAAAACATTGTTTCTGTCTTAAACTTAGACAAGCATCTCAGTCCTGGAAAAACTCACAGAGGCATTACTAGAGGGCTTGATCTATACCAGTAAATAAAATAGGCCAGAACCTTCTGTTGCAGTACTGATGGCAAGTTAATGTGGCACATATCCTTGGGAAGGGATTCTTCCCATTCCAGAGACAGCATCATCCACATCACTTGTTATACTCATGCTGTACCTCAAACCATGCCCAGGTTTGAGGTGTGACGGAGCAACAGCTGGGCTGGCCCAAACTCATGCCAGAAATGATACAGATAATCGCAGGCAAACTTCTGACTCTGAGCCTCATCCCTGTGTAACTTAGATTGGAAAAGTGCCAGTTTAGTTTAGCATGTGTAGTACATACATCTTCTAAAAACAGCAAATGTAGATTTAAAAAATTTCTACTGCTAAATTATATTGTTAGCAATGCAAATAAGGATGAGAAGCTCAGGAGAGGTACAAAAATTACTTTAAATCTGCCATCTTTATTTATTTATCTGTATATTCTTCCCTTACGAGACATGGAGAAAATACTGACCTGGGCTAGCACTTCATGCCTATTTATCTTTAAGTCCCTCCTTACTTGTGTGCTTTTTGTGCTATCAGAAACCCTAGTGTTTCAACTTTTATTCATGGACTTACCCATTTTGGTCCAAGACTAAGCAGAGTATCATCTTTCAGAAGTCTAATACAATTTCATACAGTATTACAGATACAGTTGCACATCTGATGTTATACAATTATGTTGTTCTTACATATCCCACTCTATCCTTTGTGTGCCTAATGCCTTTATGCTTTTAACTGGAGGCTTAAAACAAGCACATTTCTTTACTTATCTGTTTGAAACAATGCCCAGATTGAATCTTTTCTCTATTGTCATTGCAGAAGAAATGTCTGCATTTTCATGCAGTACAGAAGCTACACAGACTATAAGAACACAAACTTAAACCATATTTAATTTAAAAATATCAGTATCACATGCTGTTAGTTCACTACGAGTAAGCCACGAAAAATATGTTACTAGGAAGTGAGAAGATGCAGTTTGCTTTCAATGGGAAAACTGAAAAAAAGTAAAAATTTAAGATTTTCCTGGGCAGGTCTGACAGGAACTAAACATTCTTTATGACAAGGTAGTGTAGCATTGCAACTATTTATTCAGTAAATTTGTGGAATCACCACGTTTGGAGATTTTGATAGAATTGTTCAAGCATTAAAATGACATCTGAAGGTCCCATTCCAAACAATTCTTTTATGATTCTAAGAATTTCAAGTGTAATTTCTCAAATATTGTTCCCTCTTTCTTAGATGTCCACAACATTATGACAGCTACTTGAAATTTAGTTTTCTTTCTAATAATTTGTTAAGTTTTAGTAAAATAAAATTGAAAACAGTTGTATTCAGTTGAGAAAGTAGGGCTTCAGTCTGAAATATAGTACCAATTTCAGCTGAAAACACACCTTTCTGTTCACAACCAATCAGAAACATATTTGTGAACAGTGTATTCCTCAGTCTCACGAATAACCATTTGGTTGTACAACCAAAACATCTTCCCACAGACAGACAAGTGCGAGGCTCCTGTACAGTATCAGTCATCATTATCTGCTACTTGAATTCATGCCCTTCCCTGGAAATCTCACAGGAAAAATGTAGAAAAGCTAGAAGGCTTGATGATCAAAGAGATCTAATCAAATAGAACTACTTATTTAAACAAACCTGTACCTGAAATGGTAAGGTCTCGTCAGAGAAAAAAAACTAGTAAAATAAACACTTAACAAAACAAACCCACTTGTACTAATGAAATTATATGATTATGAAATTATATATGTGTATGTTTCGTATTTGGAACAGAGCACCTTGATGAACCAGCAAAGAAAAGTTTACAGAAAGAGGTAACATCTTTTATTACACCAACTGCTGCACCTGAAGAAAACAGCCATTAGAACAGAATTAGAAGTGCCTGAAAAAGGGCTGATGGTTCTAAGAACGCAAGTGGTTCCTTCAGATACAGCACTTCATTTAAAAATAGGTAAAATTTAAATAAAAATTTTTTTAGAATACATCACTTCTCTCCACAACTTTTGCCTCATTCATATGCTCATAATTATCATGTTTACAGCACTGACAAATTAGGTTGTTAACTTATCTATAACTATCCTACTTTTCAAAAACCATGTATGTGTGTATCACTTGTCACAAGGGATTGCGACTGAATATTAGCCTGTGTAGAATAGCTAATTCCATTATTCACATTATTCTGTTTGTGGGATGTATCACTATTTGAAGTTTTTCTCTCCTACAGACAAAAGACTTTAAAAGTGGTAACACAAATTATAGTACAAAGAGACAAAGAAAACAAACAACATTTTGAAGGCACAAAAAATGTTGATCCTGTTTGCTTTAAAAAAACTTTTCTGTTCCAAAAGTTGTGTTGATTGACTGTCTTTACTATATATGAAAACGCTTTTTAATATACATACTAAACAATTTTTTCATTTATACACTGAAAACATTAAACGTACCTTTGAGTAATCATCTGATAAAATCTCAAACGTAACCACTAGAGGAGAGAGCAAGAGAATTGTAAGTCAACTAAGTAAGCAAACTTATTTGCAAACATTGGCATAAATCCTCAAAATATTTATATTCATGCTGATCTTTAATCATGCAAGTATTCCCCACAGGTGTCAATGCATAGTGCAAGCATTAATCTTTAATAAGATCTTTAATTATATAACTTAATTTGCAAAATAGTAAGTCATTTTCTAAAAGTTTAGAAACATATGAAGCATCTTGTAATCTTTTTATCGGTCTTGTTCCACAGCACAATGCTCAACCATGTATTTTATTGGTGTGGGAAGGTCTAATCAAATGGTTTTCAGTGAGTGTGTGGTCCATGGAGCTTTAGTAATCCATCAAAGATGATAAAAAATGACATGAGTTTGGACATATATGCATAAACTTGCACATGCAGTCCTCCCAAGGGGTCAGCACTTCCACAAAAACAGTTCTAAGACTCAAAAAAAATCACAGATGTGAAAGCTATTATTCATGCTGAAGACTGTGACATATTGAACTTTGCCTGGTTTTAAATGAACTGGGTTGGGAACATTAGGGAGTAGGTGCTTCAGCTAAATTGGTTCTATTTAAATGAGATAACTCATTTAAAGTTACCCGAAGTGACTCTATGCTGTCCCTCAAATTAAACATACTTCTGCAGTCTAGTAAGATGCCAGTTCAAAAAAACTTACTTAAGCTCTAATTACCAGCAAGCATTTATGGTTACAAGGACTCCTACTCCTTTAAAGAGGGTTTCACTGTTGCCATACCTTCCTCTCCCCAGTCTCTCTGAAACCCCGCCCTACCACCTCCCCTGCTACTGTGTTGTAGCACTGCTCCTTCACCCTACATGACCCCTTGCAGTCCTGAGGCAGAGGGCAAAGAAACACCCCCATGCTCTATTACAGTTTTTATTTTTCACATCACTTTCACACACATCAGTTAGATTAGATCAATTCTTCTGTAATGAAAGTCCTCACCTCCTCATTATTTTGGTCACCCCTGTATCCCAGTTTTCTAACATCCCAGTCTTCTAACAAAAAAACCAAAAAAATCCCCCCAAACAAAAAAACCAAAGAAATAAACAAAACCACAAGGAAATCCACACCCCAAAAACCCCCAAACAAACTAAACAACCCCATCATTCCCCAAATTTAGGCACCCTAAAAGCTCAGAGCCATGGCAGCCCTTCTCCTAGTCTAACTGCATCCTAGTCATCTTCCCATTGTCTAGATGGCTTTTTGTTTTCCTCACCACAGTTGTTCTCCCTCCAAATTAGTAGCAAACAAGGTGTAATTAGGGCCTTGGCCATGCTGCCATCTATCCATAAGTACCTTGTTGCCAAGAAAACAAACCAACAAACAAACAAACCAAACCCCACTAGGAAATTCTCTTTACCCTGTAACTCAGTACTGAGCTTGGGCTCCAGAGAGAAAACAAAGCAACCACAGTGCATTCTCCTCCTACCTTAGTGCTTCACAGAAGGGGTAGGAAGGGAGTTCTTGCCACCACCCAGCCACTGTACCCTTGTGACATTCACCACACAGAACACAGACTTCAGCCACATTCACCCTCCAAGCCTCACTTTTTGGCTAAAGTAAATCTTATGTCCCTCACAGCGCTCCAAGAGAGGAAAGGACTTTGAAATAGGAGTAAAAGGGGAAAATACAGAGATAAAGACTAGGTGATGTTTTACTCTAGATTCTTGTGTTCCCCTGAAGTGCATTCTGTCCCTTCAGTTGAGGGAGTAAAATTTCTGCTCCAGTCCAACCTGAATGATGTACAAAAGACATCTTGTACTAAGAGCCACAGATTATACTAACCTTCAGAATCTAAGCATCTTTCAAATTTCTGGGATAACTGATAGGTATCAAAACAGCGGACCCTTGGCTTGTAAGTTCCTGAAAGAGCAATTTGATGTTTAACTAAATAAAAAAATTAACTAAAGAAACAAACAAAAAAATTAAAGCATTTCTTAAAATATAATGTTTTACACATACAGGTTTCACTGTGTTTCTACTTTAAGTCTTCTGATCTTCCCAAAGCGTCTGTGACTGGAAAAACGTACCTCTTAGTAAGACAACCTTATGGCCTGGTTTCTGTAAGCACTACACTTGTATGTGTGTTGTTCTAATTATCAGATACATCATACAGAATTTAGCAATACCTTCCAGTAAATCTGAAAGACCAAGGCTCCTTATGCTATTAACACCTATTAAAGTATTCATGTTTGGATCCCACTTTGATAGCTACAAAATGCAGCATTATCCTCCATCCTATAAAACAATACTCAAACAATGATGTTCAGAAGTTATTTAATGCAAGTTTATATACATACAATAAAAATAATTCAGAACTCAGTTTTTAACTATTATAAACAAATCTTTTATTTGTATAATAATCCTGGCAGAGGGGGATTGGACTAGATGATCTTTAAAGGTCTCTTCCAGTCCAAACCATTCTATGACTCTGAGAATGTCTGTATTCTAAACAGAACTGTTCCACAGCACCACTACCAAAACAGCCATTCTATCAGATCCTAAGAGTAAGCTTCCAACAGTATGTTCAATCCTACATTTAAAAATGAACTCTTACCAATTCTATCTGAAATATTAAGTCACTCTGCACTCAAGATTTTCTAGGACTTTTGGCCTCTGCTAGAGACACATTTTGTTAACTCACCAACTGCCATAATATACTGTCCATCTCTTGATACCTTAATCTTTGTGCTAACTGTGGGCATTTCAAAGTCTTGAATAAGTTCAATTCTTCTACGGATATCTACAAAGAAAAAAACAAATTGTCAAGTTAGCAAAATTGTATGAGTCCAAAAAGCTGTAATGTTTTCCTAAGGAAGTATGTTGAGTTAATTGAGTATAGTGAATATTTTTAAAAGATATTTTAAGTATAACTAACACACTATAAGCAGTTTAACACAGCCTGCTAACCCTGAGAAGCAGGCTAGCTCTGTGCAAAATAGTGTTTCCGAGGCAACTATGTAACAAATTGTTATATAATGTAGTAGTAAATACTCATCATATATTTACACAATTAAGATGTTGCATAAGGTATTCCAACTCCATTAACTCTATGCATTTTTTCTTAAGTTTCTTATATAACACTTCCTATGATTCCAAATAGCCTTTTTTATTTTCTGTAACAAGTTTAGGCTAAAATGATGACGTCCTCCTCTCTAGGATTAGCACAGCATCACAGAGAAGTTTATAGTCTGGTTTTATCATAAGCTATAAATGGAATTCACCCATCATATTTCTGTTACAATCCACAACTCAAATATTTAATGTTTGAAATTTAAAATACCACTGGTAATATTCTGATCACATGAAGCTATACAAGAAGTTGAAGTAATACATGTAGTTTAATTTTGTAGTTTTAAAAATATGACCTATAGATAACGTCCTTGTATCAGCCAGTAAAGCATCTCCTCTGGACCTGCATGTTGTGTATGTGGAGTAGCAGAGTATTGCCACGCATCCTTCTGGGGGAAAACTCACCCACATCTTTCTTCTGTAAAGCTCTTTTCTTCCTGTCTGACAGCCACTGCAAGCAAATGTATACGTCAGTCTTGAGCTCATTATTCATACAGGAACCCGAGAATCACTTGAAGTTTATCCAAGCATTTGAAGTAAAAGACATTTAGGCCAGCTAATTCTTTTTTTCTTTATTATAATTTCCATTTCACTGTTAAGTTTAACCATTCCCCACCAAGAAAACGTAATTACAAGGTCCTTACGGGTTTGTGGAACGGCACCCCTTCAGTCAGAGGTTCAGGACTCCAAACTGCATTTTTAGTTTCAGAAACACTGTTTCTCGGTAACGATTCCCAACACGAGCCCACATGGGCCGGGGCAGCTCGGCCGGCCCGGGCTGTGCTCGGCCCCAGCGCCGGCACCGCGCGGGCCAGGCTCCCGCTGGGGTACCCGGGCCGGCCGGGCCGGGCGCGTCCCCACCGCCGCCCTCACCTCCGGGAGGCTCCTGCCGGCGCTCAGGCTGTAGATCTTCACCTCGTTGAGGCTGGAGACCTGCATGGCCGCTGCCGTGCCCGCCTCTTCCCGGGCAGAGGGGAAGCGGAAAGCCGGGCGCTTCCGGCAGCGCGGCCGCCGCCGGCGGTGTGCGGGGCCCGGTCGGGCGGGCTGCGGGGGGCGGTGGCTGTGCTCCGCCCTCAGACGGGGGAGAGCAGGGGAGGCACGGCCGACCCCAGGACAGCAGCCTCCGCTGGCTCCGCAGCTCACAGCGAAGCAGCTCTGCTGTTGCCTCCCTCCTGTTCGCTGCCAATGGTCCCCGAGCACCGGAGCGAGGCGCTGCCAGGAGTCGGGATCTGCGGCGAGGGCAGGAGCCGGGGCAGCGTGTGCGCCGCACCGCCGGCGGCTCCCCGCAGGGCCCGTCCGACACGAAGCTCTGCCTGTCCATCGGGCAGGCTGCGGTGCCATCGGGGTGTCCGTCAGGCAGGTTGTAGTGTCATTCTTGATGGTCTTCATGTGAAATCAGGAAGGCAGGAGTTGTTCTGGCAGCCTTGGTGAAGGAGGTTAGTTTTCTCACCCTGTGGCAAACCGTGTCCGGTACCCATGGAAAAGAGTGAATCCAGTATTTGGCTGATCAGAACCTTGCTAGCAAGCATAAAAATACACATTTTTATTGCTTTGTATCATCGCTATTGAAAAAAAACCCAACATGCAAAATTCTGACCAGTCCTCTTGAAATTCACAAGAGCAAAAACAAGAACTGGAATAATATATATCCAGTCTATATGCATCTTCAAGAAGCAATGAAAATAACAAATAAATTCTTAACAATACATAACTCCGTACAAGATGCAAACTGAAGCTGTTACAAATGTCTTATGCGTGCTGTTCCCCGGATGATGTATTTCAACAATGGTGATACCAATATCACGACTAGAAAGGGCTCTATCCTAGGTTGTATTAGAGGGTGTTAGAGCTGAGATTCCTGGGAGATGAGCATTCCTAAATATAGGTGCCTGTGTGTTTAAGCTAGGTGGTTAAGCTCCCATTTCAGAGGCTTTACATGCTTAAATGTAGGTAGTCTAGTGGCATTTCAGATGCCATATGGTATCCAGGACACCTAGATGGAGCTGAAAATCCATACCCTTCTGCAGCATAATCTGGAGGCCAGGCAGAATGTGCAGGGACACCTCTGGTGGCACTAGAAGCTCGGGCAGCTGAATCTCATCCCTGGTAAATGCAGTTAATGAAGTGTAAGGAGCGGGATGCAGCAGCCACTGGGTGTCTTCTCTGGGCTGAGGTCGATCGTATCTAGACATTTAAAGCTGAATAGCTGAAGTCACTTGTCCACTATTGGGATGTCCTAAGGAATCCCAGATATTTGCAGGGGTTGGTTGGTGTGACTTGGCATGTGCAGAAGGCCTGTGTTGTCATGGAACAGCAGCTTGAAGGCCCAACAGGATGTTCCAGAGCACCTCAAAAGGCATTCAGCACAGTCAGAGGTCTGACCCTGCAAAGAATTCCTAGTGGTGTAAAACACTGGAGATTCTTACAGTCTGGAGAATTATGTGACTTTCTTTAACTGAGACTGCCTGAGGATTCCTGACCTTCTTGTGCATCCCCAGATGGATTTAACCGACTGCAGAGCAAAGAAAGATGGGTAGAACCCACTGACTGCACAGCAGGAAACTGTTTTATTTCAAGTGTCTTGGAATAATTTTTATTCTTTTCAGTCAAATGTAGTTTTCATACAAAATTGATAATCTGAGCCTGACCAGTCATTCATTTAAGACTTCTTAGAAAATTGAAAGAGAAAGATCAACTGTAATGTGGACTATTAAAATTTCAATCCAAATAACTTAAGAACAGCTAAATCTGCTGTCAGGTATATTCACATTTCATGTTCAGTATATAAAAACAGTTCATCAAGAAGATTCTGCTACACTTCACACAGAGAGAGAGTGAATAATCAATATTCCAATATTGTTTAACATAATTAAGAAATAGATACACAACTAAGGAATTATGATAACTAGTTTGTGCACTAATCTTAAAGGCACACAGAAAAACGTTTTCATTTAAATAATATTTTGTTATCCCATATCAAATTATTTAAGAGATCCTTCATTGAAATATTTTAGACCATAATTTTAAATATATTGCTGCAATAATAGTAAAACACACAGGGTTGGGAAGCAGAGGGAAAAGCATCCCACATGTTACTAGAAGACTAAGCAGGTAATATTCAGATGTATAATTAGTTTTATGGAGAGCTCTATAGCTAATGTTTTGCAAGCTTAAAACAAGCTTTCCCACTAGTATCAAACTCATGATTGTCTAGGTACTTAATTTTGGTGAGAAGGTTGTCTTGGGAGATACTTCAACTAGGACATTTCAGTACTATTAATGACTGGAGGCAGAGTTTTGCTCCTTACTGTGGCATCTGAAGAAGTGCTCGTAAATACGGAGAGAGAAAAGTTCATTGTCTTAATGGATCAAAGGGAGCAGAAAGACACATGATGGTCATGAGGGAATTAGAGAGCTCTGAGATCACATGGCACCACATGCAGGGACAGCCAGGGAAATGAGCTGGCAGAGCTATGGTGCTGTTTGCTCCTTCCCCTCCACCTTCACTGCTGCCTCATCCAGCCTAAAAATACGTAATGGGGTAAAAAGAAAAACAGATTAAAAAGTCTCAGTAAACCCAGAAAATATGATAATAGAAAACATTCAACAGGGCATAGCTTAGGCATTAACATCATGCTTCCTTGATAATTTTCTATTAAAACAATAAATTAAGTAGCATAATATTTTTCACTTCAATAATATTAAAAAATCCATACTAAAAAAAATAATAAGAAAAGTGACCTGCTATAAAAATGTTTAGAAATGAAATAGTGTGTATTGTAGAATACAGAAATCAAACAACCCTTCAGCCTGGATTTTACCTTACTCATTATAAAATCCATGTGTATGGGAAAAAATCCCTAAAATCTGGCACCACTGCAGCAAGAGACATCTCATCTGTTAACACTAGTGTCAACTTACATCATTCTAAATTTAAGAAGATTATGAGAATGTAACATTTCTAAAATTAATCATGCAAAGCATTTCCACAGCTTGAGTCTGCAGCAAGGATCCAGTGAAAACTGTACTTGTGTTGAGATGGGAAAGAAGTGTCTTACCTACGTGATCAGGTTTACTGTACCTCTAATCTGGGGGTAGATATATATGATGTAAATACTTCAACATCACTAAAGTATGTTTTAATTATTAAAATGTATAGTCTAAAGAAGCAAAAAAGGAAGATTAGAAAATAATAATTATTTCTGTGAACGCCATCTCACACATCAATATGTTCATTTTTTCCCATAGCTTCTGGAAAGCCCTTTGTTGCGCCCTAGGGGACACTATGATTGAGAAGAATTAGAACTATAGCAGTTATGAGAACTGAATGTTTAATTAGCTGAGAAAGGGAAAAAAAGCAAGCAAAAAGCCCCCACAAAATGGTTATTTCAGCTACAAATCTTCTCAATGTCTTTTTCTGGAGTGCTTTCAGTAGATACTCTCCTCCTCCACACATGTATTGCTTTTTTATATATCTCTAAAAATGTTAAAGAGAAGCAGAGGAAGATGAATCCTTGGCTAATCTAAAGAGTCTATAAATTTAGAGCCTAAGACCTTGACCTACACATTAGCTACGAGAAGTGTGATTTATCACACTTTATTATTTCATTTATAAGGCATCATTCAGGATGCCTTGTATCAGTTGCTTCTTCCTAGTGCTGAAGATACTTGAACGCAATAGAGGGTCTTCATTTAAGGTTCTTGGAAGTGTCAAGAGCTCTACTTTTCTGTGCATGATCAGACCTGCCTGACCCCAGCATCTCAAATCCTCTCAGTTTATGACAGGTCATGTGGAAAAACAAGAGCATCCTTCTGCTTAGTAACTTGTGGGGGCTTCATTTACATTTGATACACAGAAACATGAGTAAAAAATGCACTGTTTTATGACAGTAATAGCAGAGACTGCCTAAATGGTGTATGACAGCACAGGAATTAGGCCACGCAGTTGGCAGATGAGACCTGGACAACCCCCTGTGAAGGAGTTTGACTCCCACTTACAGAGATGCCTCTCAGAGGCAGGTACTGAGAGTTGAGACACTTGCTTCCTTCAGAGCATGCCTGGATTAGAAAACCTCACATGACTTATGAAACACTCCCGGTGTCTTAGCCAAGCTTAAGTTAGCGTAAGACAAGCTCAAGACTTCATAAGGACTAAAAGCCGTAGCTACACACGAAGGAAAAAGCATCAGTACCTTGCAGACTTCTGCACTACGTATTTATTAAATAAAGCACCAAGGAAAGTTTCCTGGAAATTTATTTATTTATTCCAAAACCTTCAGACTTGCTACAGGTTAATAAAAATATATGGCCTCTGCATTATTTGCGCCAGTTTAAAAGACAGCAAAAAGATACAAAGCTCCTGGAGTCAGAGCTGTGACAGAGCTTTTACGGGGCTGTCGTACCAAGCGCAGCAGCCCCCCGTGCTCCAGGAGGGAGCCCTGACCCCTCGCACCCACCCGTGGATGCTGCGGCCGCCCCGCGCCCCGCTCCGCTCCGCCCCGACCCTGCCCGGCCGCCGCTCCGGGGCACGGCCGCGCCGGGAGCCGCCGAGAGCCGCCGGGAGCCGTCGGGAG
>WBMZ01008660.1:0-159641 GCA_013400975.1 Atrichornis clamosus | reverse complement strand
GGCCCTGCCCGCGGCGCTGCCCCCGCGGCGCTGGGCGGGCGGGCGGTCCCCGCTGCGGCTCGGTAGTTTCTCCTCCTCCTTCTCCTCCTCCTCGTCCTCAACCTCCTCCGCCTCCTCCGCCTCCTCCTCCTCCTCCTCCTCATCTGGCCGCTGCGGCGCGGGGGCTGCGGGCGGAGCGGCGGCGCCATGAGCGGGGCGGCGGCGGCGAAGAGCGAGAAGCTGGACGAGGCTCAGGCGCTCGCCCGCAGCTGCGCGGGTAGACCCGACTTCCAGCCCTGCGACGGGCTCTCGCTCTGCGCCACCCACAGCCACGGCCGCTGCTTCCGCCTGCACTGGTGCTGCCACCTGGGATGGTGCCACTGTGAGTGAGTGGGCGAGGGAGCGGGCGGGGGACGCGCGGTCCCGGCCGTCCCGAATGTCCTGTCGGTGCCCGCGCGCTGCCTCATCGCGCCGCCCCGTCCCGTCCCGTCCCGTCCCGTCCCGTCCCGCGGCCGGGAGCATCGCGCTCCCGGAGCTGTCCGTGCCGGGCACCCACAGTGGGACGCTGATCTCGGGTGCTGCTCCCGCAGGGGCGGCAGCGGCGGTGTCCGGAGAGCTCCCTTGGGGCCTGCGGTCCCAGCGCCCCTTGCCCGGGTCGGAGGGTGGGCTGGGGCATTGACTGCTGCTGGGCACCTCTGGCCTTCGCACCAGCTACTTCATTCTCGGTGCTAATGGTTTTCTTTTTACAGGCACAAGCCCCTTTGAGCAGATAGGTAACTGCTTTAGGCTATATATAGCAGATAGCTTCAAAATCCAGTGTTGAGCCAACTCTGGTGAAAAGGCACCCAACGACTTTAATATCTGTATTCAAGATCCTGATGTATCTAATCATGGAGGCTGAGATTGAACCGTGGATGTCCAAACATAGTTTGATGAATAATTAATCACACAGAGCCTTGAAGAACAGGCTTTCCCACCAGCGTGTTGATGCGAGGTCAGGAAATGGTGATGGAGCTGTGTGCTTGGGTCATGTTGTGTTCTGGAGCTCTTAAAGCATGGTTGGTGATGGTTAACACTGGACGCTTATGTGACGGTTACTTGGTGCTGCTGAAGATGTCCCTGGACTCCTGACATCTCATTCTCCTTGTAAATCCATTGCCATCACCATCGCTCCTTGTAGTTTAATCTCCTACAGATTCCCCTTCACACACACTTTTTGCAAATTTTGTTTCCTGGGGAAAAGGGCCTGTCCCAAAAGCCACCTTTTGTTTGGATGCAAGCTTTTCTGTCAAATAGATATGCATTTTAGGAATTTTGCCTTGATTTGAGGCTCATTGGAAATCAGTTCAGGACAATTTTTTTTTCTGTCTGTGCCCTGAGGACTGTGTGTGGCACAACTTGCTATGTGAGAAGGTGCCACAGTCACCTGCTGCACAGCGACAGGGATGTCTCACTGGCATTTCATCAATAACACAAAGGCCCTCAAGTTATGACCTAGATTCTTCCCAAAATTTCTCTGGTCTCAGTTATTTGTGGTCACCATCAAGATATATGAGCTTATGAGCACTCTGGAGTACCAGATCAGAGCTCAAAATGCCTGTAAACTGGAGATGTTACCCAAAATCAGCTGGGGATGGTCCTGGGATGGGGAAGTCAAACATGGAGCTGGGAACACCTGGAGAAGCGACATTGCAGAGAGGAATCTGGGGATTAGGATGGATCACAAGCTGTGCATCAGCAGCAGGAGGTCTCTGTGGTAGAAAGTCCAAACCTAGAACCCCAGCCTTTGCTTTGGGATGCATTACCAGGAGCATGGGAAGTGTGCAATTTAATTAGTCTATTCAGCTCAGTGATGAGGAAACCAGGCTAATGGGCTGAGCTTTGAGCCTTGCACTTGACAGAGCTGCAGGAGTATTGGAGAGGTTCTGATCACAGAGACCAGCTTAGGAAATACGCTTTACAAGGGGGTGCAGAAGGAAAGGGTTTTCGGGCTGTAAAAGGTGGAGGGAGGGAGGATGATGAGCTTTGCAAAGTGTAAGGTAGCCTTGCAAAGAAGCTGTGTTCTGGTCCTCCTCTGCACAGACTTGGCAGATGACCAGGTATCACTTACCCGTGACAAGAGAGTTTACGTTTGGATATTGGAAATGTCATAACTAGAAAGAGCAATGAAGCAGGGGAACAGAGCAGTTGAGAAGGTGAGGAGTCGTGGTCCTTGAAGGCCTTCAGGGAAGGCTTAGACTGTTGTCTCTTAGGCATTTCATGGAGCTGATTCCCTCTTGGAAAGACCACTTGAGATCCAGTCCAATCCTCAGCTTCTGTGTGGCAATTGTAAGGTTTAAAAATAGTTACAGCGTTTGCAAAAAGTACAGACTTCCTTCTCAATTCCTCCTTTATGGCTAAGGAAACTTTAAGATACCTTTGCCTCATAAAAGTAGGATTTTAATGAAGGAAGTCACACACTTCATTGCGTTATTTAATCTTCTGAGAGCCACAGAGAAGTGCGCTCCCTTCTTTGCCCCTCATTTCCTAATGCAAATTTCAGAACTAAGGATCTCTTTGTATCCTCTTCCTGTGGAATGAGTTGAGTTGGACTTAAAAGGGGTAAGAATGAGGTCTGTAATGGGAAATTGTATAGAGGTCACAGATGTAATTAAACAGCATTGAGAGTTATCATCCATAAACGCAGTGCTGTAATACCAACTTGGGAATCCTCAGAGGGTTCTTGAAAGTGCTTTTCTGTGACTCTTCGGAGCTGTATTGGGGTACAGGAAGCTCTACATCAATTAGAAGGGTCATTGAAGTATTATTTTCCATCAGTGACCAAGGTCCTGGAGAATGTCAACTCAGTTAAAGTGCACTTACACTGAGAAATTACAAAAACTCACCATGCCATGATGAGTAGATTGTCTCCTCATGTGTATTCAGAATCACATCTGCTTAGTTCTGTGACAGGAGCAATTTAGCGTTGCAGACCACTTGGCTGTGGAAGGAATAATTGAGAAAGAACCCAGTCTGAATTCCCCAAAGCCATTTTTGTTGGCATGCTCAGAAGAGAGCAGTACTTCAGGCGCTCTCTTTACCTCGGATGTTTCCCTGTCCGTAAAATGGCAATAATAGCTGGCAGGGAGATGAGAAACTGTTCAGTGTATCCAAACAGCTCCAAGAGCCTCAGCTGCCCCGGGTGCCTGTGTGACTTCTCTAAGCTTGGAGTTTATTTTGGGTCATTTTTAGTCTGTTTCAGGCTTGATGGGGAGCAGATTTCCCTGCGTGGCGTTTCTCTAATGTGCTCCCATGCCAGGGGAGCTCTGAACGCAGGTACAAGCTCCATAAGAGGTGCATGAAAGGTGTGCAGGATGGGTGTGCCTGGGAGCCTGGGAGGGGAGACTGGTGGGGTGTCTCCGGTGTCGCTGGAGCCACCGGGAGTGCAGGGAACACCTCGTCCCTGCTGTCGTGGCTGTCCACAACCTCCCGCCCCTGCGTGCTGCCGGGAGCTGTGCCCACCGGCTCCAGTCTCTACACGGAAGCAGGGTGAGAGCTCAAGTCTTCAGAAGCCTTTTCCCGGCAGGGAAGAAGGTGTTGGCCCTAGAGGTGTTTTGACTTCAGCCCCTGTGCTTGTCCCATTACCCATTTCTCCTGCTTGCACTGCACCCCACGTGCATTCCCTTTGCCAGGGTGGCAGCCCCCTGTCCATCTTCCTCCCCATCCCTGACAGCCTTGCGAGGTTTTTTTATTGGATACAAGCTGAGAGCCTTAAATTCCTCCAATCTACTTTTTCCAGAGCCAGAGAAACGCCAGAGGCAGGTCTGCAGCAAGGTGCCTGCCTCCCTTTCCTCACTTCGGGATTTCCACTGCGGCTCTGGTTTGTACTGATGCTGGCTGTGAGACTGCTGCCTCTGAGGTGCTACCTGCTTCTGTCAGAAGGGATCAGACCCTCGGGGTTACATCTGTCCTGACCTGACAGCAGCACTTTGTCTGTGTTTTGCTAATTTTACTTCCTAAGAGTGAACGATGAGAGAAAGCATCATGCTTGATACAATTAAGAGTATTCTCTTGGAACTGGGTTCATTTTTAATCTGAATATCTTGCATTCTGTTAAACACCCTGCAAAGCCCTCAGTACATTATGCTGCAATTATCAATAATACATGATGAATCGTGGTTCTACAGCAGTTGCATCAATAGACAGTAATTGTGCCACCTTGTATTAGCCTTTCTGTGCTTTCCCCCCACCCCGATTCAGCATGAAAAAAGCAAGCTTTTAGCTCCTTAAAGCCTCTTGCATATCTTATATTGAAAAGTAAATGCAGCAAATAAATTTCAGTTCCACCACTTTTACAAGGTTCAGTTGTTTGGACCTTTTACAAGAAAACAAACCGAGCATGGGGAAGGTGTGAGGTCTTCATTGGGTGGGAACACAGTTGCTATGCTCAGGCAAGGCACAAGACTGTGGTGGCAGTAAACATTTTAAAAAATTATACCTGCTCCCCCAGCCTTGCAGTTTGCTAAGTGGTGGATAGTACTTGCAGGTGTGCTGTGGATTTGCTTCCTGCTCCCTGGCACACATCGCGGAATTATGGCACTGTTAGGCTGGAGTTTGAAGCCAGACCTGGCAGGTTCTGAGTGAGGTCAGGCAGGCCTGGCGAGAGGTCCAAGAAACTGTCATTTTTCATCCAAGAGGAGAAAATGGGCTTGTGTGAAGGGTGGCACACCACGAAGGGCACGTGTTTTCTGGGTGGTCTGGGGGAGAAGGACTTCTCTGAGTTTGGCCATGCCAGCAATATTCTGGGGATGCAGAATCAGAGTATATTTACATTTGTTGTTCACCTGTCCACTAGACAGGGAGCCCAGGGTTTCTCTTGTCTCTCAGAGCTCCATCACTTCCTCAGAATATCTGAGGGCACCCAGCAGAGGCACAGCCTGTCGTGGGTGGGGTCTCATTGGTCCGAGCTGTGTGCTGGGCGAGGGAGGGGATTATCCATTATCCATCGCCCACAGCTGCAGCCAGGGAAGGAGGCAAATCAGCACAGTCACTGCACCTGGGTGTGCTCCGAGCAGATACTGCTCACATTCTTCTCTGCTTGAATCACCGGTGGTTTTCTTTTATAACATCTTAAAATGAAAACATTTGTTGTGCGTCCCATGAAGCTGCTGCAAGCTCTCTGTCGAGGCCATCCTCGATTAACCCTCTAACAGAGAGAATGGTGTGGTGTGTGTACATGGCAGGTCCTGCCTGCTCTCTGGCAGGTACACACCTGGCCCAGGTGCAGGTATTTTCCCCTGCCACACAGTGATGTGTGCAGCATTTCAGTAGCTCTGTGCACACAAGCAGCATTTCCAAGGTGTCTCTCCCCCTTCTTCTGCGACAGAACCATCAGCAGGGGCTCTGACAATCTCCTAAGCCCATGTAATTATCCAGACCCCAGTCTGCCTGTGGGAACTGTGAGCAGGGAATCAGAGAGGCAGCCCTTCTTTGCTGTGACAGAGCTGGTAAGTGGGCTGGGGTGGTTAGGGGAGGTATTGAGGTGCACCCTGGTGGAGCTGGGAGTGTAAAGAGGAGCTGTGCCTGCCTGCAGCCAGTATCTGTTGATCCCTCTGTGTTAGAGGAGAAGCTACAGCCCTGGAGTGTTCTGCAGCACAGCATGCACTGTAGATCCCCAAAAACCTTGCTTTTATTCCAGTGGGTCTCCCTTATGTTCATTTTTGGTGGCTACAGAACTCATTGCCACATCCAGGAGGAAGCAGAAGGGCAGCAGTGCTCCAGTGCTCTGTGTGTCCCTGTCTGAGGAAGGTGAGGTGGACTGGAGCTCACTGGAAGTAGCCAGCCTGGCAGTGGTGATGGCCACTTGAATTTCTAGCAGTCCTGTTCCACAGGGCAAACCTGATGATTGATTTGTTGGATAAACAGGGAAAGGGAGTTGTAACATGCTTCTTATGTTTGAAATGTTGAATATTTGGAGGAACTTGTACGTTTTTCATCGCGGAAAACTGTCTAAACTGAAATGGAGCAGTGGGGCTAGGAACGCTGGGGCTGGGCATTCCCAGAAACACAGCTTGGACTGGAGGCAGAATGATCACAGATCCTGGGAGAAATAGGTGGTTTTAATTTACTTTTGCAGTGAAAAGGATTTGAACATTCATCCTGTTAAGTCCATGTATCCGGACAGAGTGTTTGTGCACAAGCAAGGCATTATGCTGAGCACCAGGCAGGAGCTGCAGCAAGGTGGATGTTGCAGCTTGTAATGGGAAAAGACTTTTAATGAGGATTTGTTGCCTGTGGCTGTGCAAGATCTTCTCTTCACCTGTATTTTGAAGAGCTATAATATTCCAGCTTTGTTTCACGGAGCTGTACGCAACCAAGGCAAGAATGTCAGCTTAATATATTCTGAAGTGTTACTCTAAGGGAAAACACTGCCAGTTTTTATGGGTGCACCATCCCAGACCTGGATGGCATTTTGTTCCTCAGCTTTTAGTTATAATCTGGAAATCACAGTAGGAATGTGCTATTGATGCTGTGTCTCCAGAAGAGACCTGACAGGTGTCAATTCATTGTACCCTGTGGGAATGTCAGCACCTCTGGAAGGACCTGCTGACATTCATTTTGAATTCTTACTATAATGTTTAGAGACATGTATGTTCTATCATTATTAACAAAGCCCCTGATATCACTTAGCAGAAACAGACCACGGGAAAATCTCTGGATTCAGGCTACTTGCTCAGTACATCTTGTAGGACTAACTCGTGTACAGCTCATACAGGATTGAATGGAAATCACTGCACTTCTTTCTCCAAAAGTCCTGAGAAAAAGGGACCTGTGTACCAAAATGCTTCCTGCCAGCCAAAACCTCTTTGTTGTGCATGACTATGAGGCTGTTTTGTAATCTGTCAGTCCACCTGAGGAGCTTAATTCACAAAGGATTACATCTGCTTACCCCAAACTCAGTGGTCTGCAGGTAGGAGCCTCTGAGAGCAGCAGATAACTGACACCCTTCCGCTGCAGCTGCTTGCAGGGTTAAGTGCTGGTTTTGTGAAGCCTTGAAAGGACAAGGCTGTGGGTGTTTCCTACCCAAAGCAAGTACTTCCAAAGGAAAAGTTCATTAACCTTGTGTCCCATCAGCTGGTGGGGTTATCTGTGAATTCAGGGTGTCCTGAACCCTGCACAGTGATGGCTGGGCCTCTGCTCCTGCTCAGAGGGCTTCCTGCTGGTGAAAGGCTGCTGGCACTTCCCTCACTGCAGAGGAACAGCCTCGAGATGAAATCCGCATGGAGCACAGTGCCTGTGGTGAGCGTGTGGCTTCCTTCCTGGACTCTGCAGGTGAGGGACTCTGTTTGCCAGCTTGAATCTGCGAGCCTGCTTAATGCCAGTGGCTGATGCAAAGGTGCCTGCTATCGCATCCTCCTTTCTCTCATGGTTCTTGATGGATGAAAGTGTGTCTTAAACAGCAGCCCATGGTCGTAGCCTTGCACTGTCCCGTGAGACTGAGTCACAGGATTGTCATTGTTGTGACTTCCATCCTGCAGGTCTGCAGAGCTGACACTGCTCAGGTCTGCTGGAAGCACTGAAGAGGCCTCTCAGGTACTTGGCACAGGACCTCCAATTTCCTGGCAGCACCTGTGTGCTCATCAAGAACACGTTTTGTCGCTGCTCGTGTTGCTGCAACCAGCAGAGCTGGGCTTGTAGAGCAGGGGCATCTTGGGGTGTTCTTATGTAATGGCTCTCCACTTACCCAGTGCTGCCGTGCACTCCATGACTCACTGCCAGCCTTGGTAACTTACTTCTGCACACTGGTGAGGCTCTACGAGAAATTTGTGTTTCTGTAAAGGATAAAAAGCAAAATGCTTTACTCACAAACAGTGTAAGATGTTCCAGAACGAGAGCTGTGACAGTGTGGGCTTAGCTGCTGATGGATGGCACAAGCTTATACTAATGCAAAAGCTGGTTGACAGCAGACTGGATTCCAGGTAGAGCCTCTCTCTCTCTCTCTGCACATGAAGTGACCCTGGTTTAATGTGTTGTGGTTTTTCTTCCAGCACCTCCATGAATTTACCTGCCCACAAGATACAGAGTAGGTTTTCATAATGGCTTTGAATTTTCCACTAATCAATTTTTATGTAGTGACTGATCACAGAACTCAAGAAGTGCAGTTGGTGCAATTTGGAGATGTTTTTGCTAATAGTTGAGTATATTCACATAGATGGAAGTCAAAAACCTACTGGGAAAGTGAAATCTGATTGCTTGGCAACTGGCCTTGTTTTTAACATACCCATACTTTAATTTAGGCCACGTAACAGCTGGAATTTATACATAACCTATGTTGTAAAACAATTTCAACAAGAGGCATGCATTTGTATTGCTCTCACTGGTGACTGCGGAGCTCGAGAGCCCACGTCTGCTCTTTAGGCTGCTTGTTTGGTTGTGTGCTTGCACCCAGCCCTGAAATGACTGCTGCTGTGCCCAGCTCTGTGCCAGGCTCCATGCCTGTCCCTCTCCCTGCCTCACGGGTGCCTGGTGCACACCTGCAGCTGTTCCAGGCAGGGTGCTTCACTGTTCCATGCTGTGTAGCTGCCTGCTTGGGTTTCCATGCCTCCCTGAGTCCCACTCCATGTGTTTGCACACACTCACATGTGCCCCTGGTCCCTGGTCAAAGGCTGGGAAAGCATCAGGTGTGCCAGGGTGGACTGACTAGCTCTTGCAGCCTTCCTGCAGGCCCCCAGCATTGGCCCAGCTGTAGGCAGGGCAGGTGAAAGGAGACACTCACCTATTGCTTTGCTTTTCCTCCCTATGCCATTAGACCTTGGTCCAGTGGCACAGGAGCCATTCTCCAGCCGGTTCTGTGGGATCTTGGCTCTCTGGATGTGAAACCAAGGGCAATACTCTCACCTCTGCCAGCCCTGGCTCACCGGCCACAGCAGAGAGCTGTGTGTGCTCCCCCCCTGCACTGTCCAGCTGCCCTGAGTCACTTGCCTGCAGTGGCACTGTGTGACACGATGGCCCAATGTGATACCCACCTGCCTCTCCTCCAGTGGTGGTTCTTGGGCTTCCATGTGTTCCTGCAGTGTTGCTGGATCCCACACCCCTCCGAGGGAAGGGTTGGTGCCCACACCTGCACACAGCAGCTCCACGTGGTGATGTGTTTTGGGCGTTGGCAGGGAAAGCAGTCCTTTACATTCCCCACAAAGGGGTTCTCTAGAGGGTACTTAGAGCTGTGCTTATCCTGCTTTGTTGCCATATCAGTGCACTCAGTACTGGCTGCATGGAAACCATGGGATGCTGAAGCTTGAGCAGATGGTGCACAGGGATGGGGTTGTAGAATAAATATTTAGCACTAAGCCATTTTGTGCTATTTTCTCTACTGAATTTTAAAAATATCTAGTGTAACTTGTGGGATAAAAGTTCTCAAGGAAATGTGCAAAGAGTGGCTGTCCTGCCCTTTAGGGGTGGCTTTGGAAGGGATGTTGGAAGGTGAATATCCTTGTGTTGCCCAGCTGCTGTGCTGGCAGAGGTAACCGAGGCTGTGCCGTGCTTTCCATGCCTGCACTTCTATGTGCCTGTGTTTTTGGAACGTGGCATGGTAGTACCTGGGGTTGTGTGACACTTCTCCGGGTACCAAACGGAAAGGGCTCCTCCAGAACACACACCTGGTGTGTGCTGCTGCTGCTCATGGCTCTTTTGGGTGCTGATATTCTGTTCCCTTACAAGGGTTAGTGAGCAAATACAGCCCCTTTAAGAGGGTTTATGGCTGCATGAAACATCTCTCAAGCCTTCAGGGCTGCTTTAAGTCCAGTAAATCCATGTAACCAGTGAAAGGAAAGAGCAGGGATGATGGAGGAAGCTCCAGGGTATGTTTGCGTTTAAGTGTTACCTGCTCTTAAGCTGATGTGCACAGAAACTCCTGAAAGGCTTAGACAGCTCACAGCATGTACTGTCATCATCCTTTTTGTATTTAAAACAGATCAAGACAAAAGGACATTAAAATACACATTTGATGAAGAAAAACTTTCTGATTTTTTCCCCTTCTGTCTTGGCTTCCTGTGAAAAGCGCCAAGTCAGGGGCTGGCACAGCTGTCTGGCTGCACAGCAGGGAGAGAACACCTCTCCTGCCTGGGAGAGAGCTGGCAGCTGCATGGAATCACTGCTGGGGAGCCACTGCAGGAACATCACCAGACTGGTTCATCCCTATGCTCAGATGGGGTCTGGAGTGGGATGGATTTGTTACTGCTGTGGTGGAGGTGCTTCTGCAGGAAGGAGCTGTCTGCAGTGATACATTCCTGGTAGGGCAGAGCCTGCCAGCCCTTCCTGCTGCACTTCCAGGCTGCTCAGGTCCTGTTGCGTGGCTTCTTTTCCTGTTGTTCCTTTGCTGAATTGCTTTGTGGCCTTCTCTTCTATGATCCCTTACCGAGCCTTCTAGTTCTGCTAGAATTCCTGCAGATATGCGGAATGTTCTGTTTGTATTCCCCACACTAGAAATTTGTTTGAGCAATCTCTGTGCTTTTTCAAAGTTGTTTGGATGAAATGCAAGGCAAAAACATCGCTTGCACCAAAGTGTTTCATATCTTTATCTACGAGGCTTCTTCAAAGTGGACAAGCATTTCAGTTATGCCTCACTATAACCACCAGTGGCCCAGTTCGGCTCTACTTGGGCTTGCACTGTAAATCTGGCAGTGCCTCAGTGTCCTGGAATGTTTTCCATTTCCTCCAGTGGCTCATTCCACATCCTACATCCACCATGCAGCCCATGATGTTTTGCTGGATATGACACAATGGCTGTTCCATACGACACAAAGAAGTGCACACTGGGTTAGCAGTGGGGTTTCTCACACATGCCACCTGCTAATGTGCTCCAGGTTTCTCCTTCCTTTTGTTCTTGCCCCTCTGGAAAAGCTCGTACTGTGCTCTGAGTGTAGGTTGGAGCTGTGATAGTCCTCGGTCAGTATTTATGGTTGGGCAATTTCTGTTTGCAAGGGTTTGTTGTTCCAAGCTGTGCATGTAACTGGAGAGAGAGGAGGAGGAGGAAGACCAGAGCTGTTGTTTTGTCTGCTGTTCAGCCAGCAGGGCTGGAAGGCAGCAACCCAGTGTCATCACATTTCCCAATGGAATTCTACTCTGCTGAGCACCTGGGAACACCAGGTGTGGTGGGCACCTCCAGCAGTCTGAGGGTGCTGAGTGCCCTCCATAAACCCATCCAGGGTGTGCAGTGAGCTTTGCTTTAGTCTGAAGGAGGAAACCTCCCCCTGCCCCGAGGTTCTTCTGTGCCCGCGGTGCAGCCATGCCTGTTTCCCTCCCGTGCCCACGGGCTGGGCTGGCAAACCTGTGCCACCCACTGCCCCTGGGACCCTGGGAGTCCAGGCGGGTGTGTGACAACCTGTGTACTGTCCTGGGGCCACCGTGCCAACACTAGCATCAGGGCACCACTGCAGCTCGGCGCTGTCACCACGTGCCAGACAGCTTCCTTAGGTGGCAGCGGGCTGCGCATCCAGCTCTTCCCAAACAGCCAGACTTGGCTCTCCTGCCACACCCATGAGATGTGGAACAAGTGCTGCTGGAAGAGTGCTTGGTTGTTCTCCATATCTGTTGCTGTGAGGAAAGCCAGTGCTCGAGAGGCTCATCTCCAAGGTTTCCATGCACAGAACAGCTGTGCAGGGAGCTCTCCTTGGAATAACGTGGAATCCCTCCAAGGCAGTGCTGTCTCCTGTCACACATGCATTATGAATGCTTCCTTTGCCTTCACTCCTCCAGAGCTGTGTGGTATTTAATTAGAATTTTCTTATGTTCTTCATAGTGGGACCAATTCCCTTCCCATGCCACCTTAATGTTTTGGCAGGGTTGCATGTTGCAATAGGAAAATCTGGCACAGCTGGAGTGAGATTCCCATTGGACTTCCCACAGGAGGATCACTGGTGTGTTACACAGGTCCAGGCAGCACCAAGTCACCAGCAGGTAAGGAGCAGCTCCGTGCTGTTGAACAGGACGCTCCCTTCACACACCCTCACCTATGGGGGGCCTGTGGCAGCCATGGGCTGTGCCCTGGGGTTGTAGCTCCAGCCTCTCTGCAGAATCCACCACAGCCAAAGGCATGGAGAGATCCATTGGGAGCGAGCCCGTTCACCTGGAGCCCCCCTTGGCCTGGCATTTCCACAAGGGCTCAGCCCCCACGGGAGCAGTCCCTCAGCTGAGCCAGGTCCCGTTCAATAGCCTACAAGTAGCAGGTCTTCATTAACCTCGCTGATTTTTGGAGATAGATGAGCTGGCAGATGGGAGGCTGTAGAAATACTTGTTCCAGCAGCTGCAGGGGGAAGAATACATATGAAAAAAAGCTTTTATGTTTCAGTTAATAGATGTCTAAATGCCTTGCATGTGAACAAATATCCATGGTGTGTACTGCTGACTTAGGCTCCTAAAATCCACAGCTCTCTCTTACCATTTTCTGAAGTGCAGTGCAATTCATATTGTTATTTATTAGGACTAAGTTCTCCAAAGTAGCATTTTGAGAGGGTAAAACTTGAGAATTTGTTATGAGAAACTCACCGCCTAAAAGCTGGACTTATTTTTTTTCAATATGCCAAGCACGCTAATGAGTGTCAAAGGCAGACCAGAATGCTGGGATGGAGGGAAGTGGAGAAGAAAATCTTCCAGCAGCACCTCTGCTTATTTCATGCTTAAGTTATTTTGTATTAGCCACGGAAATTGCTGCTGTGTCTGTTTGGTGAGGATGCATGCAGACTGCCCAATTAGCCAAAAATCAGAGAGAAATGACCTCATGGCTTGTTTCTCAAGGCTTGATTTGAAGTTTTGGAAGCAGGAGGTATTATAATAGAGCTTCCAATCAATCAGCCTCATAGTTCTGATTATCAGTACCATAAACATAAAAATTTTTCCAAGTTGCCTGAGTTTGCTGGAGATGTGCCGGTGATGATAGAGCTCACTGCTCTGCTGGATCCTGCCTTAGCCTGCTGGCAGGCTCGCTGGAGGCACAGAGCCAAGGCTTTGGGGAACAGCATCCATCCGATTTGGCAATAGAAATCATATTCCTGTGCACAGAGCAACAGGGAGAGGAGCACTGCCCAGCACTCACTTCCTCGGACACATCCGAATCGTTGTTCTGCAGTGGAGTATTGGCTTTAGTGTGTGCCAGGTCCCTGGATTGGTGTGGGGGCTGGCACAAGGGTCAGCTGAAGAAATGGAGAGACAGTGGGCGCTTTCTCCTTGTGCACAGGCTGCTGTTACTGCAAGGGGTCAGACAGAGGGCAGGGGGCGGATAATGCCCTGGGCACAGAGCAGGCTCTGGGGTGACAAATGGTTCAGTGTAGCCTACAGACCTACTTCTGGGGTCTCTTATCTCATCATCTCACCAGTCATGGACAACTGAGACTTACCATGGCAGTCTTTTTGGCAGAGCCTGATTTCCCACAGTTGCTGTTTCCAGGAGGGGAACAGGCTCTTGTTTCCCCTGAGCCCTTCTGCCACAGCAGCGGTAGAACTGCGGAGAAAGTTCTGCAGAACAGTGACACTTCGTCGTAGCAGCTCTTAAAGTGCACAAGAACTTCCAAACTTCTGCAAATGCAGCAAATTGCTTTTCACAGGATTTGGAGTTTGATTTTTGAGCATGTGTTTGACACGTGCAGTATTTTTCCTTCACTGCCTTCCACATGGGCAGCAGTGGCGAAGTGACCCAGGAAACAACTTGAGATGCAGTGTTTCGTGTGGCATCTGTACTTGTGCAGAACACTGTCATTTACAGGATCAGCAGCAGCCACAGAGTTCCTCAGCTGACTTGGAATAAATAAATAAATTCTGTGCTGGTGTATTAAATGGGATGGATCAGAAGAGGTGCTCAAAATACTGTTTTATCACAGACCTTTGCTGGCTGTTCAGAGTCAGCAAAAATATTGCTGTTGATTTCCATGGGTGTTTGACCAGATTGAGATGGATTATAAAAGAACTCAGGGACTTGTGCTTCTAGGGGTATTTTTAGTGAAAAAGTCAGCCCTGTCCATCCTGCAAGCTTGCAGGGGTGGGGGGCAATCTTATTTTTAAATTTCTGCATTTATTTATCATAGGCTGCATCCTGGCTGATGCGTTTCCATGCATTATGTAGGGTGAGGAGTGGTAACCGAGGCTGTGAGCACAGCATTGTCCATGATCCCGTGTGACAGGCCCAGCTCTGAGCACCTGGTCATGTTTTGAAACAAGTTTAATCTATCTAAAACTGCCTCTAAGAACAGCTGAAACTTGACAAACTTGTACTAGAATTCTAGAGAAATGTAGAAATCAGTTCACATATTAAATTCCCTTTGTTGTGTGTTTGGCCGATTCCTGCTTTACCTTGGCAGAGCTTGTCCTTGGAACATGAGGAAATGGTTTCAGCCCCTGTGAGGTCACACAGACGGGCTGCAAAATCCGCTGTGAGCAGCCGCTCTCTGCTCCTGCCCTGGAATTAGTGGCAGCAGGGCAGCCCTGAGACGTGCAGGGAGCTGCCGCAGTGCTGAAACAACCAGCTGAACTCCCAGCAACACCTCGGCTGCCCTTTTTCCCAAAAGGGGAAAAACACCAAAAAAGTCCAACTGATGAATCTTTGCTTTACCATTCCATGCCCATGCTGGAAGCTTCCTTGGCTTAAATCCACTGCTTTCTCCTCCCAGCATCCCTCAGCCTTCTGCCAGCACGTGGTGGCTGTTTTCAGTGCAAAAACAGTGTCCTTTTGTACAGACACCTTTTCTCTTGATCCTGGTAAAATCTTCACCAGACCCTTCCTTGGACTCTTCAAATAGAGGTGGCACAAAACTGAGTTGAGGAAATGTTTTTCACCAGTATCTGGTTTTATTTTATCTGTGGTTGTCGATGGAGCACACACGGAAGCACTCCAAATCCATGGATAAATAGAGCATTGTGGTTTCAGGCAAGGGCAGGCTGCATTTCCATGAGCTGAGTTTATCAGACACTATCCCAGCCATCAGCACAGTAATCATCAGCTGTGGGGCTTTGCAAGGCAGTGGCATATTTAATGTTCACTAATTTCACAGAAGGATTTCTGAGAAGCAGCAGATGGCAGGAAGCCGTGGGCTGCTGCTGTGGCTGTGAGGGTGAGGAGCTTCCTAGGGAAGTTCTGTCCACAAGATTTGAGAAGCATCCAAGAACCCCCATGGCTCAGTGACCACCAAAACCAAGGATCTGTGCGGGAGGAGCGAGAGCTCTGCGCTGCCTGTGGCTGCACCGTGCAGCTGCTGGATGCCAGCCCCTCATTCCTCTGAGTCACGGCAGGTTTAGGAACTACGCCATGGTACGGTACAGAGAGGGCACGTGGAGAGGATGGCTTTGTGTTTTCTGTCATTTATTCGCAAGCAGGCAGGGGAAAAGCTTGTTTTGCTGTCACTGAGCTTTCCCAGTGGCTCCGTTAACAATTACCGCTCCACAGCTGGCAGGGAGAAAGCATTTGATGAGGTGTTCGAGGGGCGCTGGTCACAGCCATTCCCAGACTGTTCCTCCCGCTGCTGCCGGCTCTGCCTGCGCTCTCCTCCCACGGCACACGGATGGGCTTTTCCCCCGCCGTGCCTGGGGCCTCTCCCATGCTCCAGAGCTCTTCCTTCGGCTCCGGAGCGTTTCCGCTGTTCTCCCGGTCCTTGGAAGTCCCAGCCGGCTGTCACATGAACCGTTTCCCTTCCAACACCGACAGCACAGCAGGGTGGGAAAAGCCTTCCCAGCGCTCGAGGTTCGCCGGTGACGTCCCGGAGCTGGCAGAGCACAGGCTGCGCGTGGGCCCCGAGAGCCGGCATGGCCCCGATGCCAGGGCTGCCAGAGCTCTTCCCAGCGCTGGGAGGGATTCCCGGCCTCAGGAGGGGATTCTCTGCTGCAGAGAGGCATTGCAGAGGCAGCGAGCCGTCCCTGGGGCTTGGAGCAGCCTGGTCTAGTGGGAAGTGTCCCTGCCCAGGGCACTGTGACAGTTGAGGTCCATCCCAGCGCGAGCCATTCTGTGATTTTCCAAAGGAATGGGTAATTCAGTGGGAAAGGCTGCACCTACCTCTGAGCTGGAAACACACCAGCACGTGGCAGATCTGAGTCTTGCTCAACGCAGCAACTTTTCTGCCCCTCCCCTGGAGAGCTCCCAGCTCCCGAGCAGCCCCTCAGCGCTGTTGGTGCATTTGCTGCCTGTGCAGAGCAGGATTTGCTGCACGTGCAGCAAAACTCTCCCGACAGCCCCACTACTCACAGAGCTTCTGGAAATCTGTGCTTTCCCAATGGATGAGCCCCTGGGGAGACATGAATCTTTCAGAGGCTTCATGCAAATAAAATGCAGCATTTTACAGTCTTGGGCATAGCCTCGGGTTTCTCAGTTTTTCCTGACATAGTCCCAATTTTCTGCTCTCTTATTTATTTCTTTTAGTGAAGATGTTCAGTTCACACTTTGTTCTGCTCAATATAAACAACGTAATCCTATTTTCTGACTACTTAACCAGATAATCAAGATGCCAAAAGCATTTCTATAGCTTGGAAATTCCCTTATTTTCTGCCTTAAAATTCTAATTGCAGTCATGTATGAACTTCTGGTTTATAACATGGAAAAACACGATTTAATCCCCAGAAACAAAGAACATGGAAACACGTTCAAGGAGACTCACTGGAAGAATAATAATAATATAATAAAAATTTGATCATTGTAGCAAACATGTAAACTAGGACTGCTCTGCTCAGCAGGGAAGAAAAAAGCCTCTGAGAATCTTGACAGTTTTCTTTCTCCTGGAAAGGGGTGTGGGCAGACTTGGCATCTGTCCCACTGCACAGCTATGGAGTTGTGCCCCTGGAGTAAATTTTCCAGAATTAGTGATGTCCTCGAAGCAGGGGCAGGGAGAGGAGCAGCACCGGGGCCCGGGAGGTTATGCTTACCTGCAGCACGAGGTGTCAGAGAATCCCTACCAGGAGAGGCCACGAAGGCAGCGGCCGCTGCCAGCAGGGAACTGCTGGTGGTCGTTGACGGCCGAGGGCTCCGACTTGAAGACAACAACCTTTAAGCGCTGCTTCTGTGTGTCCCCACAGGTAAATACGTCTACCAGCCCATGACGCCCGTGGAGCAGCTCCCCAGCACCGAGATCCCCGTCCGCCCCCGCGAGTCCCCCAACACCATCCAGATCTCCGTGTCGCTCACCGAGCACTTCCTCAAGTTCGCGCCCGCCTTCCAGCCGCCACTGCCGCCCGAGGCGCCGCAGTTCTGCACCATCGCCGACCTGTTCATCGACAACTACCGCGTCAAGTGCATCAACGGCAAGATGTGCTACGTGCAGCGCCAGCCGCCGCCCGCGCCGCTCCGCGCACAGCCCGCGCCGGGCTCTGGCCGCGGCGCCTTCAGCGCCAAGGAGAGCACCACGCCAAAGCCGGACCACTGCTCGTCCCCCTCCAGCTCCGAGGACTCCGGCATAAACGCCGTGGGGGTTCACTACATGGAGTCGTGTGACGAGGACACGGAGGGGGTGGTCGAGCTGAGCTCAGAGGAAGACTACAGCCCGGATAGCAGCTGGGAGCCGGACGAATGCCCGCTCCTGTCGCCTTCGCAGTGCGAGCTGGAAGTGATTGAGACCATAGAAACCACTGTGTGACCCCACAGGTCGGCGTCGGCTCAGTCCACTTCCCACTCAGTAACGTTGCTTTTGTAGTATTTCTATTTTCTGTTTTTTTCTGACAATCCCTTTTTTCCAGTGCACTTGATATTTCAGATTCCTCACGGGAGCGCGGTCACAGGACTTACATATGGTGAACTGGCAGCAGCCTGAGCAATTTTAACACATTCTCAGCCTGATCAGCTCTCCCACGTCAGCACGTAAGGTAGTGACAAGTCTTAAGACTTTTATAGCAGAAATAGGCTCTTTTGTGGGTCTGGGTTACCCCACACACAACTTTTCTCACACGAGGACGTGCCACTCGAGACGTTTCTACCCGTCAGGTTGTTTGCAGGGGTCCCTCAGAGCGCGGAGGGTGCCCGCCTGGAGCAGCAAACGGAGGTGCCCTTACTCTTGCTCAAACAGCTACACGAGGCTCCTCCTGGCTCTGTCTGTCCTGGCGCCTTGTCCGGCCCCTTCCCTCGTGCTGGTGCGACCCTGCCCTAGGGCTGTCGGCACCACACCTCCAGCGGGTTGGAATGGCAGGCTAGAGAATGCACAAAGTGCCTCCAACTTTTCTCCAGGCTATGCACGGAGCAGCTGCTGAGGTAGGTCAGACTCTGAAATCTCCCGAGAAGGCGGGTCTTGCTCTGGAGGGGGATGAGTTGCCTGAATCCAGCTGGTCCCTTTCCTCTGCCTGGATCTTGGGAAGGCTTTTACAGGTGCAGGAGCAGGCAGAGGGGGAGCACAACCATCTAACCAATACCACACCGGACTGGGGAGTACCAGGACAGGCGAAGGAAGCGACTACCTCCAAACACGCGTGACCCACCCTCGGCTCTGCCTCCTCCTGGGCTCTTTGGTGCCGGACACTCAGGACCAAACGGCCTCAGGGCCTGCACTTGCCTGAAGAATAACAAAGTTTAAACAAACAGGATTTTACCAGCCACACCACTGTGTCGGCAGAGCTTGGGGACAGTGTGGAGGTGCCCCTGGGAGTTGGCCACGGGCTCGGTGGCACTGAGCTTGTTAAAATGCAGCCTAAGGTCATCCCAGTGGAGAGAGGAGGCTCTGGCTCCTGCTCCATCGCTCCCAGTCCAGGAGCGGGTTCGGAGCAGGGGTCCCTCACACGGCTGGTAGTGGGAGCTGTCTCACAGGAGGTTCAGTTTCAGCCCTGCTTGAAGGAAACAGAAACGTCGCTCTCAGATTCCAGGCAGCCCCAGTGAGCTGGAGTCAGTAACTCCTGTGTTCCCGCAGCGTTACTGCTGTCTTTGTGTAGTTGCTGTTTGCGTTTCAGAAGTCCCTGGTGAAGCCAAGGCTGTATAAACGTGTACAGTTAGTGACTGATCCTAGATTATAGTCCGTGGTAGAGGATGGCTCATCTCTCACTGTATCCTGACAATGTATTTCCAATTTTATACACTTTGTAATCAGTATCTTTAGAAGACGTTTAGGCAACAGTGTGTGTCTGTGCACATGCGCGTGTCTGGGAGTTTCCATGGGTGGATATGAAGTGATGCTGTACTTTTTAGACTAAGACTTTCAGACAAAAATAATAGGTTTTATAGTTTTGATGACTTACCTAAAAATGTGCAATGCTTGTAAAACAAGGAACTTGGGCCATTGCATGAACAGATACATTCTCACAAGGCACCTGAAAATACAAAGGCTGTAGTAAAACTGAATAGGATTTCTTTCTTTTCTAAGGGTGAGGTTGTCTTTCTTGGCTAAGGTTTCTAACAACGTTTTGGTGTCTTTGGACCATTCAGACACATTCCATACATAGAAGGAAACATTATGTATAAACCTACAGCATTTATTCATATTTAACCTTTCAATTGTAATCTGAGTGGAGAGCTGAACAAGCTCACTCTTGTGCCTGGCCTGTCTGAGCTTTCCTCCCACAAAGAGGAAGGCTCTTCCTCCCCTGGGAGCAGCTTCTCCTTCCAGGAAGGATGGGTGGGCTGGCAGCAGCAGGGCCTTTCCCAAGGGCAGGGTGCTCCTTGCCAGCTCTCCCTGGGGCACCGAGGGCAGGGAGGGTGAGCAGCACCCCCCGATCCAGCACAAGCTCACCTTGTTTGCAGGCAAGCAGGAGCCACAGCCCCACTGGGCACCGGCTGCAAGCGTAGTCACCTCAGGGGTGCTGGTGGCCAAGACCCCCCACGAGGTCCCGTGGGCCCACAGGCTCCTGTCCCTGCCGGGATCCATCCTTTCTTAACTGTAAGTAATTAGCAATATCCACAAGCTGTGAGTGTCTCCTACCCAGGATTTGTTCAGATGTCTTAAGCACAATAAGCTGCCTCTTCCTTCTGTTGTTCCTGGAAATGGTCAGTGGCGCTGTGGGGAGTGCCAGGGCTGCTGGAGAGCGCTCGGGCAGGGCCCAGCCGCAGGGATGTCCCTGTGCTCCATCACAGCCCAGCTTGGAAACGCTCCCACAAGACCGGGTCTCTTTCCTCTGCACAAACACTGGCGTGGCTGTGCTGGCCCAGCCGTGCCCTGGGCTGGCTGCTCCCCCTGCCAGGGAGAGGTGTGTGTATATTTCCTCTTGAATAAAATACTGAACAACTGGCCTTGTGCTTGTCCTAACTGCCCCCGTGCTTTCCATGCCAGAGAGAAATATTCTAGAATTTCCAGCAAAGGAAGGGCTGCTCACAGCTTCAGATGGCAGCACCTGACACACCCCGTGCCAGGCAGAGAAAGGGAACAGCCAGATGGAGCACACCAGGCCCTGGTGGGCTTCTCATGGCCCAGCTCTGACTCACCTGAAAGAGCTGCCCCAGCTGATGTCTGGCCCAATTCAGCTCCCTGACTCACCTGTGCCCAGGTGTGGCTGCAGGCTGGAAGCATCGGTGTGAGTTCTGAACCGGGTATAGTTCTGCTCTTGGGCAGAAGGGGAGCACACTGTGCTGCTCCTGCCCTGGTGAGCTCTGCACAACACCTGGTGCTTCTCATTCCTTGGAGGCAGCTGTGCTGCCCCATATTCCTGCCATTCCATGGGAACTCTGCGTGGATCAGCCACCAGAGTTCTGTGGGCAGGGAAAGCAACATCCACCCAGTGCTGTGCTCTGGGAGCAGCTGGGACCCTGGGAGTACCCCAAAACACCCAAGTGCCAGTGCCACAGTGAGCAGGGGGAAGAGGAGTGTGTGTGACAAGCCAGAGGTGACAGCACAGAACCCCCACCCACACTCTTGGAGCAGTGAGAGCAGAGTGCCGAAAGTTCTCTGACCATCAGTGCCCATCACTCCCACCCTCTGCCCCTGCAGCCCCCACACACACTCCTCCCACACCCAACACAGGTACAACCAGGTGAGAGGAGAGGTTTGAGCTTTACCTACAAGATGCATCTTTCTCTTACCAGCAGACCACTCAAAAGTGCAGAAGTCACACAGGAAAGTTCAGTCAAGGGCCTTTTTAATGGGTTGGTAGGACACAGTGTGTGCAGGTCAGTTTGCCCACGCAGGTGTCACTTCCTGCACTCCTCAGCCTTCTCCAGGTTTGCCCATTCCATGCCCTCAGACCCCCTGGCTGCTTCCATGAGACAGGGCCAGGCCTTACCAAAACAGCTGCTTTTAGCAGAACACAGAACTTGGGTGTGGCACCCAGCCACAGAGCCAGCACAGCACCGTGTCAAGGGCTCTGGGCACAGGACAGGCTCCTCAGCCGGGCAGAGCTGACTCAGTTCTTTGGAAAAGTTCCCACTTTCCCAGGGGGCCAGGAGCCCCCGTGTCAGCACAGGCAGCTCCATGCCTCAGCAGGCTGGGGTTTGCCCCAGAGCTCCAGCTTCCAGCCCAGCTGCCCCACAGCTGCCAAAGCAGAGCTGGGACATCACCCGGCTACAGTCCCCCAGTGCCCAGGGAGGGTCAGCAGAGCAGGTTCTGGGAAAGGTGGTGTGGGGGAAATCCGGTGTTGTGGAAAGGCTTCCCAGCACCAAGACCCGGGAGCAGGAGCTCTACTCTTCAGCCAGCGGAGGGGGGGTCAGGTGGAGCTGGAAGTTCTCGTTCTGGAAGACACTGCTGGAGGCCGTGTCCCCGTGGGAAACGCTGAGCAGCCCGTGCTTGTCACTGCCATGGCCACCGTGAGCCAGCTCCGTCAGGAGGGCCAGCTGCAAGGAAAGGCACCCTGGTCACTCTCTGCAGCCCTGAACACTCGGGCAGGGGGTACAGAGAGCCCGGGGGTCACCATGTCCCTGCAGCAATGACAAACCTTAACCCAGGTAAAGCAAGGCATGGGTGGCATAGAGGGACCCTACAGAGCTCCATGCGGGACACCAGTCCTGAACTAAACAACTCCCCGGGGGTCTTTAGGTTGCTTTGAAGTCACATAACTGAAAAACAAGCCCAGAAAGAGCTGGAAGTGCCAACAACCACAGCCAAAACACACGAGGCACAAGGGAAAAGCCAGGGACAGAGGGAGCTGCGCTCTCCTTGCTACAACACAGGTGCAGTAGGAGAGAGTGTTCTGAGGGAGCTGCAGTGTCTGGAGGGGAGGTTAGTCACAAATCCACAAGGATCACCCCATAGACACTTGTCAAGCCCAGCCCCAAAGCCAGAGGCATTCCCATGGTTTCCCTGCCAGTGAATTCCCCAGCATGGTTGCCTTGCAGTGTGCCACAGTCAAGTGCCAGCACTAGACCAAACCCCAGAGAAAAACCCTCACTGCATTGCCAGAGTCTGGCTTGACAACATGAGAAGTGCCCGTCACCAGCTGAAAACCAAGAGGGAAGCGGGGGGTACGTACTCGGGACGTTCCTCGGTTGAGTCGGCAGAGCTGGTCAAAAGCTTGGATTTGCTGAGGATCCAACAGAGACTCTGAACTCGTCTGAGAAAGAGTGAGAAGGTTACAGAAACCACACAGAGCAGGGCGTCAGGTTCCTGCACAGAAATTCATTCCTGGGCCTGGTCCACAGCCTGTCTGGGAGGCCTTTTTAGCCATCTTTCCCTTGCCATGAAGCCACCATGTGCACCCCAGGTTTGGGGAGAGGGAAATCCTGTTCTTGCACAAGGACAGTTCCACCCCTACACCCACCATGGGTTATTGCAGGGGTCTATCCCTGATGGCACAGACCAACAGTACTAAGACACCTTTGGGGAAGGAAAAAAGACCTGTGAAAACTCCCCCACAGCCAGCTGGGAAGAGAAGTTAGGGGTCCCTGTGGCTGAGCAGCCTCTCCAGGCTCCTTCCCAGGTGGCAGCAGCAGCTCCCCCCAGCCCTGCTCAGCCCAACACCGTGGCACACAGAACACACCAGGGGACATGGGCTGGGTGTGCCTGGCAAGCCAACCACGACTCTGCCAAGGGCTATTCACTAACGGCATTCTGAGGGCCCTTCTTTTGTGTCTGAGTTGGATGTTCCAGACAGAAAGCTGGGAAATGAGGGGTAGAAAGGGGAGGCAAGGTGAGCCACACAGCAGCAGCAGCCTTGCCCCCTGAGACCAAGTGTCCCCCAGCAGTGAGGGGCAGCTGCAGAGCTGCAGGTGAGGGCAAAGAGAGGGCCCAGAGCTGCACCAAGAGCACACGGGCAGGGAGGGCTGCACACACTCAAACTGCTGTAAATGGCACCATTTACATATCCCAGGGAGAGATGACAAAGCATCACAGATTCTTGTAGGTTTGTTCCATTTATCACACCACAATGTCTCTATTTTGAATGTTTCTGCTCATATTGCAAAGCAAAAGCATCACCAAGAAACCCCAACAGGAGCCAGGAGAACAGCCTCCCTCATGAGCAGCAGGCTGGCAGCTGTTGTCTCTGGGGATCTATTTTTAAGGGAACGTTCAAGTATTTTCTCCAAAATACATTTCCCAAGGGCCATTAACCAAAAATGCTGCAGTCCTGCCAGTGGGTACTGACTGAAATTACGTTGGCTTTAAACTCTCTGGCAATGGGAGATGAACTGAGCCCTCCGTGGGTTTCCTGAAGCCTGGACAGTTCTGTGACCATCCCAAAGCCACAGGCATCTTGCCTTTCATCATCACTCTGGGAAGAGAGGAATGTCCCGAGCGCGGATCTTGTGCTGAAGCCTTTGCCAAACTCACTCCTTCCCCTCCAGGATATTCTCTACAGGGTGAATCACTCTGCTGATTGCCAGTCAGGAAGCCAGATGTTCCCATTCCCTGCACACCTGGCACAGGCTTTGAACCTAGGAGTCAGGGACCCACAGCTGGGGGGTTGTACCCCTGCTTCCCAGGGACACGTGGGTCATCCTCATGTGGAAAACACAAGAAACAAGGAAAAACTGCCCTCCACAGTTGCTGTGGCCACAGGCATTCAAGGACAAGGAAAATGCAATATAATTGGCCTCCCCTCTCCTGCTGTCTCCCTACCACACATATGTAACTATCAATCAGGCTGTTCCCAGGCTGATGAGCTGAAATATTGCAGGCAATTCTTTCTGTTGTCATGGAAACAACTGCTGTCAGGCCTTTTCCTTTTCCAACCATGTCACTAAAGGCATGTTTCCCTTCAGGAGCTCCAGGAGGCTCCCGGGGTCCAGCAGCAGAAGTCAGGTGTCAGTGAAAGACACTGGGCTCACCCCCAGCACAGCCCCAGCCTCCAGGTCCAGCCAGCTCTGGGAGTGAGCCTTCAGCATCTCCAGCCCATTTCCAGTCACATCCCCACATCCCCTCAGGAAGGCCTCAGATGAGACACAGAACCCCAGAGATGCAACTGATCTCCTAAGGATCTGGGCCTGGAGGAAGGCTCGTTCTCCTTTTCCAGCTCTCCCAGATCCCATGACCAGTGCCAATCTCCACTGCATGTTTTCCTTGCACGTATTCCACCCGCTCCGGTAGTGACCACACAGCCCTCCCAAGCCTGTGATTATTTTTAATTTAACAGCTACAAATTCCATTGTCAGGGGGTGCCTCCAAAGCACATCCCAGCAGCCTGAGTCCGTAGCCATGCCAAAAGCCCCATCCCAGAGCTGCCCCTCAGCCGTTCCTTCCACACAAGGTATTGCTGCATCCATTACAGCTTCAGAGCACCACATTGCCCCAGAGGCTGCTCCTAACACAGGCAGATGCAGCCAGAAGTCCTGGGGAAGGTTTAGGGAATCTTAGGAACAAAGGCAACACCACATCCCCATTCACAGAGGCAGTGGACACCAAGCCCACCCTCAGCCTTCCTCCCCTGCTTCGCCATGGCTCCTCAGCCTTACACAAACAGGTACCCAAATTCAGGGCTTTAATGAAAGCTGAGCCAGTTAATGTTACACTAACTAAATCTACTTCTCTTCTGTGGGATAAGGCCCTGCTGTTCTTAGGGGACTCCCAGGAACCTGGAACAATCATGCAGGCAGCTCTGACCCAAAGTCACTAGAATGACACTGACCTTACAGAGCTGTTACAGAACTTCAGAGAAGCCCCAGGACACCCCTGGGAGAGGAGCAGTGCTGCTGCTGCTGCTGCCCACCCCTGCAGGGGCCCTGCAGAGAGATGCTCCAGGACAGGCACTGCCCACAGCCTCAGAGGGAACAGCCTGGCAGCCCCAGGCACACCTGCCCTGGGACAATCCCACAGCCTCCCCTGGCAGTGCACAGGGGCCAGTGCCCTGGCAGCAGCTGAGCCCTGCCTGCTCCAGCTGGGACGTGGGGCCTGCAGCCAACAGCCCTGAGGTCCCTGGGCAGAGCAGCATCCCCAGCACAGCCAACCTGTCACACAGCCCTGGCCCCCACTCCTCGGGAGCAAGGGGCCAAAGGCAGGTGTCTCTTCTTCTCAGCTGAACTCGAGGAGCCTGGGAGAGCACGGGGTGGTTTGTGCTGGGATGGACCCACTGCTGCAGCGTGGGACTGCAGGCACAGGGGGAGAGGAGAGCATTGCCTGTGTCTGACAGGGAACACACAGGCACATCCCTGAGCTCCCACACGTGCTCTGTGTAGCTGCTGCTGCCTGCACCAGGCATTGCTGGAATATTGCCCTGGACTGCCGCTGATGCCTTCAGCCAAAGGAGCAACAACACTGTTCAGGGTTAATTAGACAAACATAACCCCCACACATCCTCACTGGGCAAGAGGGCCCAGCAGCTGGGTGTTTATTTCTCATCCAGCAGGCTCCAAGGGAAGTATGGCAGCACATGGATTAAATGTTAGGTAAAGATGATGCCCAACAGGCTGAGCTCAGCACCTGAACCTCACAGTTCAGAGGCCTCATGCAGAGAATTCCTTTCCTAAAGATGAGCCAAGAAGCTGTTGAACAGATCCCACAGGGCAACCCCAGGAGACTGAAGAGGTGCAGCGTTCTCTCAAGGGCAGGAGATGGGAAGAGAAAGGGAAGGGAATCACAGAATATCCTGAGCTGGAAGGGACCCACAGGGATCATCCAGTCCAGCTCCTAGCCCTGCACAGACACCCCAACAATCCCACCCTGTGCATCCCTGGGAGCATTGTCCAAAGCCTCCTGGAGCTCTGGCAGCCTTGGGGCCATGCCCATTCCCTGGGGAGCCTGTTCAGTGCCCCAGCAGCCTCTAGGGTGGAACCTTTTCCTGATATCTGCCCTAAACCACCCCTGGCACAGCTCTAGCCATTCCCTCAGCTCCTGCATAAAGACACATAGAAGAGGGAGAAGTTCTACTTGGTGTAAGAAGGGTTGGTGACCCCTCCTGCCAGAGGCTTGTTGGTAATGTAACCCCCCAAACCTTACGGAAAACCCAAGGGATCACCTCTGCTGTCCATCCCCTTTGTGCCTGCTCCTACCCAGCCTGGCACTGCTGTATTTGGGAGGTTCAGAACATGCCCAGCACAGCTCCAGCCCCAGGAGCTCAGCAGCAGCTGCCCCAGCCTGCCTGTGCCCAAGTCACACACAGTCCACAAAATACTGTTCTCCTTGTGCCACGGGGTGGGAGGTGGGACATGGGAACTGCAGCTTCCCACTGATGGCATTTACCAGAGGCAGTTGCTCCCCTGCATTCCCAAAAGCCATCCAGAACAGACAGTGCACCCTGGGCTACAGCCAGCACCACTGACAGCCAAAATTCCCTCTCCCACCCTCCTGGTGAGGGACTACAACCAGCCAAAACCTCGGCTTCCCTTTATTGTGCTACCCTCCTTCAAGGAACATCAGAAGAGAGGAGTCACCTGCACCCCTAACCCTGGGCCAGTTGGTTATTTCCCAGCCTGGAATCACAGAGGGGAGCAGCCATCCCCTCTCCAGCAGCAGCAGGAGCCAGCCCAGCCTGAGGAACAGCCTCCCAGGGACGTGGGGGCACACACTGGCTCCTGCCCGTGCCCCCAGGCCCCTCTGTGAAGGCAGACTGACCCCCAGCCCTTCCCTCGCACTGTGCTGGATCTTAATGGACACATCCCAGGCTCTCAGGCACCAGCCCAGCTACACAGAACCACTGGCAACAGGGACTGCTGCAGTTTGGGGAAGATCCACAGGTTCCTACAGCATCTGCCAGTGCGTTTCACTGAGCCTGCTCTACACATCCTCTCAGACTGGAATGCTTTATTAAAAGGGAGGAAACTTTCATCAAACCGTAGGAAGAGTTTCTTAGAAACTGAGATGTAAAGTCAAGCCAGGATTCCCCTCTGCAGTTCTGCCATCCCTGTTCTCAACCAGGACATGACCCTTCCCCAGGTGATCCTGGTCCCACTGCTCCTGGCTCCAGGAAGTTTGGGACTCAGCTGTCCCTGCTCCGTGTCAGCCTCCCACGGGCCCCAGAGTGCCACACTCTGAGCTGTAGGCAGGGGAAGGAAAGTTCTGCCAGGCTGCAGATTGCTCTGAAGGAAGGCCAGGGGACACAATTACAATTCACTCTGACTTTTCTCAAAAAACCCCGCAAAACAACAAAATTAACCCACGCCTCCAGTATGAAAAGCCCAAGAAAACAGTCAATTTTGATTGAAAAGCTGCTAAAGGACGATTTTGGTTTTCATTCCACAATTTTTCAATTTGGATTTAGTTTTTAACTTTGGTGCCAGTCCTCATCTACCTGCTTATGAAGACTCCTGCACGCAGGTTTCTTCTTACTAGACCATTCTGTTTCCATTACAAGCAGTCTTTAACACAGCTGTTACGTGTCTCCAGTTCCTTCCTCATGTGAATTTCCTGCACACTGTTCAAGTGAAGGAATCCAAAGCCAGCTCCAAAGCTGAAGGATGGGATGTTTGCTCAGTTAATTTGTTATTTGTGGGAATATTCTCCACAGAGGAGAGCATGCCCAATCTTGTACCTGTACAAAACACTAATTACCTCCTTGGTGCTATTGGGGGGATCACACCTGGATATTTTTGAAGCTACAAAGCCCTTGGAAATTTTTTATCTTGCTGGAGACAAGTTAATAACTGATAGTCACTGATCCACTGAAAACAGCAATATTGGCTCTGTCTCCTGATGGATGGAGGTCATGTAACATCTGCTCTACAATAAGTATTGGTGAAAAAACCCATCCCAAACCCTCAATGCTGCCCAACAGGAAGCCCATGGTGCAGAGGGACCTAGAACAGCTCAGGGATATGGAACCAGCTCCTCACGCATGGAAGTCATTCCCGAGGCTCCAGAAGTTTGTCACAGGGAGGGATGCTGGAAAGCTGCAGGACAGAGCCTAAAGGTAGAGCCTGACAAACTGGATTAACTATGGATCAAGTCCATTGTCCATTCTGCCATGGCTTGACAGGATTAAAGTCCTGAATAAAACATATTTGCCATCTGGACAGCTCCAACAGCAGCGTCCTCAGAAACTCCTCAAACATGGAATAACCAGAGCATGGCAGCACAGGAGTTCATGGCAGGACTCATGGCCCAGGAGCCAAGACTCTCCCTGATCCCTAATTCATAGGCTAGCAGAATAAATGGAAAACACAAGCTAGCTCACTGAAATGAGGCAAAGGAGTTTCAGGGATCAATGACAGACACCCAGAGCCTTTCCTACAGGTACTCAGCCTTTCCTACAGGTGCCTTCAGCCACCACACTGAGTGAACTCCAAACACCACAACAACACAAACACACAGGTCTGCACTCGGGTCAGAGACCCACCACAAACACTCACTTCTCTTAACTCTCATTTAGGGTAGGCTCTAAGGTAGGGAGTGCAGGACAGATGAATGATCCCCCAGCCCCAGAGGATTACCCTTGGGAAGTCAGTGAGGCTCAGGTGATAACACAGAAAGCACAAACTTTTGGTAGCAGAACGAGACGAAAGAAAAGCCCCTTTGCCCTTCCCTCTGCTCCCCTTGGCTGGGGCAGAGTGTCCCAAACCTCCTCCCAGCCAGGCTCTGTTTAAATCCATGCTATCACTGATCCCATAATGGGCCAGAGCTGGCTTGTGGCATCCCTCCACCTCCCCAATTTCAGGGAATGGCCACAGCATCACACACAGAGCACAGGGGCAGGGACACACTGTCTGTTGGGCTGTCGTTCCACATCCACATGTCAGCCACACTGCAGGATTCAAACTGACAGCCTGTGCTCAGGCAGGGCAGAATTAGTGCTGTGAAATGCACTCCAGATGCTCAGTGGCATTTCTCAGTATGACTCTACTCCTAATTCAGGGCTTCCTAAGAAAATAAATACCTCAACTGAAGATTTCCCTATGGCAAAAAAACCCCAACAAACCAGTAACAACAAAAAACCCCCCATATTCGATTTTGCCAAGAGATAAACTAAGCTTTCAGGGTCTTCAAAGGGGCTGCAAGGAAACACCCTCCCCACAGATCTCTGTGCAAAACAGCTCAGAAACTCCAGGCTGGCTCTCTGTGATCTAGAGAGGGCAGGGCTGGCAGCACAAGCGTGGTAACAGGACCTCCCTGGGATTTCCGGCTCACAAACACCAGCTGTGAAAGCCAGAGCAGCCTGTCCCACACGGAGCTCTGGGTCTGGCTGGTGCCAGCAGAGTTAAGAGGGGACACAGAGAAGCCCCATCTCCTCCACCTCACATTCCCAGCACTTCCCCAGCACAAGAAGGCTGCTCTGTAACTCAGCCCATGGCCAGAGGAATTGTTACCTCACAGGGTTAATTAAAGCTGCTGAGCAGTGATTGTTCAGCAAATAAACTTCCTGCAGGAGCTGGAGATTCTCCAGCCTACTGCCAAGTCTAAATATACTCAGCTTTTTCAAGATGTGACTGCACAACAGTTTGATCACATGTGAGGACAACAGTTAAATTTTGTAATTTTAATATGTGAGGAACGTCGCAGACTGGAGAGGATCTGGGACATGGAGAGGAGGAGCTGGGGCCTGAGCAGTGCTGGGGCTCTGCTGAACCCAGGCCAAGCTCTGCTGGGCTGGGCTCCGTGTGGAGCAGGAAGCAATGAGCTCCCTGCCAAGAGCATCTGACAGCAGCAGGGAGGCAGCAGGGAAGCATCCCGCACTTGGATGGCCTGGGATGGACATTTTCCAGCCAGCACTACATGATCCATGCTGTAACCCTTCTTCTCCATCCAGTCTCTCCACATCTCCCTTTAAGCCCTGAGTCCCAGCCAGCCCCTCACTTTCCTCAGTTAAATAAAAGGAAGCATCTTCTCCTCCATACCTCAATCACTGCCATGGCAGGTGGAGCATCTCCCCTCCTTTCTCTACAGGGTAAATCAGATTGATGTCAAAGGGGAGCCACAGGGCCCTGAAAGCCAGGGATAACCCAGTTATAAAGCACTGGGAACAAGTATCCAGGCACTTCAATGATGAATGCAGTTTCAGTTTTTAATTTTGCCTTTAGTGTTTGAAGTGCAACCCAGCCTGTCACCCCCATTTATACCCACTCCTGTGGGGCAGGAGCGCAGAGGGTGAGACATAGGGCTGCTGAACCTTTCCAGCCTTAGATCCAGTGCCCACATCCCACTGCAGCAGGACAGGACACACACACACACTGAGCAGCCTGACTGGACCACAGTGGATTTCCAACCTCCCAGGAAAGCTTTGCTGCTGTCACCCAATCAAACACTAACACAACCCGACTGCAGAGATTGCATAGTGCTCCACACAGGGAATCCGAGATTCCCTTTCCCCCTGTCCCTGCAGGCTGGAAGCCTCTCCTGCCAGTGCAGCAGCTGCCAGGAGCTGACCAACACCATCAGCCAGCTTTTCATCGGGATGGATCTGGCAGGAATCGAAACCACTGCTACAAGAAAACTCAAGTACTACTACAAAAACGTACTCCAAGATGCAATTACTTTGGTCCCAGGAGTGAGAACAGGCTGCCCTGTGCAGTGACAAATGCACCAAGGACCTCGAGGCAGTTGGGAACGAACCCTCACCCACTGGAACACGGAGCAGAGGAGCTCAGCTGCCCACATGCAATATCGCCAAGGACATCCCAACAAACACCTGCCACTGGGGCTTACCATCCACAGCACCAGCCCAGGGAAAAGACACCTCCATGCATACTTGAAGCTGCACTTCTGTTTGAATGAGGGATGATGAAACTTTTAGTACACAAATGCTGACAATAAATACAAATTAATTCTCTGCTCTCTCACCCAAATCCAGCTGCATCAATCTTGGTTACACAAAAGCTTCTTAAAACACTGTGCAAGCACTTAGTGAGTCAAATCAATCCCAGACCTTTTACCCAGAGCCAGGTTATCTGCTGGGAAGGTGGCACAGAGGCTCCACAATCCAGTCACAAAGAACGTGCCAGCTTTTAATCCAAGTTTTTCACACAACACCTAAAAATAATTTGAAAGGAACTGTACAAAAAATCAGCTGCCATCATCCTGGTGCTTCTCACACCAGCTCCCAGACCTTCTGGATGAACAAATCTCCATGACTCCCACACCAACACAAGCTGGCTTTCAAAGAAGTGACCAATTAGCTGCTGCTGGTGTTTGACAGGTACTGATCAGGGGCTGGGCTGAAAGCACAGACAGACAGGAGAATGAAGTGATGGTGAAAGTTTACCTGAAAAGAACCCACCTCACAACCCTTACCTGTGCCAGGGATGCCGCAGCCCCTTTTTTCAGCCCTGAGAAGTTCTCACTCAGCTTCCCTCCCTTGTTACTCGAGTTGCACTTGTAGCACATCCACCTCATGAGGCCCTTGGTGACCGTCCCACACTCCTTGCTCAGCAGGCACAGCGAGTGGTACAGGTGGCCACAGCTGGGGAGAGAGGGAGCAGTGCTGGAAGCAGGGCAGCACAGGGAGGGGCAGGGGCTGGGCACTAGGAACAGGCTCTGTCTGGGAATACAGGTCAGCAGTGTATCCTCACCCTCCTGCAGCATTTCTAGACTCACAAAATCAACACTGGATGCCCATGTGCTGGTACAGCTGCAGACCATAATACCAAGGTAACAATGACTTCATCTTCTTTCACAGACACTTGGGCACAGACAGGACATGGGAGATGCCAGGGCTGTGGGACATCTGAGATGTACAAATACACAAATGAGCCCAGGGTTCTGCAGTGCCCCAAGTGCTCTGCTGGGAGTGGGGCAGAAAACTGACAGCTCCTGGAACTGGGAGGCAATTCCTTCCAGCGAGGCAGAGCTGACTGCATGAAAGCAGGCTCTGCTGGGGGTGATTAGCCAGCCCTCTTACAGAGCAGGGGAGCAGGGAGACATGCTCCCAGAAATACAGATCATTACTCATGCAAGCCAACCAGTAGATTTGTTTCCCCTTTTAAAACGATTAACAAGATCACAGCTGCGACCGCACCCCCTGACTTTACCTGAAAACAATGATTTCATCAGCAGTTTCTTGCCTCCTTTTGTACTGCTGCAGACAGATGCAGCAGTAATCCTGCTTTGGGGTGAGGCCTCTGGTGACAGAGGCTCTCAGGTTACACAGGGACCAGTGGAGATCGTGGTTTAGAAGGCTCGTGGTTGTCTCTAGGAGGGTCTGTGTGGAACACAACACACACAAAGTAGGTCAGTCTGTCACTGCCACACTGCAGAAACTCCCTGCCGACCAGTTCTTCAGAACAAGCAGCTCAGCAGCTCACTAAGAGCAGAAAAAAATCCAATAAAATCACTTCTCCTTCTATGCTTTCTATCTACTGACCTCAAAACACTTATCCTTTAATCACATGTTAATGGAGGCAATTCCTCTGCACTCTCAAATAGACAAGTCCTGTATTGACTTTTGTCAAAGAGCATTAAGAGAGGCACTGCAGACTCGTCTTGCCATCTTCCACACCAAACCTCCTTTTTTTCCCCTCTACCTGGCAAGGCACTGCTTACATCCCTATTTTAGGAGAAAAGTGCTGATAAAAATCAAAGCTAAAACACACTACAGCAATTAAAGTCTTAGAAAACCCCGTAACTGCTCATCTACTTGTCCTCCCCAAAGGAGATTCCCGTTTCCCAAGAGTCCAAAGAACCACCCTGAGCTTCCAGTGTCGGGTCTCTCCCAGACCCAGGGGCTCTGCTCCCTGATCCATCCATGCTCCACAACTCCAGAAGGCTGAGGGGCTGCAGCAGAGGTTCCTATCTGGACACAGCCTGTCCCAGAGCTGCCCAGACCCTCACCAAGAACCCAAACACAGACAAGGGCTCTGCCTGTACAGCCTCTACAGCAAAGCCATTTCCCACTGTGTTTCTGCATTGGCTGCTGGTGCCCGGGGACCTGCCCCAAGCAGCAGCTGGGGTGGCACTGCAACACCAGGGGGGCAGTTTGGAGGAACACTGTGCATCCTGTTTAGGGGAAAAGGAGATTTAGAAAACTGCTGAAGTGTGGAGACTGCCTGGGCTTTGGGACTGGACAGAGAAAAGCAGGACTGAGACTAAGATGACATCTCCTCAGGTCACAAAGGAAGTGAAGCATTACCACTGGGAAGTGTAAAAACAGCCTGATTTAAAAACCTATTATTTAAAACTGCATATAGAGACAAACATATCAGTTTTGTGCCTTTGAGTCTCTAACTGCAAGATGAGCTGGAGAAAAAGCAGATGTTTATCCTTCTGGTACATTTAACACAGAACTGAGCTGCAGAGGTGTTCACCATGTACCTGTCAGTCCCTTCACTTGCAATCTGTGAGCAAAACAAGCTCCCTCCCTGTCCCCAATCACATAGAAATCACTCACATGTCCATTGCCCTCAGACAGGAATGACAAATGACAGAGGAGCAGGCCAGGCAGATAAAACAATGCTGTGTGCAGCAGTGGACACAAACAGAAACATGTGCAACTCACCTGTTCATAGTTAAAGGTGTCCAGCATTCCCAGGACAAGCCCCTGAATTTCTCCAAGTTTCCCTTTTCCATAAACTGGGTCCTGTATGAAAAAATGCAAAGCTGCAGTTGAATCACAGAATGTGACTATTCTGATTCTTTTAAAGTATTCTTTTGGTCTGGATTGGAACTGCAAAGGGAAGCTACAACTGCAGAGTTAAATATGCTGCACATGCACAGGGGCAGCAGAGTAATCACAGGTACTGATGGGAAAATCAGCAATTAGCAAAACTCAGTAGATGGCAACATCAATATAAATTAGTGTGCTTGGGTCGAAAGACTTCAGGCCTTGTAAACTCCACTGAGGAGCTGCAGGAGTGACTGGAGAGTACATCTGAGGGGTACTGAAGGGAATGCGGCCAGCCAGCTCCCAGCCCCCCACACTGTCCTGTGCTCATCCCACATCCCTCAGCTGCAGGCTGGAAGAGCACACCACAGTCAATCCCGAGCCCCCATCCCAGATGACAGAGAGAACAGGGCCCTGGGGCTCTCCTGGTGCCACAGGGGTCATTTCTATGTGCCCTGAGCAGCTTTAGGGTCATGTCCCAGCAGCACCAGCAAAGGCTGTGGGGGTACAACTCATCACCCTGTGCATCTTCCCCTTCCTTTGGCTCCTGCCCAAACGTCCCTTTGTCCTGCACACCACGCTGGCACCCTGTGCAGCATCACTCTCTGCAGGAAGCTGAGAGGAGCAGTCTGCTGGGATGGGCAGGACATTAGCAGAAATAGAGAGCAGAAAAATGGTGGGGACACAATGGAGACAGGAACAGGAGCTGGATAAACAAGCTCTGGACAAGATGGATGAGAAAAGGAGTAGGAGCAAGGCTGATTCCGTGCTGGGACTGGGCAAGGAGAATCAAAAGTGAAAAAGCAAGCTGACAAAGGCAACTAAAGCAGCATGGAAGTTCCACTGCAAGACACCCTGAGGGATCACCAAACATACAGAAAGGAAGATGAGGAACTCTTGAACAGCCTTCATGGGAAATGTGACAGGCTGAAACACCAACATTCAAGCCTAAATTAAAGCAGCCCTGTCTCAAAACCAGCTGTGGATTTGGAGCGTGCTGGATGAGGCATGAAGAGCTGGATGTGCTGCAGAGGCTCCTTTCCTGCTGGGTGAACAGCACAGCCTGAACACTCAGGCTCCCTTCTGCCTGCACCACTTAGCAGCACAGCACAGGGAGTGCATGGCCCTGAGTCACTGCAGGGATTATGGAGGAGCAGGGGACTCAGGGCTTCCAGACAGCAGGAATGTGATCCAGAGCACAGAGCAGGTTAGCCTGGCATCCAGCAGATACTTTCCTAAAGCCCTCAAGTGCGTGGCCAAGGGAAGGCCAACAGGTCACTCTGCCCAGATCCCACCATTTCCATACAGCAGCTCAAACTTCCTGAGCTGCAAGGGGAAACTTTCAAAGCCACTGGATTCTTGTCTGGACAGACAGAGGAGGAAGAGGAGATGTGAGGAAGAGAGAAGAATAAAGACCCAGCTGAAGCTTTGCAGAAGGGGAACGTAAGTCTGAGATCTTTCAGTTGCTTTCTTTTCCTCAAGTCAAGCTTGATGACCTCTAAAAATAACAGCAGGTAGGAAGAAAATGGACTTTCTTCTCTACAGAGGCGGCCCATGGTCTGGCCAAGCCTCACAGCAGGCCTGGTAGCCCAGTGCCAGCAGTGAGTCCATGGGCATTCCCTGCTGGAGCCATCCAATGGCCCAGGCTGCAGCTGCCTGCCTGCCTCCAGCATCACACCCACAGCTCCCAGGTCACTCCTCCGGACAGTTACAGTGCCTCCGAACTGCTGCTTTCAGACCCCACACAATCTCCAGTCACAAAAGCCTGGTGGGATCACTTGTTCTTATGGAGGAATATTGTTCATTAATTCCACCTCATAAAACTGGTTTGGGGTTGGAATTCATGCATGCTCCAGATATGAATGTGCCATCCTGTGCAGTGGAACAGGCACTGCACCACCCAGGAACAGATCCCAGCAACTGCTGCCAGGCTGGTGCTGCCCTGGGAACGTGGCATCAGCACAGGGAGCCAGAGCCAAAGTGGCTGCCCAGTGCTGCTGCCAACAAACAGATGGGGAAGGGCTGGCAGGGACCCAGAACAGGCCAGAGGTGCTCATGCAGCCCTTTCAGCCAGTTCTGCCTCTTGCATTTCCCATTTCTTCCTGGATCCAGGAAACAGCACTTGCTTTTCTACCAGTGCTAATAAATGCTCTCTGCAAACACATTCACTTGCAGCTTCTCCCCTCTGCAGGGGGCAGAGCAACCACTGCACACAGAACTAATCCCAGTGTTGACCTGGACTAGGAATAAAAATCAGCCAAAGCCCTAAGCAGGGATGGAAAAAATATGTGGAAATGCTTTCTGGATATTTCTGCTTCCCCTCTGGAACAGTTTTTAGAGATTCCTTCCTTCCCTGCCCTCTTTGGGGTTCCTACAGGTAGGTAGCTTTTCAATTTCTGGCTTCGCCAGTTCTCCATTTTGTAGGAGGCATCAGCTGCATCTGCTTGCAAAACATTCATGAAGGATTACAGCTTTGTAAGGGAATTAACACTCAACCTCTCAGCCCTCTTCAGAGAGCACTCACATCCTTAATAACATGGAATTTTTCTTAATGCTCAAGAGGATTCCTCTGGTATCTCTCCTAATGCGGTTAGTTCAGACTTCCTAGTTAATAAATAACTCTCCAACACTATTAAGGATGAGCAGAAACGTGAATCTATCAATTGTTATCTCACATGACTTCAATCAGACAACGCTGAACCAAAGTGCTGGGACAGGCAGGTGCCAGGAGAACCCTGCCTGTTCCCTGGGAAAGCTGCAGGCCTGGTTCCAGCCCTTGCAAGGTGCCCCTTGGCCAAGCACTTTGGCTGCAAAGTTAACATTTGCATAAGGTCTAATCTGTAAGCAGTTAAGCCCAGAAGAGGAAGAAAAACAGTCTGCTAAAATTGGAATACTCTAATTCCTCTTCAGAAAAGGGAAGATAATCTACCTCAGTTTACTGATGTTATCCACCTTCCAACAAATCCCCCAGTGAATTCCTGGGCAGCTGTTCCACCTCCCAGACTGCAGCTCCAGCACATCTGTGCTCTACCACCAAGCCTTGAGCTCTGCTGGAACAGCATTTCAGGGCCTTGTCAGACAGGCACCACCTACAATTCTGGATTTCACCAAAATATTTGGAGGGCTTGGGAAAGGCTGGGTGCATTCCAGGGCCCAGAAAGGCAGGCTTCAGAATGTCCTTGTGGCCACAGTTAAGGTGGCATGTCAAGAACACATCTGGGTGTCCTGCAGCAAGCTCAGAGCCAGGACAGAAGGGCTGGGCACCAGGGTCTGGAACTTTCCATGGCTTCAAAGAGCAACCACACAGCTGTGCAAAAGGAGCACCCAGCCAGGGCTAACAACACTGGGATCTTCCTGTCTGGGAAAGCACTATGTGTGATTCTTCCCTGCAGGGCACTTCAATGGAATTCCCAGGCAATCCAAGAAAGCAGATGACTGGGAGGCAAAAAGTCCAGTGCTCTCTGCTGCCTAGCTCAGAGGGAGTTTTTTCCTGGTCCCCAATAGGGCAAGGGTTCAGAACTCCTGAACATTTGAGCTGGGCACTCAGGACACAGCCACACAGACAGACCTGCTCATCACCATTCCAACACCAGTTTCCCAGCTGGATTCCAAGCATGTTCTCCCAGGGGCTAAGCTGTATATCCACATAAACCCCAGAGAAACCCTCCCACAGGCACCCTCTGCAAGCCCTGGAGCAAGAGTTTAACACAACAAACACAGCTACAAACACAGGCAACAGTGCCCTGGAGCAGTGCAGTGCCAGCACACAGAACGAGAGCTGGTGTGAAGGCAGAGGGAATGGAAAAGTGGAACTGAAGGACAAGGGCAGAGGGTTCAGTGAAGGGCCTGTCTTGGTAACAAAGGACACTGTCTCCAGAGCATGCCAAGCCCTGTAGGCAGCACTGGTGAGACCCAGCACAGTTGAGCTCTCAGAGGGAGAGCCCATCTCCAAGTGAGGAGGATGAGAAGTTTGGAGAGGCTTAAGTGAGCTTCAGAGGCAAAAATCCACCTTAAAACAGCCAGCAATTTCTGAAGGACAGAACTGAGCTCTTCTGGCATCAGTCAGAGAAGCCCAAGCACACAGTGAGGGGCTCACACACTCTCTGCTGCCCACAAACCATCCAGGCCAACCACTCACTCCACACACCTCAGGGGTTTGCAAATACATGGCTGTGAGTGAAATCTATAGAAGAGTAAGTGTTAAAAGACAAAATCAATTTATTTAGAGATCCTGTCGATCAGCACCACCTCCCCTTCCATAGGATCTCAGTCTTTATGATGTTATAATTTTCCCTACACCTGTTTCTGAGCTACAAGGCACCAATTACTACCCCCATTTTATGAAGCTCTGACACTCATGCTCTTCACCTGGAATTCAGTCCTTCTCCCTGCATTTTAAGAAGTCATCATTTTTTGCTCCAGTTGTTCAAAAAATCTGCTTTTCCAAATCTCTCTTTTGTCAGACTGAATTTGTCAGGCTGACCAGGGAAGTGGAATGAGCAGGAGCAGTTCCCCCCTGCCTCCAAACTCAGTGACCAGAGCTGCACATGCTGCTCTCAGTGATGCCTGACCCATTTCTGTCCCCTTCACCTGATGAAGCATCCCCTCAGCCTCCCCAGCAGAGCCCTCACACCAAGCACTTCCTTCTACAATAGACAAAGACATTTCACTCCCCTGCTGCCTCCAGGACATCAGTGCCAGCCTCTGGAAAAGGGATTTTCTATTGCTGCTAAAAGAGTCCATCAGAACAGAAACGGAATGCAATATCTGATGACTGCCAACAACAGGAATCTCCCTTCATCCCAAGGGAGAATGGGATGTTCCTGCACACTGTAACACTACCCAGCTGTGTTATCTGCACAGTGGTGACTGCTTTGACTCCCACCCCATCGTGGGAGTTCTCAGCACAACCCAGGGAAGCCTCCCTGGAGCCTCCCACTCACTCACAGCTTCCATCATTTCCTGCACACATTAAACATCAAACAAAGCCTAACGGGAAGTTACACCCAATGCCTCAGCTAAAACTAGACTAAGTAAGTCAGTGAAGAGCCACTAAGTTTGCTTGATACTCCCTACCTTTGATAAAACCACATTTCATTTGAACACACTTTTTATCCACTCTTTTACAATGTGTTTTGCTGTTGTATAATTATGTTTTTTCCAAAATCCATGACTGTGCACAATATTAAGATCAAACCCATGGGCTGCTCGAGGTGTGTGTTCACCTTGTGAAGCCTGTAAGCCCTTTCTTCTCTCACCTGGAACAGAAACCCTGAACAGTGTTTTGACCCTGTCTCAACCCTTCAATCATTTCACTCCACAACGCAGACAACTGTGCTAATTCCTTTTCTGCATTTCTCATGGTTTGTTATTAAATCCCAATATCAGCTTTTATTGGTATGTTTTACAAATTACAAATTTGAGCACTCAACCCAAGGTCCTGCTTAAAATCAGCTCTTCAGCACAATGTTGGGTGCTTAAATACTAACTGCACCATCAATCCCATTTCTGGCCCAGTCATGATCCTTCTTCCAAAGCCTACACACCTTGCTTTAGTGCCTGCACAAATGTCCATCCCAGAGCTAAACAGCTTTCAACAAATTCAGTGCCAAGTCTTCAGAAATTCATTGTGCCTTTGCCCCTAAACCTGCCAAGGTTCAGTTCAAAATAATTGCAACCTTTGAGATAATGTTTTATTTGGTTTGCAGGAATTACCTCCATTATCTTGTCACAGCTCCGTGTGTTCCCACATCCCTCCCAGATAATTCTATCAGTTTTCCACCTTGTATCTCTGTCCCGGGTTATGGGGACGTAGTAAACAATGTGTTCTCCCCCATCTGCATCAGCCGTGATGAGCTGTTCACGACAGGTCGCTTGCAACAACTGCCCGGTGCACGTTCGGCCCCTTGGACTGCAAGCTGGCGTTCGATAAGGTAAGGGAAACCCTGTGGCGAGGTAGGGTCCCTTTGTCTTCACAAAAGACACAGCTGGGAGAGCTCCCCCCAGAAAGCACCAACAAGAATCACACCCATCCTGAGGGGGCCATCTCGGTTCACGGGCCGTCATGGACGAGGGGCAGCTAGAACGACCCAACCACCCAGAACCTCCCAAACCACCTGATCTCATCATGCCATGGGGAAATGCTCCACCCTGGGGGAGGTACATGCGCATTCCTGCCGGAATGTAACGAAGCCTGCCTGGACCCCGGGGGACACCCTCCGGCACCGACTCCAGGAGCTGCACAGGACGACCGCTCTCAGCTGGCTGCAACCACCACTCCCACCGGACCGCAACCACCGCTCAACTGCACTGCAGCCTTCCTGCCTCCCCTGCCTCGCCAGCGCCCCCGCCCGGGTGCGGCCAGAGCTACGCAACAGGGGAAACCGCGCGCCGGGCGGGAAGGCTGTTACTGGTGTTTCTTGTTGTTTGTTCTGTTGGCTTATATATATATGTATTTCAGTAAAGAACTGTTATTCCTTTTCCCATATTCGATCTCAAAAGCCTGATAATTTTCAAAACTACAATAATTCAGGGGAGGAGGAGATTCTTTCCACTCCAGAAGGGTTCCTGCTTTTCCTTGGCAGATCTCTGCCTTTCAAACTAAGACAATGTCACCAACTGAACTTTCACTGAAACACTCTGAACAGACAACTAGCTGATCTGACCTCTAATGACCTGGAAACACCTTTTCCCAATAAATGAGTGGCACAGCTTGGTCAAACCTTCTTCTCTTCAGGAACTCACCTGGAGAATCCTCTGCAGGATTGAGGGAAGAGCAATAAATGCAGCCATGTTGTTCAGCACTTGCATTGTCAAACTCTTCAAAGCTGGAATGTCAAACAACAGCCACAGCAGTTCATTGGGAGCCAAGAGATAAAGACAGATCAATCTTACAGATAGAATTCTATTTCAGGTCATGTTTTCTGGTTTGAAAACTGCTTTTACACCTTTGCTCCTGCACATATTGCACTAAGCACACACAGCTTTTTGGAGCAGAGGGGAGTTTACAAAGCTTTGATCCCACAATGCCTCTGCATCCCCTCACACACCCCCTACAGCAAACACCCACATTTTTACTTGCTTGGTAGCACTTTCATTCACTTTTCCCACTGCTACCAAACCCCAGCCTGGATCCTCATCCATGTTATGGCCCACAGACTCTAAAACTTCCTGGCACTGACCTTTGCATGAAACTTGGTCCTACATCCCAGCACAGGTCTGGAATAGACCAAAAGACACTCACAGAGTCCAAGTGTAACTGGGGTTGGGAGGGACCTTGAAGATCAGCCAGTGCCATTCCTGCCATGGAACAGGACAGGAATGTGACAGGGACACCTTCCACAATCCCAGGTTGCTCCCAGCCCTGTCCAGTCTGGCCTTGGACACTTCCAGGGGTGGAGCAGCCACAGCTTCTCTGGGCAACCTGTGCCAGGGCCTCACCACCTCCAAGAATTTCTCCCCAATATACCACCTAACCCAACTCTCTCAGCTTTTGCTCCCAGCAGAGCTGCTCCATCCCTCTGATCATCCTGGTGCTTCCTTTGGACTGGCTCCAACAGCTCCATGTGCTTCCCATGCTGGAGACTGCCAAGACCACAGAATCTAAGCCCCCTTTCACTACTCTTGTATCTCCCACAAGGCAGGCTGTTCTAGGTGTGCTGCTGACTCAGAAGTGGAGCAGAGAATTTAGCTGGTGTATTCAAATCCTACTGATTTCGTTATGGCAGACAGGTGCAGGGAGAAGTGCACAAAAGGGCTGGGCATGGAAAATGACAACGTGTTATGTCAGGAGTTCCCAAAGCACTAACACCCTCCTACAACCTGTAAAGCCTTTGCACACACTGAGCACCTTGGCTCTCTGAGAGACCATCCTCAAGGCAACTAACTTGTTGGTACAGCCCTCAGGAGAAGATAAAATAAATTCCAAAAAGCCATCTACCTGACAGCTGCAGCCTACCAAACACCCAACCTGAGCTCAGTCCTACTGTCCCTCCAGGTCAGGGAGGAGAGTATTTAGGAATGAAGTATCAAAATTACTTTTCTTCTATTAACTGATCAGAGGAGAGACAGCACACAACTTCTGATTAATATCTGGGGTCACAAAAGCCAAAGTACTCACATTCGGAGTATGGACACTGGGAAGAGCCAGAGGATTTCTGTGGGGACATCATGGCCTCCAGCAGGGGAAACCAGAGGGCCTGAAATCATGGAATGTGAGCAAAGAGTCAGTGAGCACAGGGCAGTGCTAAAAATGAGCTATGAGCAACGTCAGAGTCCATTAGCAGAGACTCACTTCCACATCCTGAGAACAGAACTGCAATGGGACTGAGCTGAAACATGGTAAAATAACTTCAGAGCAAAGCACTTTTCTGAAATGTGACAACAGTCTGGGTTTACTTTGTTCAGTCCCCAGCTACTTGTCCATGTGAGATGCAAACTCTCTGCTGTAGGAATAGCTTACAGAATGGGTAGCACAGTAAATGGATCCCAAATGGAAAGGGACACCTAAATTCTCTCCCTATCTGTAGCACAGTGACATCATTGTACAGAAGGAATGGAGCAGGTCACCTCTTACACTGGGCAGTGCTGGTGCAGAAATTACAGAATTCTTGACTTCCAGCAATGACACCTCTTCAGACATGGGAACATTCTCAGTTCTGAGTTCAGAAATTACATAAATGATGCAGAATCTTAGAATAAAGATGTCTTCATGTCACTGACATAGGCAAAATGGAAATGTAGCCTCAGTCCAAGGAGACAGGCAAAGCCAGCTCCCTCTGCAAGGGCTCAAGGCAGCTGCATGGTCTCCCCCATCAAGGCCCAGGCTGACACTCAGCTGAGGGGCTGTGAACATGCTCTGCACCACAGTGACAGTAGCATCAGCTCTGTGCCACCAGGAAGCTGGCTCAGAGCTCAGGGTGCCTCTGCAGTGCCTGACCGACATTTGTGCCCGACTGACAGTTGTGCCCAACTTCCATCTGGAGCTGGGAAGGGGGAAGGCCTTTGTCTCATCCCTCCCTCCCTGCTGCCTGCCCCTTGTTCTGTGCTTCACCCTTATGAGTGAGGATTTCTCTCTTGGGGGCCTAAACCCTGAAGCACCACAGGGAGAACCCAAGGAAAAGCAAACAGTGCCTGCCTGGACCAGTATCCAGTGGCTGGGGAAAGCAAGAGGCACATCAGGCAAAGTTTCAGGAGACACAGAGGCCTTTGTGGGTTTTATGACACATTGTTTGATTTCCTTACCTCTCGCTGTTGCTGGTCTAAACTGTGTGAATTCCTCTGGCAGAGGGCAATTGTTTTCACTAAGGTATCTTCAATGTTTTCTAGCAAGGAGGGTTCAGCTGAGCCTAAGTGTCGGGGGGGGGAAAAAACAAACTGCAATCATAAAAGCTATTAGACAAGTTAACTCCCATTAGATAAGTTAACTCCCAATCCTTCTGCAAAATAAAGTCATGCTGTTCATCTAAAGTCTGCTCACTACAGTCAATACAGACAAGACCTCATTTCTGGCACTTTTCCTGAATAGCACAATAAATTGGGCAAATAAAACATTTCATGTAATCAAATAAGGAAGATCTTAGCTGTGGTTTAGGACACAATTAAGTAACAACTATGGGCACTGCATTTAATTAGGTGCCCATGAGTCCTTGGGCTAGTGAACAGCACATCTGTGCATATCCTCCTTTTCTGTGGGCAGAGCACTCTTATTTATCTGAGAAATTTGCTTTCAAAAAAGCTACTTCCAGCTGTCTCCCATGACTGTTCCCATTTAATGCCAGCTAAAGCTCAGTAAGGACTTTGAATGCATTCTGACGTGGGGAATGTGTTGGGTAAGCCAGAGTACCAGTCCCAGGGGGAAAAGCTGACAGGGCAGCTGACCACACACACACATCCCTCACAGTGTTCCAGGTCTCTACCAAGACCAGAACACCATAGTGAGGAAGTGTCATCAAATAAGTACCACAGCCATGTAAATATAAATTTTAAAAGTCACTACAATGCCTAGAAACCTGAAATAAAATCTCATTATATCAGGTGTCAGACACAAGCACTTCACATTTTTGTGTTTATCTATCTCTTTCTAATAGAAAATGGAATTTAACTTGGGAACTCTTACTTTCATCATCTTGAGTAAGCATCAGCAGCTTGCTCTGCAATCGCTGAAACAAAAGAGAGGACACACAACAGTAAATGTGAGAGTTTACTACCAAGAACCCTGATAGAAATATTTGTCAAAGGTGTGGTTACAAAGGCTCACCCCCATTTTCCTCCCCAGCCTAACATAGCATAAATGTCTTTCCAAATACAGAAAGGAAAGCAAGAGTTGAAAGATTAATGTGGCTATGAAAAACAAATTTTCAGCATCAAACTGGATGTTTGAAGACTTGTCAGAAAAATATATGATGTGCTGAGTCTGCAGACTCAATATATTGCTACTTGACAGAGGGCAAATGCTTCCATGGATTCCAGTGGGAAACAAACTGAGGAGCAAGGACAACCTCAAACCTGAGCACAGGCTGATGGCACAGCATGGCAAAAATGGCACATTCCAGACTTGGGAGCACCGTACCTCAAGCATAACCAAAAAGGCACCTTGGATATCTCCTTTCTTTTCCAGCAAATACGAGGAAGCCTCATGGAGCTGATGTTTCTGGGTTATCTGAGTTGAAAGGCAAAAAAAGGTAAATGTGTGTCTGAAGAAAGCTGCCAGTATTTGTTTATCCACCAGACAATGCCGAGCAGATGGCCAGGGCTGGGAGTGCCTGTGCTCACAGGCACCTTACCTGGGCTGAGCAGCACTCCCACATCTCCTTTTATTTCTCAATGTGCAGTTTTGTCACCACCGGCACTAAAAAATTACTGGTACAATTTCCATAAAGGGAAGGAACAGTCGCTCTGCCAGCACTGGGCAAATTTTGGCAGTGTTGCTTTCCAAAAACCCCATGCCCGTGATTTCATAGACCTCAAACATGATTAATTAGCAGTAACAGCCACCCCCCCTGCAGTTTCTCAGCAGCTTCAGAGCACTTACAGCCCTTTCTTATTAGCCCTGAGACCAAACTCAGAGTCAGGCTATTAAATATATCCAACTGTGCTGCAGGAGAGCAGTTCAGCAGCTCAAAGGAACAGGGAGTGCTAGAAAGGGATGGGAAGAGCATCCAGGAACTAACCCAAGCCTAAACCAAANTGTGGAGGCCGTGAGGCCAGTCACTTCCACTGTAAGCACCCCTTGGAGGGAAGCTTCCTAAGCTCATCTCCCCACATAGGGTGAGAGAAGTGCACCTCTCCCAGGAACCTCTGCTCCGTTACTCAAATGTACCCCAGTCAGTGGACCCTGCCCCTTTTCTCCCTTGTATGGACCCATCTCCAGAACCTTCTCCTCTCCCTGCCCCTCCATTGGACCTAACCCTGTAGTCCCTCCTTTGGTGTCCCTTCATTGGTCCCTTGGCCCTCCCATCACCTTTGTACCGCCCTTATGCTCTCCCCTGACTGGACCCTGACCCTCTCTCCGCCCCTGTATTTATTCCGGGGTACAGCTGTCCTCGCCTGTCTTATCCTCTGGACTCTTCGTGTGGCTGTTGGTAATAAACCCTCCCTGCGGAACCCAAGATAAGACCTCTCCCTCGTCCTTTATCGCTGACGATATCTTCAAGATCCCGCGTGTGAGAGTGTGTGCGAGAGTGTGCTGGGGAAGTGGCCCCTGAAGCTGTTCCTGACGCGGTCTGGGGACACTTTCAGAAGGTCGCGGCTCTGACCACCTTGCCCCCGCCAGGACACCAAAGAACCTTTGCAGCAGTTTAAAGAGGTAGGAGCTGATTTGAATGCAACCCCTGGCCCTGTCCTTATATATCTCTCCCCACCTGGATGGTTTCCTCCAGTCTGCAGTATTCCAGAACTTTGAGTGTCTCCAGGACCTGGTCTGGGCTGTGCTGACAGAGCAGCTCGATGAACTGCTCAGTGATGCAGGGTGGAAGGTGTAGTAGGTCTTGGTTAATGCCTTCTCTGCAATAAAACAGGCACAAAAGACTCAAGTCAAATTCTAGCCTAGAAATATGCCTGCGAAGAAGAGTTTCTTATTCAATTGTGTGCTGTCTTTTATCCTTCATACAGAAGTAAAAAACCTGGGTTTAAAACAAAAATTATGCTGCTTCTAGTAGTTCCTGGTGCTGGAGTCTCTCAGCAGGCATTTCATTTGTTCCACAACATATTCTCCTGATGCCTCAGGATAAATTAGACTCTCAAAGACCTCTGTGAAGAAAGAGACCAGCACAGACACATCTTCAGCAATTCAATGGCAGAAAGGCACAAAGAACTCTCCTCATTTCTTCAATGAAACCTTCTGGTCCAAGTGGTCTGTTCAGATGCTGTGTCCTACAGACCTGCTCTGCATGTGTTGGAAGAAATATTTTGTTGCTCTTTGCTTATTGTTCCTGAAATTCTTCTTTGACTTCCTTTACCACATTTTAGTGTTTCATCCCTTTGTTCTATCTCACTGAGAAAGGAACTCATACTTCTTTTAGAGAATCACCCCATTTTCTAATCTCTGGGCTCATTATTAAGCAAACTCCTCTTGTGTGGGAAACAGAAGTGAACAGAACTGAGAGCAGTGCCCATGTCCCTTTGTCCTGACTGTTTTCTACTGATCTTGTTTTAAAAGGAGCACAGGAAGGAAGAGATTTCGGAGTGAGGAGTGAAAGAATGATACTTTCCTGCAGTCAGAGAAAGCACCTGCAACCCTTAAATAAGCAGCAGCTCTCTCCACTGCACGTTACCCTTCCCATGGCAGTCCTGGTGCATCACACAGAGAACAGCAGAAGTTTATCCTGTCTGGGAAACAGGGCTTTAAACCTCTGCTGAAGCTCTTGCTAGGAAAGGAAGTGGATCAAGGTATATACTGAGTTTGTTTACCTTTCCAAACAGAAATTCCTAACCAGGAGAAGATATGTTAGTATGCAAAACCCTACAGCCATGGGATGGAAAAGATCTGCTATCCAATATTCTATATTTCTTGGGAGCTACAAAAGGAATATTATCACCCAAGGAAGGCCAGGAGAACGCTGTGCCCTGAGCAAGCCAGAAGCAGCTCACTGTGATTACAATGATTACAAATGCCATGTGCCCAGAAACAAAAGCCTCACACAGGTACTGATCACTGTGCCCAAAGTATGGGCACAACCCTACCAAAATGGTGTCCGAACTACTGTGTTCTGACAGCAAAGAATTGATCCTGAACAGCAAACAAGAACCCTGATTTCTGCATTCACCATCCACTCCTCCCACAACAAACACCCTGTAAACTCCCCCAGTGCCTGTCAGGGAGTGAGTGCTCTACTCTTTCTGTGAGCAGACTAAAATAAAACACTCTCTGTCTAGAACGATCTCTTGTCTACCAAAATAGGAAACATGGCAAGTCATCCATCTATAGTACAAGAACAAATTTCGTCTGGAAATAACTCTGGCACCAAGTATCCATGATTTCATGAGCAGGCTGACCCTTCCCTCAGCCATCTCATCGAGAAATGCAGAGAAGAGGGAATGGAAAGCAAGCCAGATTTTGATAATTTCTAAGCCTAATTGACAGTCCCAAGACTTGCAGGTCCTGCTCAGCTCCACAGGATTATGTTCACTCCAATATAACCATATCCAATGTCTCTACTGCCATACTCTTTCCAAAAAGGAAGAGAAAAGCACTGGTTTCTCATAAAATCTGGCACAAGGGAGCCTTGCAAGTGTCACAGCAGCTGCTCAGAGAGGAGAACCCTTGGGACAGACCTCGAGGTTTAGGTGCCTGTTAATACATTTATAAACCCAGAACCCTGTGTTGCTAAGTAAGTTAATGTTGGTATAATACATAAACACAAACATCAACAGACAGTGCCTCACTGTGTGGGGTTTTTTAGAGAAAAAACCCCAAGAGTTTAAAATGGAAATGTAGCAAGGGCTGTGATTAATGAGCTGAGCAATCCCTACTACATTCTCTGTTTCCCAGGGCTGCTTTATGCTACAAACATACAGACATTTGGTTTTAATTTCCCCAGGCAATTCCTGTTAACCCTGTTTCCTCCCTTCCCCCTTCCAACTCCTTAAAAATAAATCTCTAGCTAAATTAAATGGGCCAAATTAATCCCTAATGCAATTCCACCAACTCGGATAGTTAGACCAGCACGATGAGTCTTGTCCCCATACGATCAAGCAATCATTTGTATTTGAGACCTTAAAAAGCTCATTTACTGCTCTAAGAGTCTTTAATAAGAATTTTGCTTACAAAAAAGAAAAGCATTTAAACATTTAGATTAGCTGAAAAGAGAGGTATTTTCAGACAAGCCTAATCATTATTTTTTGTATAAATATACTACAAAGTGTAGGTGCAATTGCAGTGAGGTCTGCAGAGCAGATTCCCCCTCCTTCCCTGCCTCTCCCAGGATATAGTTCAGCTCCTTTCCACAGGTCTTAGAAGACAACTTTACAGCACTGGGAACAGACCTCAGGACCTGAGTGCTATTAAAAAAACCCATATGGCCCTAATGCACCACATGGAGCATCATCCTTGAGGGAAAAGCAGAGACCTGTGGGAAGATCAGATGCAGAAAGTTGCTCCCCAATGCTGGTTTGAGCACATCACGTGTTGCTTGTGATTAGAAGGTAACTGCAGGAGAAATGGGTCTATTTAGCTCTAATTATGGTAGGGTGAAATTAGATATGTTTATTACTCAGAGATTATGGGAGGCACTCTGTGCATAAGATTAAAATCCAGGTTAATTACTACCTTCACTGGGTCTCACTTGCTGCAAGTGATACCACAGTATAACATCCAGCCGGGTTTCATTTCTGCTTAACTTCCTTTTTTTCTCAATTAATCATTTATTAACTAAATCATTTAATTATTTCCTATAAAACCCAACCAAGATTTATTTTGATTTTGTTTTGACTCCTAAGAAAACAGGAGGTGTAGAAGTGAACACCTTCCACACAAACACGTCTGTAGAACTCAGGAAATAACAAAACATGTTTGGGGTTTCGCCTTTGGTTCGGGGTTTTTTGGCTTTGTTGTTGGTTGCTTTTTTTCTTAATTTACATGCTAACAAAATCCAAAAAGTGATTAATTAATCCACGTTCTAGCTTCTAAAGTATGCTTTCTATTCCACTTCAACAAAAACTGAAACACTGACACTTGCATTTAGATAATATTGCCTTTTCCTACTCCTCCTCTTCATAAAGCACAATTAATCTGTAACTAATTGACAAACCAAGATCTCTCCCTCAGTTGCATTGAAAGCTTGAAAGCAACTGGAGCTGTGCACACAGAAATGTCTTGCAGCATTTGATACTGACTCAACAGAAAGAGAACACTCAGTGCTGAAGTCCTGAAAGAACAGGAGCAAATGGAGCAAGCAAGTAGTTAAAAAGAGGAGTGTGCAGTGAAATATGGCAGCAGTTCTGAAACAAGACAGAAATTAAAAATGTCAACTGACCACAATGCTTTTCTGTTTATGTTAAACTTGGGTTTACCTTGGTCAAGTAATCAAACCAGTGGCCTGAAAAGAGAAATGGCCATTTCAGTCCTGGGATAAGCATTCCACAGCCCTCTGGAGCAGCTGGAGCAGCAGTGCCCAAGCTCCCATCCGTGTGCCAGAGCCAGCACATTCCATGTCCTGGAGCCCACACCTCTTCCCAGGCAGGGAGCAGGCAGGGGCTCTCCTGAAGGACATTTCCCACAATGTTTCTTTTGGGCTGACCTTCTCAACTCTGGGCACTTTGAGGGGCAAGTCACCTTTCCTAAGCCTAACCTTGGCTGAGGCTGACTATTGATGCACTGTTTCCAAGGAACTGGTTTCAGTCCATGCTTTCAAGCTGCAGTTTGTACATACCTCGGATCCAGGAGACTCCTCAGGAACTGGAAGAGCAAGAACTGGTCCTGTGCAACAGGAGGAGACAGAGTATTATTATCTTAATTAATGTGCTACAGAGCAGTGATTCCTGAACTACATCCATTAAAGAACACAGCTCCCAGCTGGTGCCTGCTGAAGGAGCTGGTTTAGGCATGTCTTGCATAAATATTCCAAGGATATGTTTGCTGACAACTCTTCTGTGGGAGTCCAAACCATACTGAACTCCAACCACAACCTGCAACTAGCAGCTCTGATACTGTACATTTCTATGGCCAGAACTCTACAAACAGCCCAAGTAATTGAGGTGAGCAATTCCTATCAGTGAGTAGCTATCACCTGTTTCTCTTCTGTTTCTGACACAGCAACAACTCACCATGGCTCTTGTCAATTCCTACAGGAATGACAAGCCCACTGTACAAAGCCCCAAATTAATGGAGTTTGACTCTTCACCTGGAGGTTTGAGATGATGCTCTCGATCTGCTCACTGAAGTGAATGGCTGCCAAGTCAGCTGCTTTACCTGGGCTCAGCACCAGCAGCTCCTTTGGGGAGGGAAACAACCACAATAATTACTTTTAATTTTACAGGCAATATAATTAGGCAGCATCACTGAGCCCATCCATACTATAACTGCACCTCTGCCTAGGTGCAGGTGTAAGATACCAAACACCATTGCACAAAAAGCGATGTTGAAAAAACAGGAGGAAGGGTAGTTGGTAAAAAGGCATTTTGGAAGTTGATGATTTTGCTACACACCAGGCCTTGAAGAAAACAGAATTCTTCACACCAAGACCCCATCTTCAGTCCTAAGGAGAGGAAGTTATTCATCAGGTTTTGTGACAAGTGCCTTTACCCCCTGCCAACAAGACATTCCCAGTGCCAACTGCGAGCCAGCAGGAAAGAGGAAACAACTGACCCTCGGGAATTTCTCAGCCCAGTGGAACCAGTGTTTAACTGGCTGGAACTGAACCAAACCAGAGGTCTGAAAGCAAGTTTCCTGCAACTGTTCACTGTAACTGATACCTGTCCAGACATGAAAAAGCACCTTCTTTATTATAATAGAAGGAAAGAATAAATCTTTTCTTCTGTGGGTTTGCCTTCTATCAAGCTTGAGCTAAAAGTCTTCATATTATACAAATTTACATAACCCACAGCATGAGCTTTTTCCTTCTAACCCTTCCAAATGCATCCACACTTCCAAATAAATGAGAAGCAACTGCACCTGGTTGCACCTGGTAACCCTTCCCAAAAGCCCCTACTGAACCTAAAAAGGAGAAAACATTGCTTTACTGAACAAAACCAACTGTTATAGCAGTCAAAAGAGAAAAATTTCAGAAATGTACATGTGGAAAAAAACCCAAACTGAAGAAGTACCTCAGCAGCAGTTTGGTACCCAGACAGACACTGCAACCACTGAATGCAGCCAATGTCAGCCACAGACTGGGCTGAAGGGAAGCAAGGAAGATCCTGACCATTCCACAAGCTCTTTAAGAAGAGCTGTCACAAATGATGCCTTTGGGGAGCTTTCCTAGGAAAACCTACAATCATGTGAGCAGCTCTGCAGGGTTTGATCCCACAGCTTCATTGCACGAGCTCAGCAATCCACTGCTTCCCCACGAGTCCTTCATCCCACACACCCAGGCAATCCAAAGCACCCAGGAGATCTTGAGCACAGCAGTGCAGAGGAACACCGAAAGGATGAAGAGTGACTGCCTTTATCTCTCTCTCTGGACAAACCCTCCCTGGGACTATCCAGGACTGCTGCAGGCAGGACTGACAGGCTGGAGGGAGGTGGCCCAGCCTCACTCCCTGGAATCAGTGCAACCTTCAGAGCCCTCCCCAGGCAAAATGTTTGGGGCTTGGGTTTTCAACCTCTCCCAGATGTGAACAGCTTGCAAACATGGTACTACCAAGACAGCCCTTGAGGGGACAGTACTGACACGAGGCACGTGGGTATGAACACAGAAAAGGGCCACTGCTGTGACTGAAGAGAAGCCTTAGGGTTTATTTTCAAGATAAACATCAAGCAACAATGGCTGTGTGGGATGACGGGGAAAATGAAAAGTGGCACTGATCACAAACCCCACTTTCTGTCACTCAGTCACCAGGAAATCCTCTCCAGACACTGCTAGTTTTGCCTGAAGAGGCTGGTTTGCTGCATTCATACCTCAGCAAATGACAGTTGTCCAAAGAGCTGAAATCACAGCTCCACCACAGTAAAATGTTATTTACTGTTTTAAGTCTTCTGAATGTCTGAGAGCAGGATTAACACAATGGAAAAGAACAAAAGCCCACAGCACCCACTAGGCTGCTAAACCACAGGAAATTGTATGTACTGTTTACCAGTCCTGGGAAACAGAAGATGCTGAAAGGAAAGAGGGAGGTGATCTCAGTGAGAGCACCCAAGAAAGGTGACCCACAGAGCCAAACACCTGCCCAGCAGCTCTCTGGGGGACCAGGGATGCAGAGGAATGAAGCAGACCCAAGAAGCATCACAGCAGACTGCAGTTTACCCAGCCTGCAACCCCAGTTACTCTGATGGGGTTGCAATGAGCCAGGCCCCCTCAGCCCCAGCACAACCATCCCCACCAGTCCCACAGCTCTGCCAGTGCCTCTGGAGAGGGGCTGTGAGCTCAGCATGTCCTCCAGCTGCATTCAATGCTTCTTTGTGCATTGTCTTTTAGACCACTTTCCCTCTTGGTCCATTTTCTCATTAGTCAGGCACTACTTGCAGATGCTGAGAGAAACTAAAAGTACTCTGGATGTGCCCAGTCCCTTTCTGTCTGCCTCACAGGATACAGATTCTGTGGCTGTTTTCTGCTCAGGAGTCTGTAGGGCTTGTTTTACAGACAGAATTATCTTCCTGGCTTATCTCCAGATCACCCTGGAGGGGACTGATACCACCTTACAGAACTAGAAATATTACAGATTCCCCACACCTACCAACTGGACAATCATTTCAGACACATCTCCATCCCCTGAAGCAGACAGAAATTGAAGATACAGGAAAAATTATTAGCTGGAGAAATCTAGCAGCAGTGTGTGTCTTACAGAGAAGTCATGACCCCATCTTCCCCCAGGTCAGCAGTGCCAGGGTGTCAAGGCTGAATGCACTCAGCAGTGTAAGATGAGGAATTAGATGCCACAGACTCTGAGGTCAGAGATGTCCATGTCCTGCCCTTGCTGCTGCTGCATGCTCAGGACATGAAAGACTTGCTAATGGATCCCTCCCCTGCTCCACAGCACTCACTTGCCATCACCCCCTGAGAAGGTTCCATTATCTAAAGAGAAGCCCTTGAAACCAGGAAGCCAAGGAAGGCAGCCTGAATCAGAGATGCACTTACAGTAATGTGTGAGAGCACTAAACCTTCAGTGAGGGCTGTCTCAGCACCTGTGACTCAACACTGCACACTTGTGCTTGTGGAAAAGCAGCCAGCAGATCCAAGAGCAATGAGAAGGAGCTGAGGGACTGTGGGTGCAGGATATACTGAACCTACCTCTATATGGTCCAAAGCTTTCTGCCACACCAGCTGCTTTTCCTCAGCACTGTAGCCAGGCATGGACAGGATGTTGTGAATGTAGTTGAAAACTTCCTCCTGTAAGGCACAAACCCATAAATGCTCCACTATGTTCTGCAGCACCACTGACAGCACTGGCTTTTGGAAAGGAGAGTATTTCTAACAGCCCTGGGATGACCTCAGGGCTGCTCCTCTCTGAGCAAGTCAGGATGAGTTATCTGCAGGGAGGCTATATGTCCCTAAAAACTTCCTGAAGAACTGCCAGGAAAAAAGAGCCAAGAGGAACCTGATGCTAATGTGTTAAGCACTGAGGTCAAAGAGAATTGTTCTGCCACTGTTAGAAGTGTCTTCCTCTTGCCCACAGGGAAGGAGGGCAGGACATCACTTGAGCTAGGAGCATAGGCAGAGAAAAGAACACTGCCAGAGGGTAGGTCAGTTTTCCCAGCACATTCCTGAATTCCTCCTTGTTAGCCTCTCCCCCAGGCTCTCCTGCACTGTCCCCAGCTCAGGTGCTCTCCTGTACCGTCTTATCACCTCACCATCCCAACCTTCTCTTCAGATCCTTCATCCAACACAACGTTCAGCATCGTGGGTTTATAAGCAGCTGCTTGAGGTCCCATTTACCAGACTCTCACCCCAACTTCCATTGTGGTAGGGAAGATAATACCTCAAAAACTGGCAGATACGCAACTTAGGCACATGCAGAAGGTAACTGCAGAGACACTGTGCCCAGAGGCAGAAATGGCAGAAACAAAGAAGTGCTGCAGTTAGCCACATCTGCAATAAATCCCACCTTGCACTGTTTTATGTACTAGTCTAGATGTAAAAACAAAGGAAAATTCTGAAGCTTTAAAAAAAACCCCAGCTCCTCTCCAACACGCAAACAGCTTTGACTGTAAGACACTGTAAAGGACGTTTTAAAGATAATTATTCTAAAAGAGCAGGGCAGCTGTGCCCAGTCACTGGCCAAGAGGACAAGCTGCATGGCCATGAAGAAAGGCCAGGAGCAACAAACTGACTCACCTTCCTCATGGGGTCACGCAGGTAACAGCCGATGATTTTGTCGTAGCGCAGCTGCCGTTCGTACATGAACTCACAGATCTGGAAGCTGAAGGGAAAAGAAACTCCCCCTGTTAGGAACAGCACTCAGCTGAGCGAGCACAACAGGCAGGCAGCATTTGGAAGTGTCCTACACTGAGGTTTTCAGGTATTCCAGTTTAAAGTGCCATTTGTACCAGCCCCAGGCCAACCTGCCCATCAACTCCCTCTTTGGGAAGTAACCACACACCACAGAGGAAACTGGAGTTACTAAGGTGAGAGGCAAGGGACAGAGGACAACAATCCTCAATGAAATCAGGTTTCACAGGTTCTGCTGTCAGAGATGATCTTCCTCATTTCCACAACACTCTGCTCTAAGCTAGGCCAATCCACAACACTAATCTGAGGAAATTCACTGAACATGACTCAACAGTGTGTTATGACACAGCTTCCTACCTTCAAATTTTAATAAACATCTTCAATATTTTGTGACTTTAAATAAAACCAGATGCAACTGAGTCAAAACAAATGAAAAGTCTGATAATTAATATTACACTATAGCTCGTTTAGCTCTGATGGAAGTGGCTGAGCTGGGGAGCCTGCCCATCAAATTCTCTAAAACAAAGCTGAAAAATGTATTTATTGAATCTGAAAAATTGATTATCAAGTCAATTCTCTTAGGACATATGGGAAAGCAGGCATGGCATACCCCACCAGGGCATGCTATCCCTCTGGTCCTATGGAGCATGGTGGATTCATTGCCTGGAATTCAAACTCACAGCCTGGAAGAAGATGCCCTCCCTGGCTGGCTCTGTTCTGGCATGACAGACTCGGTGGAATCATAAAGCATCTAAAGGAGATGCTGGAAATTTTTAGCCTTTCCATACACTGTTTTTGTCTCTCCTACTCAATTCTAAAATGAGTGCCATGGGGGTGGCTCCAGACCCCTTCGTGCTTTTAAACCCACCTGTGGGTCTCACCCCAACAAGGCCTCTCCATCTGCCAGAGCACTCCAATATACAACTGTACTCTGAACACAGCCTGGGCACTAGGATAGGGAACATCAAAACTCATCAAGTCCCACAGGGCTTCTCCTGAAGGGTTTCCAGAGCTCTACCCCTTCCTTTCTTAACAATGTCAGGAAAGTCTGGGACTAAATGCAAACATCTTAAATGAAGCATAGTGTGAACACACAGGGAAAATAATCCCAAACACAGCTGCAAAGTAGAAACAAGAAAAGTGGAAAAGCTGTGGAAGAGATTTCGAGGCAGTATTTAAACATCATACACAAGATCTAAAGGCAGCATTTATATAATGTGTCCAGTAACTTACAACTCAGCCTTCTCTGCCATCTGGATAAGGCAGCTTTCTTCAAACTGCACGATTCCTCCTGCCTGCAGCAGCTCTAACAGGACCTGCAGGGATTGAACACCAGTTATTTACAGGGCAGCAGCAGCTGGACAGCCAGTGCCACTGCAAGGACACTGCTCCTGCTCCATTAAACCTGCTAAGAACACAGGGCTGACTTTACTGACTTTGGTAATTGATTGTCCATTAACCATATATGAAGGTCATGCACTTATCCAGAACTTCCTGCTGTCAGACCTCTCCTGCAGGCAATGCTGGTGTGGGATCCTTCCCTCCTGCTGTGCCCAGCACTGGCCAACATCTCCATGTCAATGTTTTTGGCATGTAACCCAAGACCAACACCCAATCCTGAGGCCAAATTCCGCTCCACAATCTGGCCTTACCTGTGCTTCAAGGAACATTCCCTGGAAGGCTCTTACCTGCTGCCTCTCAGAATGGCGTGAGTCGTCATCCGGACTGCACAGGAACTCCAGGACCTGTGCCAGGGGTGGAGGTTGGTGTGAGCCAGGCCTGGATGGCACAGCTGTGAGCACAAACTAACCAGCTCATCTGAGCACCAGCAGTGGCAATGGGAAATCAACACACAACAGTGCCATTTGAATGGCACTGGTCTTGGAACCAAACTGGGAATGCTGGAATAGCCAAGAACTGCTGGAAGACTCCTGGGAGGGAAGCACAGGATTCTGCACCAGGATCTAGAATCAAACTTTAGGAAACCCAGGGAATATAGAAGAACTCAGGGAACCCTATGTTTCTGCTTTGTACTACAACACCAAACTGCTCAACTTCTCTCCTGGACTGTGCCATCCCACCCAGGAAAACAGGAAGTTGTGTAATTCATAAAATGGAATGTATCTGGAATGGAAGTGTTTAATCCAAATCCGTTTAGCCTCCACAGAGTTCTTTGGTCTTAAATTAGGACAAAGGACATACAAATTCTAATTCACTTTTATTAGTGCTCATACATTCCTATTACCATCACGGCACAACTGTTGTAGCCAAAGAAGCCTCCTCCTCAGGCCCAGGAATTTTTGGGACTTAAGCTGGGATACAAACTTAACCCATGCAAGCTCTGGGCATGCACTGGTGCAAACAGCAGAGATGGCAGTGGCCACATAAAGTAACAATTACCAGCTACATCTATGTGCTCACTAATGTAATTTTAGTTGACACCCCTTATCACAGAATGGTTTGGGTTGGAAGGGACCTTAAAGCCCATCCACTTCCACCCTTCTGGGCAGGGACATTTACCACTAGAGCAGGTTGCTCAGAGCTTATGCAGCCTGGCCTTGAACACCTCCTAGTATGTGATGCTGTTTCTCCCACAAGTCCAGCCAAGCTGAAATAGAGTGTACTGTGCTTCCATGGCCTCTCCTACCCTGCTCCTGGGAAACCACAGCAAAGGCCCAGCAAGATGCCACCTGTTTATAATGCACCAGTACCTCCAGAACTGCTCCAGTCTACAGCACTGGCCAAGCTTTCTGCAGTGCTGCATCCTGCTTGGAATTTCACACACAGTCAGGAATACCCACCTGGTCAAAAAGTGTCCTGTTGACAAACAAGGTGTTGTTGGGCTTGGCGAGCTGCCGGGCAAGGAAGGTGAATAGACAGCCAACCTGAGACGGGGTGAAGTCAGAATTCTCCACCATGACCTAAGAAACATTGGAGAGAAAACGGGAAAATAAACGCCCCAGGGACTGATTCTGCAGCTGTCTTTGGGAAAGCAATCGGGACAACAAGAAATCCCTGTGAGCCACTGTGTCTCCTCCTGCTGTTAGTCCATCCTGAAGGTCAAAACACAAGTGCCCTTGCACAGCTTTCAGTTGTGGCACCTGAAAACACAGGCAGTGGATGTGTCCTTGCTAAAGCACTTCTGTCCTAAAGCTGAAGTGGCTCCATCTCTCTGCCATAAACTCAAAGGAAAAATTCTTGCATGTCCCCGTTTTCAGGTGTGAAGAGGCTCCAAACCCACATTTATCTCCACCTCTGTAACCTGTGCTGATCATGGGACATGTAACAGCTTCTGAGCAGAGAAATGTTGTTACACAAGTTAGAAGTAAGATTATTATAGGAGAAAAAAAACCCCAAACATTTGACTTCAAGCCCCAGGCACTCACCACTTCAATTGTGGTATGCCAAGAACTGCTCTAAAGACTAAGAAATGACTGCAGGTTTGGGGAAAAGCTTTTCTCACATTAAATGAGCTGTTAGTCTATCAGTATTTCAAGAAACTTGCAGCTGTGCTGACCTGAAATTACAGAAAAAAGGAATATCTAAGAGTCACTACAAGAGGGATTTGAAATCCAGGAAGTGCTTGTCACCTGTCTGGCATATAAAAAATGAGCATGATGTGTCCTGACTTGGTGTCTCATGCTTCTAAAAAAAATCCTAAATGCTAAGTGAAAGTTAAATGCCCCGGTTTGGAGAGGCCCCTGCAAGAGCAGTGTGCCTAGTTGGGAGGAAATACATCACCTGAACAACTCTGTCAGCTAAGATCTAAGAATTGCTCTGGCAAAGCCTCGACACAGAGCAGCTTACAGTTATAACCTCATTCAGTCCAAGCTGGAGGGATTCAATTAATTTCTTAAAGTGACCCAGAGTTCCAGATCCCCACAAGATGCTAATGGTTATGTGACACAAACGAGGCAGGCAGGTCAGACACATTAAAGAAGCAAGCAGAGCTCTGCTTGAAACACCAGCTAATGCAATCATTCTTCTTTAATTTTCATTTTCTGTCCAAAAAGGCTATTTTTTACAGGAGCCTAGTCAGAACAGCTTAACCTAACAGCATTAAAAATACTATTCACTAAACATCTGGAGTGTTTTATTAATTTTAGCTTTGTTTTTCACAAACTGGGTCCTTGTCAATCCATGTGAAGGTGAAAATACTGTATCCCTGGAATAGAGCAACCTCCCAGAGGCTGCAGGCTAGCCACATGGACAATACATTTGGCAAAGTTTTGATCAGTATTACCAGAATATCTATGTTCACCAAACTACTTAAGAAGTGCAGCTACTTCCTAGGTGTTTTCTTTATTGCCAATGACAAATTTAAATTAAAAGTTCCAAGATTTTTTTATTTTTATCCAAAAGGAGAGCAGATTCCACACCAAAAGACTGCAAGTTCTCAGAACACCAAACTGTTTGCCTGAAGATGCAATGCTGCAGCCCTTCTCAAGCTGCCTCCTTCTCCTCTCCAAGAGCAGGGTTGAACTCTGTCCTGCTGGACCTTTGCAGCACAGAGCAGGGCTGCAAACAGTGACAGGAACACATTCCCAGCAGCTCTGGAACACAGCTGCAGTGTGCCACCTCCTGCTGACAGCAGCTCAGGACACAAACCAGAGAGGCTGAGGCAGTATAGGGCTAAAACACCCCTGAGAGCCCGTGCTGCCTGGGCAGGCTCACAGAATCCCTCACAGTGGCATTATCTCAGCAGCACTGCCACCCAAGCCACTCACTGTGCCCTTGTCTCCTCTATCAGTGGTGACAGGGACAGGGAAATGCTACTTGTGATATGTTTATACATAAACAGCTCCCAAGTGGAGTCACTCATTATTGATGGTGACAGCTTGGAGGGGAAGGCAAACGGTGCTTGGCAGAGAGAGCTTTTAGTGGGAACATCCACTGTTAGGAGCAGGGGCTGCAGATGACAAGTGATTTCTAGAGCACCAGGCTGCTAACTGACATTCCTCTTCTCTCCTGAACTAAAGATAGGCCTGTCATCCTGGGAGTGCTCCATCCCAAATACAGCACTTACAGACACGGGGAGTGGGGATTCAGCAGAAAAGCATTGGCACCCTGCCCAGCACAGGATAGCTGGGACCTTTTATGCCGCTCAGAAGGAATCAGGGAGTAGATCCAATGAGAAGCAGATAAAAATAAGCTTAACAGTGCAGAGAGGAGAAATTTGACAAAGTACAACCCAGGTGGAATCACAGACAGGAAAGGAGACCTCTCCGTAAGCATATTTTAAGTGCATGAATCATCACTTCTGAATATCCAACCGACAGCCTTGGCTAAGGTGAATCCATGCTCCTGCTCACCACCTGCTCAGAGGTGTCAGCCAGGGCAGGACTGGGAACACCTCCTCCAGACTACAGGCTGTCCTGTAGAGCATTCTACACAACCAGACACAAACATAGGTTCATTTTCAGGCACACTCACTTTCAGGAGAATGTCCACGATCCTCTGTTGATATTCCACAGCTTGCTTGTCATTTTTAAAGTCTTCAAAAGTCTGCATGAGGCAAAACACTGACACCTTGAGCAGAATCCCCTCAGAATACCAGTAAACACAAAGCAGCAACCACATCACAAAGCTGACCATGCTGATTTAAGTCCTTCCTCTGCATATCCCTAAGCAGCAGGTACCAAGACATAATTTGCTCTTTTGTAATTACCAAAATGGTTTTTACACATTCAGGTAAAAGTAGTGGGTCTGAATAGACATAGGGAATTCAAGAAATATGGAAAATAAGAAAGACAAATGCAGGAGAAAGCGGTAGATACTAGAACACTCTTTAGAAATACACTGTTCTTGTTTTACCTGTGCTTTACAGACAGCCTCTGGTACCAGAACTTTCACTGTGTAATGCCATGTTCATCACTTTATATTTACAGACATAAAGGACTCCTAAGATCCCCTCTGATATCTTCCAGGACAAGCATTAAAACTCTTCCTGCACCAAGCCAGGAAGTTGGTTTAGCTAAAGCATGAACTTACTAACAGAGACCTCAGAGATCATACAGTGAGGATGGGAAAACTGGCAGTGCATTTTCCCTCAGAGGTCCGGGATCCCTTACCAGAGCCAGAACATTGAGGAATTCCCGCGTGTCGAAATGCAGCAGGGTCCGAACGTAGGGATACACCTCCTCATCCACAGATCCCTCTGCCGAGTGCAGCCGGATCAGAAACTCAAACACCTGCAAGGACAAGGCAAGCAGAGCCCGATTTCCTATGGATTTCAGATAACTGGGAACACAAGTGCATGGGAAAGCAGCACTGTTACCTGCTTGGCACTTAAGCTTTACAGCCACTTAGGAGTCCATCCGTTCTTATTTGAGTGGTGTTTTCTGTTCCTTGCCAGCAGGAAAAAAAATCTCCCTCCTTTGACTCACCAACCAATTTAAGATCAATCAAAATTTAAGATCAAATAAAAATAAAGGCTTATTTATACTTGCAGACAGAAGCGTGTGAAATTAGAAAACTCCCTCCTCTTGCTGGCAGCTTTCCTGAGAAGCTGTGCAACTCCTCCTTATCCAGGGCACAGCTCCTCTCCTTGTCAGCAGTTCCCTTGGGAAGAGCCAGTCAATCTGCCCCCTCACTGTGAGGCACAAAGCTTTTGGCACTGCAAAGACTGACTGAGGTGCTATTCAACTTTGTCTGCTCCGCTAACTTGGCAGTTCATGAAATTCGAGGATGGCTTCCAAAATAAAGGCAACTCCCTTTACTGAGCCACTGTCAGAGGTGTCCAGAGCCTCCCAGGGAACCAACAGGGCAGGGACAGCTTCAGGTGTCTCGACCAGGCTCACAAGAGAGCTGGCTGCCAGCCAGGAAGGAAAGGAGCAGGTTGCTCCAGGCTGGAGCAGCACTCAGGAGCACGTGGCAGGTACACACTGGGATCCCACAGACAGCTGACAGGCAATGTGCTCTCCCAGCCACCCTCAGCAATGCCATATTCCCTCATTTACTCCTATTCTGTGTTAATTTCCTGTCACCACAGTGGTAGTGAATCCAGCAGGAGTTAGCAGCTTGCCTTTCAGATCCACACCTTCCCCGCTGGCCTCCATGATCCCAATCTGGCAGCTAGGAATGCTTAAAAAGACAAAACAAACCCACCAGACAGAAAGGTGCTACTTAAGCCCAGCCCTCAGGAACACCATCAGGAATCACAGAAAGGAGAGGCTGATGGCTCTTCCCAAAGCTGCTGCTGCTGGCTGGGCTCCTGCTTCCCCTCAGAGCCTGAGCGGGGGACAACTCAGAAACCTTGGTGCTTGACCTGGCAAAGGGGAATGGACTGGTTTGCACAGCCTGGGAGGAAGGAGTCTGCAGGAACCCAAACTACCACATACATACAGATACAAGTTCTGGATTAGGGAAAAAAACCCAACAAACACAGAAAAACCATAACCAAAAACCTACCTAACAACCAAAAAACGGCTGTTCCATTGTACTGCAAAGAACCCTGAAACTGAAGTGAAATGCTAAAACCCCCCCAAAAAAAATGTTTGTGGAAAAACCAGCCAGAAACTCAGGAAGAAGTTTTGTGAGCACAAAGTGATGATCAGGAACACCCTCTGTTTTAATAAACTGTCAGGTTACTCCAAAGGAGTCAAAAGCCTCCAAGAAACCTACAGCCAAGAGGTCTCTACTTAGTAGAGGCATTTCTACCCACTTCCACTGTGGTACAGAATAAGATAAAAAACCCAATCACTCAGAACTCTGTGTTCCCACACCCCAATTAATAGCTGAAAGAAAAATAGTAAGTTTAAACATTCCGACTGCAACAATTCTTTGGTTTCATTCTTTAAAAACTAATTTGGTGATTACAGTGGGATACATGTACATCACAAGGATACAGTTATCAGTCTGATAAGAGCCTGAACCCACAAAATAAGATACATGCAGCTTCTTCTAGAAACCTCATATGAGAAAGTTGCCTTCTGAGGGGTTTCTTACCTGATTTTTCACCAAAGGTACCAGATCTTCAGGAATATCACCCAATGGATATGCACGGCCTGCCAAGCAGCAACTACAGAAAAGGAGGCGAAAAGGCATTTTAGTAGATCCTGACATTAAAGAGATTGAGGAGAACTGTTTTGAGTTAATTTTTAGGATGCTCTTAAAGCAAGGCAAACCAATTTATCTTGTAAATCATGAAAACAAGCATCCCAGGCAGCACTGCTGTTAATACACACTGAGCCAATGCACTGCAGGAATTTGCATCTGAGGGATGTCATTCCACAGCAGGAAAGTAATGGGAAAACTCGGTATTTCTCACAAAATATTCAATTTTAGGAAGCTAGAGTAATGCAGAATCTAACTTCACAATCTGGCATAGATTCCAGGAAGAGGAATTCACGAGTGAATCACTCCTGTGCAGGCTCCTGCAAATGACAGGGAGCACAGCAAGGAGCAGCTGAGCTTGTGGCTACGGAGTCCTTGTTCCAGGAGCATTGTGTCATACACAGGATAAAACTCACTCTAACCAAATTCTCCAATTAAAAAATGGGATTGGCACATAAGCAGTAACTTGGGCTCTAAGCCTCCAATGTTCTCCTGCCTATTCATCCACACCACGTGCAACAAGAAGGAAATGTGAATTTAAGTCAGCTGTAGTGAGAATCCACTGCTGTTTTACACAAGCTCTCAGCACTTAAAGCTCCCTAGAAGACTTTGCAACTCCAGCAAGTTTAAAATCTGGTGCCACCACCAGGCAACACCTCACACACTTTCTGAAGGACCTTACCTGATGTACACGAGCAGCTTGTTGCCCATTACCACCTGCTCATCTACAAAACAAAAATTATTTGTCACCTTTCCTTCACAAGACAAGATACAGAGATGCAACTCTTCTCCCAGCTGTTAGCAAAACATCTCATCTGACAAACACACAGAGTTTATCACACAAAGCTGAGCAGCTTTACACACAGTCAATAGTACTAGAACTCTCTTCTGTTTTCCAAGACCCTTATATTGGGTATGTATTCCCTTTTTGCATTTCTCTGTTGGAAGTGACTAGGGATATTCAAAACATCAAGTATCAAAACTAGAAACCCTCAAAGGGAAAGAATTCTGTACCTGTGAGAGACTTGCCAGCATTCAGTGGAGAAGCAATGACTTTGAAGAGCTTCTGTAACAAGAAAACAGGCAGTGCTCAAGCAGCTGGAAAAGCTCAAAGCAAAGAACCTGTGTGGTTTTAAAGCAGAGATCAATGGGGTGTCTTCCCACAGAAACTCTTTATCACCATGGCTTTTAATTAGAAGGCACAGAGGGCTCCAAGACATGGCAAAAGATGCTTTTCCCAGCCAATGTTAGGAAAAACCAGCCTCCATTCCATCAGCTCTAACCCTAAGCACAAGCTTGTTCAGCAATGTTCAGCAGTCCCAGAAGTCAGGCAGAGCAAAACCCCAGCCCCACATCTGCTCCTGTCTCTCGTCACTAGATTAACCTGCAGCCGACCCAGCAGGGCCACCACAGCCTAGCTTGGGCATGTAGAATGAGAACTCATCTAAACACTTGGCTCTAGAAAGCGAAGTTATTTGTACTCATAGAGCTACTGCTCAGTTTCTAGAAGTCCTTTTTAAAACCATGACCACCTAAAGAGCCTCCTTCCTGAGAAAAATCAAATGAGATTACAACTGCTAAAAATTGGGTAGTTGAATATTTTCACATTCCAGTGGTCCCAGCTCTCTTTCTGCACTACTGAGAGAACACCAGCAGTGCTCCCACAGTGAAACACATTGATGTTACAGAGCAATTGGCACAGCAGGCACATCTCCAGGATAACCAGGTGCATCACCAGGGCCTTCAGAGAGAGCCTTACAGCGCTGCCTGCTCAGAGATCTCTCCCAAGTGCTCAGAACAAGGCCTGCCTCAAGCAAGGGCTGTTTCTGGCCTTTTTAATGAACTGTGTACATGCAGATCTCCTTCAATCATCAGGTTATTCTCTTCTGCTGCTTTTCCTTTATATTTTATTAACATGACTACATTTCATGCCCCAACTTTGCAGAGGATTTCTACCTCAGCAGGGAATTTGGTGTTCTAAAGCACAGTAGCTACAAATTACTTCTCTCCTCTACTGCATCCAGTCAAATAAACTGCACCTGTCACATGTGATTTCTCCCTTGAAATGGAAAAGAGCAAGAACACAGGGGAAGAGAGGAAAAGGCTTTGGGTTTGGAAGAAGGCGTGTTGATGATTCCAGTGACCCTCAGTGCACAGGCAGCTGTCCCACCTCCATGGGGCTGATGAAGTCATTCATGCCACTGTTGTAGACGTAGATCATGGCATCGTAGAGGCGGTTCTGCCAGCACAGGAGCACGACCTGCAAGGAGGCACAGCATAAGCACAGCTGCTCTGGGCTCACAGTTCTCTCAGCCCCCCGGGCCCTGGCCCTGCCATGCCACCATCCATGGGTACGATTTAAAGCAGAAAAATTTCCACCTGTAGGACTAGTCTGTGCCAGGACACAAACTGGGGGAGCAAAACACAGCCACACTAATTCCCAGTTCATGGAATCTGATCCCAGGGACACAGGCACCTTGTTTCCCACCTGCTATGCTGTGCTTAAAAGCACAAGATGTTGCAACTGCTGATTTATTCAGAGGACCTCAATACAGTATGAAACACAACCACTCACCTGCTGTATGTCTAAGCTGGTGATATCCATATGCACAATGCAGGCCTCCAGGTTTTCCAATCTGTTCTTGTCTTGGAAGTGAAGCAGCAAGTCTTTCATCACTTGAGCTGTGATTCCTATCAGCTTATCACTCAAGATATATGGCTCCAAGCACTCCAGAAAGATGCCTTTGGCTACAGAGTTCTCACTCATCTTATCATATATCTGGTTAAACAACAGATCCCTAGGAGGAAAGAAGAGTTTCATTATCAAGTAATTTTATTAAAATCTCCTTACTTATCTACTTTCTGAGGGCTCCAAATTAAACTCCTTTTTCTCTGTAGGAACTGAATGCCCTGTTCAGCTCCTGTACTGGAGGAAGTTACAGGCAGCTACACAGAATAAATCAGCCATGGATGCTGCAGCTAAAAAAGTGCTGTTAGAAGGGAAGTGATGATGATGATGACAGGAAAATCTATCAAGGCAGGTTCTTGGTTTGAATCAACTTTTCCTCCCCAATACATCAATGAAAATTTAAGAGACAGTTTTCTGTGAGTACTGAGTTCCCTGACTTTGGTACTAGTTTTTAAGCATCCCTCTGAACTGTGATGTGACACGTGGTATGAAATGGTGGCATTCCTCTGCACCACGGGATGTCACAGGAGACAGCACTGGGGGCCACATGGGGTGGTGGGGGTCTGCCCTAGGGGACAGGTCTGCAAGCCCAGACTTACATGCGCTGGAGCAAGAGGCAGTAATCCACTATGACAGGCACCACGTCCTGGGGAGGAAACACAACAAAGTTGTATGGACTGACCGGCAAAAATCCTGCCAAGCAGCACATCCTGCAGAGCACAAAACGCAGCCTTGCTAACACAGAGCAGAAACAATGAGGTATCTGACTCAGTTGGTAGCTGGCACAGTTACCGGTTTTCCATATGCTGGTTCATATGGAAAAGAAGCTCTGCTGACACTCTGGCAGAGGACAGAGGGCACACAGGTTCTGCTCTGCCACCCAGCCATGCCCAAGTCCTGATTTCATGAGGGCACACAATAGGTGAGAGTTCAGCTGAACCACAGCAAGATTTTCCAAAAGTAGACAAGTACTGCTTGCAGCAAAGCAAAGTTAATTTTAAAAGCCACAAGATTTATACAAGAGTCCTCTGGAGCACCATACCTGAAAGTGCTGCTCCATAACCTGGATTTTCCCTTGGTCAGGACATTTCTTCAGAGTCCGATCAGTGTAATGGAGAAGGATTTCAACCATCTAAATACAATAAACAAGAAAATTCATTTAAATCCTATACTGAGGCCCTGCTTGGTAGCACATTTCACAGACTGGCTTGGGGGTATGAACTCTGCTGTCCCATTCTGGGTATGAATTGCTGTGGGCAGGAAGGAGCAGAGGCTGCCAAGAGACACTGGTGTGACAATGGCACACAAGTGCCCAGTGGGATACTGAAGCCTACACGAGCTCTAAGTGACCAAGGAGCTGGGCAGCCAGCCCAACAGCCAGCTTTCAGGCTGAGGAACACCTCCTGAAGCACAAGGCTCATCTGGGTCATGATTTCACCCAAAGTTTAAGTTACAGTGTATTACACAGCAAAATGCAGTTACCTGCAGATAAAACACGCAAGAACAAAGCACAGTAAATAATTATTGCAGTAAGTGTGTATTTTAAACACACCCCTCCCAGAAACAAGTTCCTGTAACATGATCCTGAACTGGATCAGTTGAAGAGTTTATTCCATGTCCACATAAACACAGAGCAAAGTTTCCATCCTGAGATGGAAAGTCACATACCAAAGGTCAGGAAAGTTCAGAGTTACCTACACGAAAGGTTTCTCCTCACTGTGAGAGGAACAGAGATCTCCAGGCCTGGGTGATAATGTCACCTTTTGGTTTGCTAATGCTGCAGGTTTTATCCCCACCTTTACCCGAATGGTATTTCCAAGTTTTTTCTAAAATCCTGCTCCTAGTCTTAGCAAGAGAGGAACAAGTACACGTTCTAGAGTTAGTTGAATTAACTTCTGGAGGACAGAAGCCTTTCAGGAACACAGTATCACACCAGCATACATGAAAATCCAGTTGGGAAGAGCCCCAGGACTCACTCTGTCAGCAATGACTGCTTTCCTCTTGCTCGTGTCCCCAGTCAAGCCTAGAAAGAAAAACAAAGCTTTTCTCATCTAAGCTACCAGAAGAAACATAAAACTCCACAGGTCAGATGGTGATGCCACTGCCCTTGAGAGGCAGAGGTCAGGACATGTAAATACACAATTCTGTGTTCTACTTTTAGCCCACTCTTCTTCCAAAAGCCTTATTCTTCTAACTTCAACACTGTTCCAGCATAGGAATGGCAAGAACAGCTCTGAGTGCTGTTTAACACAGGAGAACAATTAACAAGGGCTGTCAAAGACTGTACATGAGGGTAATTGCTGGAGGATGTCTTGATGCAAAGAAACTGAATTAAGTGCACTAAAAGGGGAAAAGATCATAAATGCCAACTAAAGCAGACAAGTTTTCATCATTTAAAGCATTACTGTTTGCTTCCTTGTGTTATATGTGTGCATTAAAACAAGACACATCTTCATATACCAGCAATTTCACAGCAGGATCTTTTCCTGGGAACTTGCATCTCCTCTGTCAAAGCCATCAGAAGTTATTTGCTGTTAAATCCATGTGTCCAGTACAAGTGGCAGTTTCTGGCATAATTAACGTATTTCTCAGAATAGGTAAGTGCTCACAAAGCATCCCCCTTTGCAGGAAATGTGGTGCCAAAACCCAGGGGTTCTTTCAGTTAGTTTATAGTCAAGAGAGAGACCTGGTTCAAAGGCCCTGCTTGGCAGAGCTGACCGAGAGTCACACTGAAAGCCACCTACAGGTCATGCATGGCCTTCTGGAATATTTCAGCAGGCTGGATATTCAACACCTGGATCCACCTCCTTCATGGCAAAGTGACAACAGATTGGAGTCACACACAGATCAAATCTAATTTCTTTTGAAATCAGCAAGCTGCCAAAGGGACTCTGACTAAGACAACATCAAAATAATCAAACTACTCCATATAAAGGTTGCTTCTGCCAAACTCAAAGCAACACATCCTACTTCCTCTTCTTCAATTCAGTTCTCTTCCTTTTATTTCTTCCCCTGAGAAAGTGATTTCTGTGCATGCACAGGTTTAAAACCTTCCCTAGAGGTCCCAATTAAAAGCAAACAAACCCAAACTTACCTACTACAGCCTTTGCTTTACCTTCATAAAAGGACCAAGCAAGAGCCAGGGCATCCGTTAGGCGCTCCTGTTTCAGAAGGTGATCAACTCTCTAAAACAACAAGGAACACTGAACCTCAGAATGACAGAAAAGAAGATCCCCTCCTGTTTAAGATCAGCATTTCCCAGTAGTGGGTCACAGTCCCTGACAGTCAGGGGACAAGACACCTCAGAAGCTCCCACCACTCTGCAGTACAGGACAGTATCTCAAACAAATTATCTCAAATGGACACTTTCTGCCAGAGAGTTAAAAAAGACTAAGGAATGTCAGGTCCCAGCATACCAAGTCCCTGTGGGTGACATTTTAGGTCAGATGCCTGATGCATGGAGTCTCCCAATGACTATCTGGTACACAAAGAATAAAGATCATCTGTTCCCCATCCTTGCCTCATCACTTGGAGCACAACAAACAACTCTGCCATGCTTTCAGCAAAGTGTGTACTCATCCTACCCTCTATTTTCTCCTGAGCTCACAGTCAGCAAGGACTGAAGTAGATCACAAGTATTTTCTGCTTTAAGGAACTATTAACACCCAAGGCTGAGCACCACTAGCCTTGGTGTGTAAGGTCACTGTTAAAGTATTGTTTGAGAGAAGAGAAATCCCAGGTCTCAGACCTGCATTCTGTCCTGCAGTGAGAAGTAACTCTCCACTTCAAACCCTAACCACCACACACTCAATTCAAACTCTTGATTAAGTCCCCTGTGATAAAGAGAAACAAGTGCAACACAGCAGAAACCACACAGTAATTCAGAAAGGGGTTAGCTCAGAGCACATGAATTGTGTTTGACTTTTGAATTCTGGGGAAATCTGTACATTAAATCATGGGTCAAAGGAAGACTTTTCATTGCAGTTTACAAAAGTCAGTGGTGAATGGCTGGAGACAGAACTAGCAGAGATGAGTGCATGGCACTTGTAATACCCAGAGCAATATATGCCAAACTGTTTGCCCCTGTCCAAGCAACTGAGCACACAGGACATGCAGAGAACAGGGACTATGAATAAAGAAAGCAATGGGAGAGTAATCTTACAGGAGAAGGATGAAAGAGCTCTGGTTAGTCTTGCAAAACAAAGCCTGAGAGAGGACATGCATACCCTGAATAAACATACTGCAAAGTGGTGATCCAGAAAGGAAAACAGCTGCTAATTCAAGTGAAAAGTACAACAAAGGAACAGGCAGACATAAACAGATCACTAAGAACTTTAGTCTGGGCATTGGTAGGGTTCCAGCTGCCAAAAAATGATGTTCCAAAAAAATCTTCAACCAACAAAGATCTAATATCCTATGAACTTTCTAGGCAGTCTTTGATGGATTTTATGAAGCAGCTCCTGCAGCAGCTGGAAACAAACTCCATTGAAGCAGATTTCCTTCCACTCCTGGATGCTCATGTGGCAGACACAAGGCTTGCATTGCACACCTCTCCTAAGTCATGCATTGCTCTAACTGAAGGTGACACAGGCAAGGCATGACCTTGTCTGGGGGAACAGGGTCTCCTTTCAGCCTGCAGGTTCATGCAATTAGGAGTCCCACAGTGTTCCCCCATGGAAATTAGTGTATCCACAGCACTGGCTCTGTGCAGCAATCAGGGATCCTGAAGAGTGCCCAGAAAATGCTTCACAAATGCTTCCTCCCTCATTGGAGCTATTATTTAAGCAATTCAAGCACAAGCTGTACAGTTTCCCTCTCAACATACCTCTCTCCAGCTTCTCAATGTCATGACATGAACAGACTAGGAAAGAAAAAAGAAAATAGAAGTTATTTACTTACAGTTGCCCATGCAGTCTGTGGTACCCCAAAGGCCCAGCACAGCATGCTAGTATAGATGAAGTACAGCAAGCCTCCAGCAGTATGAACTGGAGTCCAGTTTTAGCTGCTGTCTTGTTTTCTTCTGTTTATTCCCTAGCACATTTAGAAGAGAGACACTGAAGCTTTGACAGAGGAGATGTCAGTAAAGTAAGGCCAAGTTTACCCTGGAGCAGAACAAATCAGGATGCTGTGAAACTATGACAGTGTCTTAGCCCAAACCTTTGCTAAAACCAAATTAGTGCACATTTCCTGCATCCCACAATATAAAAACCCATTCCCAAGACACACCTCCATAGAAGAAAAATTGCCCTTCTCTGGAAGAAGAGCTACCATCAACAGGGAATGCCCTGTATTTTTATTTTAAAGCTATCCCCCACTTACCTTAGTTCCAAGGTAAAAGATCTGACCACCACAGCTGCTAATGGACTGGTAACAAGCTTTCTCTCCAACCAGTGCCTACAGGGAGAAAAATCACATGCAAGTAAAACTGCCTTTTGTTTTTATAAAATTTCCCAGGAAACATAAATGTACTTTCAAGACCCTTTGCAATGCAGAAATCAAAACAAGGAGGGGGAGAGAACACCACAGATTGCTGGGCAGTAGAAAGTTAAAGAGCTCTCAGTTTCAGTGCTGCTGAGCTCTGGCTACCCAAAAACATGATGAAGTAGGGCTCTGTATCTATCCTCAGGTGCCAAAAAAGTTATGGGGGCCCCTTCCATGCCACCTGCTCTTCACAAATCTTCCTCAGGAGCAAATGTGTAGGACACACAGATGGGAACACAACTGTTGAAGTGAGAGATGCTACAACAGGAATTTGACTGCCAGTAACCAGTGCTCAAGTCGGTAGTGTAGTAAGTAAAAAATCCTCTTAAAAAAACCAGCACATCAGCTTTTGTCCTAGACAGAGTATTACAAAGTTTGGTAATGTAGGAGCAGCTCCTAAAGCCCTCAATGCACAAAAGGAAAAATGAGCTGTCTGTTATCTGCCCACATCTCCACTACATGTGACTTCTGAGATGCTCCCAAAAGGCTGCTTTCCTCCACGTTTCCACTTAGGGCCTATCCAAACACAGCTGCAGGCACAAGGAGGCTACCAGTGCCTACCAGGGCCTCGCTGACGTTGCCCCCTGTGGCCAGTGACTTGAAGTGGCTGCTGTTGTAGACCAGCTGAACTTCTGAGATCTCAATGGTCTCCAGCTCCTCCTGGGTCTGACGGTCTATGACGTGCAGCTTCTCCACGCTGTCCAGCAGCACTGCTGTCCGTGAGTTGATCCACTGCAAAAGCAGCAAAGCCCAGATTTCAGCAATGCACACTCCATAAGGGGTCAAGGGAACAGGCTCTGGCCATATCCCTGAGTACCAGTCTGGGAGTTTTGGGAGGGCCAGTAGCTTTGTCACTACACATGGTCACTTCACAACTACACACACACGTAACAGCAAGGGTTAAGATAGGGAGGATCCTTCTGGAGACAGATTACATGGAATCTTCAGACAAATGGCAATCTACCAGAGCTCTTGTCCTCTTGGCACACTCGTTATGCTCCAGCACACTTCCTATCCAGAAGTCCCAAAGCCAAGACAGCTACACCAGATGGGAACCACATGCTTGCTGGTTTTCCACAGAGTCCCAAGTTTAAGGACATTCTCAGTTAATTATCACCAGATAAACACAACCAAAAGCACAGAACTAAGGGCTACAGAGACCATATTTACAAGAAAACTAGTGCAAAGAAAATGTAACCATTCTGTAGTATTGAGACTCACAGTAAAGTTGATGAGATCATAGTGCAGATGAAGCTGCCTCTGCTTAGTGACGTGAATTGCACCAGTGTCATCCCTCTTGACCTAAAAGAGAAATTGGACAAGGCTGACTCCAACACAAAGCCCTCCTTCAGTTCAGCCTCTCAGTTCCCAAAGGGCACCAAACTAACTCCAGGAGTCTGAAGCTCCCCCCAGACAAGCATCTCTCAAGACAAGCTTAAACATGCATCCTTTTCTTTCTCCCCAATTTTGCCAAGAGAGAAGATAGAGGAGAAAGAGGATCCAACCCAGATAACACAATGTCCAGGTGCTCAAGCAAAGCTTAAGGTCCAGGTTGACAGCAGAGCTGAGAAACAAACTTAGCACTCCAAAGCCAAAATGACAGATTTTCTGAAGCCTAGGAACTGCTCTCATACTGAAGTGAGGCATGAAATTATCTTCAAACAACCATATCTGCATATGTAACTGCTGCAGATCTTATCAGGATGAGTACCATGCCCTAAAGTCACACACCGACAAGACCTGAAAGCTCTTTTCTTAATGGTTTATACAATTTTTTTCAGAATATTGTTTTAAAGCAAGAACTAAAATGGTATCTAAAATTCATGTGCTCTTCCTGAAAACAATCCACACTCTTCTAACCCCAGTAGAAATACACTGCAAATCACTACTGGAACAGATAAATCTCATGCCTCCAGGGAAGGGCACCACTGCTGCTGAAGAGCAGTGACTACCAGGTTGGTTTTGCCAAGCCAGTGGGAAGCTGCAGTTATTCCCAGCATGCTCAGATATCCCTGTCACTGAGACAGAGGCTCAGGCACTGAATGTGTGAATGAGATGTGACCATCTGAAAGCAGCAGAAAACAGCCCAGGCTTACCAGAAGAAAATGCACGATGTCCCCTCGGCAGAAGGCGAGCATGGGGTTCACGGCGTTCTGCACAGCCACGAAGTGCCACGCCAGCAGAGGGACACTCGAAGGGTCCATCTGTCACACAGAAAGCACAGCAGTGTTCCAGCACGCCAGGCAGACCCTCAGCTCTCCAGGACACGTTGGCTCATCAGCTGCTTCTCACTGACTGTGCCACGTACACACAAGGACTGCAAAGCAAATTCCGGGCCTTCTGGCAGCTGAGCAGCAGCTCTGTTTGGGAGCAGTGTGTGTCCTTGGCAAAGTGGACACCCAGACAAAACACCCCCAGTGTGTCCTAGCTGCTCAGTGCAGATCCACTCCCACATGGATACATGGACTACAACATGCTGCAGCTTGTTACCAAGCCTTGTCTCCATTCTCCCAACACCACATATCCCACATCTGCTCCAGGGGCTTTTCCAAGAGGAATTATACCACTGACTAGTGAAACCAAATAATCAAGAGTATAGAAGACTACTTAGTGCTCTAATTCCACTTGGTTCCTGTCCCTGGAATTAAGGGATCTGTTGTGGCTCTAATGTAAAACAGTGGTCCAAGGAGATTGTAGCCATAATCAGGTCAACATCCCATCTGTGGGTGCATCCAGGCTGCAGCAGTGAAGACAAGAAGCTGAGGAGCTCCTTCCTATCTTTTGAGAAATTCAGCATCTTCGCAGAGGTACAGTTGGGAGCGGCCTTCTCAGCTCCTCTCTGCCCACAGTCTGCACACATCAGACTAGCACATTATCACTGCAGTTCCACAAAGCAGTTTCCAGCATGCTGGCAAGGCAGTGATACCAAACACCTGCTCCTGATCTCATCTCCTTCCCTCTGAGAAACCGTTTGTAGCCATAACCCAAAAAGCACCTGTTTGCCTTCATTACTCACACGGCCGTAGGGAAAAGTCATCCACACTTTCAGAGATGGCTTCAGGCCAATGACCAGGATCTTCACAGAAAACAACAAAGCAAAATAAAATGCTTGAGTACATAGCAGAGAACACCTTTGTGATTTCTCACACCAAGCCTCCTGCAACCAGCATGTTACCTTTGTGAGGGAGGCCATGGCCAGCAGTGAATACTGGGTGATAGGATGGTCTCTCAAATCAACTTTTGCATGTAATGGCTCAATACAGCAAACTTCCCCCTTGGAGCCACTGAAGAGGCACCGAGACTCGCATGTCCTCACACCCATAACCCTCCTGCAAAGAGCAGAGAGCAGCTTGGTGGCAGCCCAACAATCTCACAAGTGATTCTTCATAAATACTCCTCCTAAAATGTGCTTTGCACAGCTCCAGGAATCACTTCTGACATGTCATTGTAAGCAATCCCATACAGCTGCTCAGATACAGACAAGAATTCCTTAGGATCTTATCTAACAGTAATGTTTGGGAAATTCCTGGGCTTGATCAGATTGACTGTCAATCCTTCCTCCTTGTCCTTCTTCCTCTGGAAGAGGCCAAGAGGAAAATGAGCAGTTACTGCAGGATAGCTCTCACTAATGAGCCAAGGAAAAACAAGAGGCAGCACTTCTGTGACAGCTACCAAGAGCCCACAAGGAATGTCAAAACTGCGGACAATGCACTGACACCTTAAAAACTAAGGCTACTCTTTGGCTCTTACACTGCCAGACAGCATCTTGCTTCAGCTAAAAAATTACACTGCAGCCCTAAATTACACCTGCAACCTTCAGACAGTAGCTTTATTGGTTTCAATGCTTCTTTTCTCCTTAGGTTTTAGAAACTATGACCCAGAACTGGTTGCTTGTACTTTCCATGGGTGAGTTATTGTCTTACTTAAAGGAGAGTTCAAACACTGAGCCTCCGCTGTCATTGCAAATGGCAAGCGTCGGGTCATCTGTAAACTGAGCAGAAAATTAGATTGAAAATTCTAAGAAATAAACTACTAAAAAATAGATACAAAAATATATGCTATGGCAGTACTAACAGCACACAGAGTACAAGCATTGCACCTACAGAAAGACACCTTTAACATACAGAGCTGAGACAATTACTGGGGTTTTTTATGACGTGCAAGAAAGGCAAGGTTTGTGTTTCACCTTCATTCCCCCAGAAAGTCTTGCTGCCAGATTTGGTACCAAAGCCCCACTACTTTTTGCTGCAGCTCAGAACTCCAGCACAGCAAAACCTGAGCTGCCTCTGGAAGGGCTCTCAGCCTCAAGCCCATGGGTCGGGCCAGAGCTGGTGGATGGGCTGCAGTCACAGACAGACCCAAATCAGAAACATCCAGAACTATAAAGGATCAGACAAAAGGATCCAGACAATAAAGGATCACAGCTTCAGCTGGGGTACACTTCTGGTGGTCTTTGCAACCCAGAATTTACAAGCACAGAAGCATCTGAGGCCATGTAAAACAAAGCCAGGCACAAAATCAGATTATATTCTGTATATGACAATAACACTGTGCTGAACAAGAAGCCATGGACGATTTCTCTTTCAACCCAAACGTTCCCAACAAGCTACTTGAAAAACTGCTGACAGAAGTTACCTTCTACAGTTCAGACTCTTTTAAGCTGGAAGTTGGCAAGTCATGCATTCAGGTCAAAACACTGCAAGTTTTAGAGAAATGTGTTCTAACTAATTCTTCATACATTTTGGCATCAGAGAGAGGAGTTATAACAGACAACAACTGTTGTTTGTTACAGTACAACTCACCACCAAAACTATTATGTCAACTCACAAAATACTCAGTTTCATCTTAAAATAGAACTTCTGCTCATTTTTCTAATCTCTGGATACCACTGCCATAGGTAGCTGCTCTCATCTCAAATCTAAAAGCACTGCACCAGCAAAGTCACCACATCTGACTGAGAAAAAGTGGAATAAAAGGAGAATGTGTAGTGTTTCTTACCTTGATATGCAAAATGGCTGTTCCTGGGGGGTGGGCATCTGTTATGGATCGCAGCAGCTTTCCACTGGCCAGATCCCACATTGTGATCTGCAAGCAGACTGTGCTTAGTACACATTCACTGTCAGGGTTCTCTGCATCACCTCATGCATTATAGTGCACCAATAAATTCCTATGTGCTGTTATCACCCTGGGTTAGCAGGGGTTTCATCCTAAAGAAAAGTGACCTGAAATCTGTTCCTATCCTGTTTGTCCAAGCAGTTCCCTTGTCCACTTAGAGTTGGCATTACTTGTTATCTCACAACTCTGAATCACGTCCTTCTGGCCAGCTCTCCCCACCTGCCCAACCTCCCTCACCTCACAGCCATCTGTCTGATAACAACATGAAAGAATGGAAGATAACTTTGCTCAGGTAACAGGTTCAATGCATTTATCTCTCACAGAATCAGTGAACAAGTGAAAAATCTCTGCTAACACCCATTAGCAAAACTCAAGTATCTCCACAGCTACTACAAACCTTGTCCCTCTCCTCCTCCTGTGCTTGGTCAGGTGACAGATCAGGTAGGAGGACAGAGCTTGGCTTGTACTTAATATTAAATGAAAGCAATCTCTCAACTAAGAGGCAGGAAGTCCCAAGCTACTCACTGCATAACTGAAGAGTATTAACTACTCACTGCATAACTGCTCAGAAGCACTGAGATTACAATCTGAATAAAACTTTTAATGTGATTCTCTAAATCATCTATCAATGCTTCTAGACCATATGTTTCAGAACTGCTGTTCCAAAATGTGTTGTCTTGGTATCATTTAAAACTGGCTGCTGTCCTGCATGGATTCAGTATTTCCACCTGGTCTGCAGTAGGCTGACATTTAGCCTTATCACAGGCACAGAGGTGTGTTTCATCTACAATGAAGGTGAAGCCCAAAGCAGCAAAGGGAAATGAACCCAAGAAGAAAAAAAAGTAGCCTTTTTTGTATTCCTCTAAATGTTACCAAGTTAATGTCTATCCATCTTGGTTTAGTTTTAGACTTGCAACTTTTGTTCAAGAATTGATTTCTGTCCTTTGGTTCTGAGAAGGGCATAAAACTACAGACTCAACCTTTTTCCCTGCATTCAAAAGCTATGCTACTTCTGTCATACAAGTAAGCCATTAGCAAAAATTAATTTTGGGGTTACATACAACTTTCAAGAATTTCAAGTCATCACCACAGTAAAAAACAGCTTTAATTACCAAGCATAGACCTCAGAGAGAGACCTAGAAAGATTAAACTCGTTGTCCCTGTGAGCCATTGCATATTACAGTTTAACAGGAATTACATCATAAATAATTGAAACTTTTGCAATATTCTACATTACTCACTTCCTCCACAGAAAGCCACCCCACCTGTCTGGTTCAGCAGGAACCGGCTGGCCAAAAAAGCTCTGGGCACATCACACCACGTGTGCTGCTTCTGAGCACTGCACCAACACACAGCCCAGGCTGAGGGGGCTTGGCTGGGAGCTACTGGCACCTCCAGATCCTCTCTCAGGACACAGCACTGGAGCAGCTCATCCCCTGGGAATTACCTGTCCTTTTGCAAAGCCACACAGGAGCCTGGAACAGTCATTGTTGATGCTGAGAGCAGAGATGGCCCCATACTGGGCCCCGACAGCAGTGCTGCCCAGACACAGCCGGAGAGCCTGGTTTTGATCTGGAGCAGAACAATTAGCAAGAAATTAAAGAAAGAGCAGTGAATAAAATTAACACCATGCAATTATTTACATGTACAATTCACCTGGGGTACATTAACAATTCACACAGAGTTAAGTTCTTAAAAAAGGAGTTTTTAAGATGAGAGCACATGTTAGTACAGAAAGAGTGGGGGCACTGTCTTGCAGGGAAATATATAAATTGTTTTTAAAGGTACAAACCAGGCACAGGAAATATGGAAATGCAGAGGTCTTACATACTGAAAAATTAACTACTAGAAAATTCAAAGCAGTATCTAGCTTTCCTTTTACTATTCTGCAATGGTGCTTAAATTGTAGCAATTAAGATGACATAAAATTGCACCTTCTAAGCTTTGTATTACTGCATTTGAACATCAACTACAAAACCCCAACACAGGCTTTTGGTAAGTGCAATCGTATGTCTTAATTTTATTATTATTATTTTGCAATTTTATTCCTCAGTTTTGTTGATAAAGGCCAGAGGCTGGAAGGAAAAGACACTTTTGTCCCCAAGCTGAACAATTACAGTGCTCAATGAGTTCTAGTGCATGTACCTCTCACTTTATAAAGGAACTCCCTCCCTGCTGCTGCAAAGGAGGTGCTACTGCCTGCAGAGCCTCCATGGGGACTGCACTGCTGCAGGGCCATGCCCTGTCCACTCCTGCACACCACAAACCACGGGCCCCTCTGTCTGTGCCAAGTTCTTGAAGGCTTCCAGCACGAGAGACTCGCAAGTGCTTTACAAGATGCTGCACTTCAGGTATAAGTTATGTATGAGAACCCTCTGCCTGTCTGGTGCCCTGCTCTTAAAAGCTAAGAAAAATGCTCTGGGGCTGCTTTTTCCACCTCTCTCCCTTCTGTCCCGCTTTTGAGTGAGGGGGGAAAAAAAGATGCTCTGTGAGGACTGCTGGAATGAAGACTAGAGAGGCTGAAATACATCAGAAGCACCACGATAACACTGTGTGCTGGATTCACCAAGAGCAAGCATGGGAAAGGATTGGATCCAGGGAAACAGAGCTGAGCACCAGAAACCCCTGGAATCTCCAAGCTGCAGCACTGCCAGCCACGTGCTGGATGTGAAACAGAGCATGGATGTATCCTGCATTTCTTCCCCAAAATGATGCATTGATCAATCTGCACAGACTGATGGCTGGGCACACAGCGGGAGTCACCTTTTAAATTCCACCTGTATGAAGAGGCATTAGTGGAGTTCAGAAATAAACACCAGCAAGGACAACAGCTGATCTCGTGGATTACTCTAAAGCACTGCTCAGGGTGAGGAGAAAGCATGGCCATGCTACTAGAAAACACCTTGACATCACTGTGACAAGGGTGTACATAGCATAGGTCAGAACAGGTCAAAGAAAACGAAGATGAAAGATTTTCATGGAAGCTCAGAGAACACAGAGCTACAGGTGGAAAACAAGTCTGCCAGAGAGACAGTCTCTAAATGGTATAAAGATTTGAAGAAATAATTCCTATTCCAGAGGACTGGAAATACAGTTCATTTACAAAAATACCACCTGCTAACCATAAAAATGTTTGAGAATAGGGGAATACTGCAGCTCTTCATATTAAAGGTGAATGGCATTCTGTACCTTCACTTCAGCTTAAGCCTGTCAATGAGTCAATCAATAACCTGTTTCCTCTAAAAAGGAGGATCTTTCACAGCTTTCTCTGAAAACGCTTTACATCATTTTATGTTTCCCCACAGAAACTTTCAAAAGCCCTTCTCTTTTTTCCTCATCTGCAATATCAATTCAAAACAAACAAGACCCCTACTGTATTCCAAAATTAAGCGATTTGTATGACCAGTCCAGTACTTGTTCTTGTTTCCAGCCAGTCAAAAGATGACACACAAGAACCATTAGATAAGATTTTTAAAAAACCAAACAACTATAATATGGATGAAATTGCTTCCAAAGCAAAGCAAGATCAGAGAGCCAATAAACTCCTATTAATAAGCTGGCAAAGTAATAAAAATAGAAAAAAGCAAAAGGATACAAAAGCTAATCTGATAATTTTCCAGATTTGTATTATCAGCTTAGAAGTAAGGTTCGTCTAGGATTATACATAAAAAGCTTTTGCCTAATGCTTGAAACAAAAGTGGCTATCAATTGTTAAAATATGTTTTTAATTTTTCAATTTATGTAAGGCAATTCTTCATCTGAAAATTTTCTGGCAGTAACTGTGCTGTTCTCAGAGTCTGAAGTCAAAATGACGTGGCCCTTAGAAACAATTCTGCAAGTACAGAATAAAAACAAGTGTGAAGGTGAAATAAGTCACTTTCCAGACCAAAGAAATGAGCATAGCACTGCTGAAGTTGATACTGCTCAGATCATCAGGTTTTCCTCAAGATCTTTTTCTTAAGCCCTGATTTTCCTGAGTTTGAAAGGCCTGCTTGATTTCCTGCAATACTACAAATTTTGTTAGGCACAGTACCAGGAAATGCTCTGGATGGATGGTGTTCTCATGGGAGCACCCTGTCCTGCCCCAAAATAACACCTTTACAAACAGCTACGGACCTGCTGCCCTAGAAGGTTATAAAAAGCACGTTCACCTGTTCCTCTGCTGTTCCTGCCTGGGGAATTTGGGAGTGTGCAGTGCCCATGCACCCAATAACCAATTGCCAGCAGCATTATCCACTGAGTGGTCCCTGCACTGCCTTGCTGCTGAGCTGCCCCTGCAGTCCTGGCACACAGAGCATGCAAACGGGGCAGGACAGGAGCTCTCATGCAGGGCACGTGCACACAGCAGTGTTACCGTACCTTTTCCTTTTCAATCCACACAGAAAGGGCCAAAAGAGGAGAGAAAAAGCCAGAAATCAATATCAAGAAAGGTCTGAAGCAATGAACAGCATACACATGACAATCTCCAAAAAGAAAACTTTCAGATTTTGCTCAAGTTTCCTTTGGTTAACACTTCCCCTTCTGATTTGTTCAAGAAATGATGCTGTGGTGGTTACTGTTTTAAAACCAAGCAGTTGAAAAAGTGAGTTTATAAATCTGAACTTCATTGTATTGAAGACAAAAAAAAAGAAATCTGAGAGGAAATAAAACTGGAGTAATGTAATTGGTAAAACTATTTTCAACCAGTTACCACCAGCCAGCAAATCATCTCTCCATTAATTAAAAAAAACATTTAAGGCTAGTAGTCCCCAAAATCTAGTATTAATGCTGTCACACCTCAACAAATATTCAGGACACTCACTGTAAGTTTTACAACCAATAGAGAAAGTAAAATAAAAACCAATAGTGGTACCACACTAATCAAGCAAAGTTTAGCTATATAGGATTTTTTTGTCTAGAGCATAAAATCTTTATGAAAAATTACACCTTTCATTAAGTTGTGTTTAAGTCCTAGTTCTTGAGTAGAGTAAAACTTCTTGGCTCTTCTAGAAAAATTGATATAGAAAACTTCCAAAGAGTATTTGTGTATTGCTACAGGCTTGCCGTGAGAGCACTGCTCCACTCCAGCTACAAATCTCAAGTCAAGCCATGGCACACAGCGTAATTGTTCATTTGCACAACCTTCACACCTCTAAACAAGTTTCAGAAAGGATTTGGCAAAAAGATGACTCTTCTTTATATTAAAAATAAAAAATAATGTCCCCCAAGCAAGCACAATCCCAAGATTTATTTTCCCCCTTCCAGATTATGTGGCCCTGGAGCAGGTACCAGAGGAGTGCTCCTCTACAGGCCTCCAGACATCCCTTCCTACCACCTTTCTACAACATTTACAGGATGTCAGAGTTAGCATCTAATCCAACACTAATCCAGAAGAAAATTCTGCTTTTCAACTATACACGTGCAGTCTGAGAACTGTCCTGTTTCAGGAGTCGACAGAAGCATTCGAAAAAGCAGAATGAAAGTTTCCCAAGTCATTACGTCTGTAATAAGGACAGAGTGGACATGTCAAGAGTATAGGCGGATTTAGGAGGAGAAACAAACAAATTAGCTAAAGTCAAATGTATGAAAGAAAAAATAAAGGGTTCAAAAATTTGCTAGTGACACAACTATTCAGAGAAATTTGTTCAACCAGAAAATGGACCTACATTTTTGCAGGCAAATAAAGGTGTAATGTTCCCATCGTATAATATAAATCCTACACACACCTTACAAACCTCCAGGGAGTAAATCCGACCCTAATTTACACATCTAGTAGAAAAATGTTTCTTAAAAAAAGTACAGATATTGACTGGTCTACAGCCATGAACTGCTGGTTTAAATTGCAGAATAAACCCAAGCCAGAACTCCAATCCTCTCTTTACACACAACAAACATTTCTACAGCCACATCCTGCTAGGATTTCTCTCTCTTTGGATAGGTCTGAGAGCACTGGCGTCAATGCCCAAGCTTCAGTTACAAAACTCAAGGAATTTAGCAGAGAATGAGTCCAGGAAGCATTCTGAAACAAAGTGTGCTTTTATTCCTCATCACCTTTCAATTACAGCATAGACTCAGAGTAACTCTGGTAGTAAGGGAGCCGTGTGTGGAGGTCTCTGGCCCAGTCCTGCTGCTCCAAGCAAAGCCAAAGGGACCAGCTTGCTCAGGGCCTTGCTGAGTTTGGAATATCCCCAAGCAAGGAGACTGCACAACCTGTCTTAACTCTTATCTAATGCTTCAACACCCGCAGGATGAAAAATCTCATCAGACCTTCCCTCAGTGCAACTTGGGTCCACTGCCCCTTTCCCAACACCATGGAGCTTTCAGAGGGGTCTGAGTCTCTCCTCACTCCACCTTTCCTTCAGGCAGAATTGTTTCAGTACTGGATTAAGCAAATGGCATCAAATAATTGAATATCCAAATACTCAGGAAAGTGAGGCTTGCACTGTAACAGTCTTTCCCATCCTTCTGGTGCACCCTTTCCCCTCTAACTTCTGGTCTCCAATAATTTCAACCAGCTTCAACAAATCTACTGAAATTTCTAATCTGGTGAAGGATTTGGTCCTGCATAGACAAAAGGCACAAAAGCTGAATGTGACTGGGAACAGTTTGAGAGGCACAAGCTCAGAAACCTTTTTAAGAAAGTCTGGTAATAAGAGGAAGAACAGAATAACAGAATGAAGGGACACTGCCTGGGGCAGGGAAAGAGACACCCGTGACACAAGCCTGCAGGCAGCCAGGGGTCAGAAGCTCCTCTTCCCAAGGAACACATCCTAATTTCTGTAATGCTGACAGTTCTTATGTCATAGGGCAGAAGATTGATGATGGTTGTGTATTGGTTCTGGTTTCTTCCACATGAAAACAGAGTATTTTCTCTTCAAACACAGAAAAGGCTTTTTAGACAATTGACATAGAGCTAAATTTCTCAATATCAAAGTGCCAATCCCCAAAAATGCAGAACAAACATGCATAAAGACAACTAAACTATTATTTCTGCTTTATTTCTTTACTGAAAGAAAACCACATTTAACACAAACAACATTACAGAAGAAATACAGCATGCAGCTCTAAATCAGGCTGAGCTTTTTCGGCTTGCATTCGCATTTTTTTTAAGATCATTAAAATGCAAAAAACCTCCAAACTTTATTTTTAACTTACCAAATATCAGTGCTAACCCATGGGAAGTCCCCACTGCTATCAGATTTGATGCTGCCTGAAAGAGTCACACAGGAAGATTGAAGGCAGAAGAAACATTATTCACAAATCCACCACTTATCAAGTAAAGCTTGCCAAAAGGGGGAGATATAAATTATAAAAGTTATAACCTTTGACAACTGACAAGGACAATTCCTACATGAAGACACCTGAACGACCATCACACAGATTTTCTCACTATCAGAGGGCTGCCTTTTCCTCTGCTGTTTGAAATTCAAATGCTTAAGAGTTGGTACCTGCAGTAAAATTTCACCTCTCTAAAGTCAGTCTCATTCTTTTGGTGTAGATGCTGAGGGTAAAATACTCGGGATTTTATCCTAACTCAGCTGCTACATCCACATCGGAACTCTTCTAAAACCCTGGACAGTGCTGGTCCCCTGAAGAGACAACCCACAGCAAGCCCAGAGACACCTACTTCTTTCCATGGGGAATTAAACAAATCCTTTAAACGTATCCTCCAAGATCCTACTGCACTTGCAAACCTGCACTCAATGAAATAAAACTTAATAGAAATCACATAATGCTGTAGATGTATTCATCTTCTCCTTTTTATTTCTTAACAAGTCTAAGTCAGATTAAAAAAATTCAAGTGCTTTAATGTCTGGATGTGTAAGTACAGGTTTTTATTCCATGTACATATCAGTCACAGCATGCTTCCAGCTTTGCTGTGCAGCCTTTTGCCTTGGATGTCACTAGTTTCTCCCTTTCTTTTTTAAACAAAAAGTATAATTTCTTATGGACTGCTGGTGCTACAAAGTGACTGCGCACATCTTTAGTTCCTTTGTAAAACATTAAAACTCACTTCACAAGGGCAACAAAAATACTGTATTTCACCCCATTAAAATGTTTCTCTTCTCATTTACTACAGGCAGCTTCACTTCTGACATATTTAGACATAATTAGCATGCTTGACTTCAACAACTTTGATGCAAATTGCTAGGCAGGAGTATCCTTCAGACAGGCTTTTAGTTAAAATTTCAGACACAGACACAGGGATTTTGAACCCATCAAATTGAGAAGTCCAGTTTAAGTTTTTATAAAAAATTGTTAGGAGTCAAAGCAATAACTGGCAAAGGAGAAATAATGAGGGAAATTCAGTGTGCTCAACACATGGGAACAGGTCAGGTCCTTAGCTAAGGAGCCCTGGTGATGAAATAAAAAATGGGAAGGCAGAGGGTGGGCAGTGAACAAAGGCTGGACTCTGCCCCAGGAACTAAAGCTCTCATGCTGCTCCTCCCACTCCTCGTATTTGAAAAGTCAAAGGGGATGCATTTATCAGCTGTCTCAAAATACTGCTTTAACAAACTGGCATGAAAATTAAATATATAAAGTCCTTGAACTCTGTGAGGGTACTTACAATTGCAGTGGGCAGGCCAGCATCCACCTTGTCCTAGGGAAATAGGAGAACCCATGAGTGAGAGACAGAGCTCCTAGCTCTGGGCATGTCTTTAATAATTACAACTAAAACACACAGAAAAATCAACCCCAGCTGCATTTTAATGGTCCCACCAGGGCAGACAGAGCTGAGGGAACCACTAGCTAGAAAAACCCAGAGGGACGACAGAGTGCACAGAAATGGAGAGGAAGCAGAATATCCTGTAATTCCATATCAAAGTTACCATGGTCTTCCCAAAGAAGCATGTGCCTGCTCCAAAGATTGAGCAATCCTGATTCCAGACCTTCAAGCACATTTTCATGTTTTATGAACATTTCTCACCAGGTTTAATAACATCCAGCAACACAAATCAGTGCTACAAATGACCTACCACACCAGTGCTGCAGTAAATCAGCTGATCCCTGATTCACTGCTGGCTAGGGACTACTGGTTAGTAGTTTATGTACCAAACATGGCAGTATTACACTGAACTAACAAAAGGGGCAGGCAAGAGATCTCACACACCCCCCTGCAAACAAAAGGAGTTTCAAATTTTTCTGAATGGATGTGACCAGAAGATGAGACTTACTGCTGCAGATACTATTTGGGCAGAAATTCCTTTCAGGAGCGAGAGCCGTATTACTGATCCATGGAGGGAGAGAGAATCTGGGAGTTTTTTCTTCCTAAGGAAGTAAGAAATGAACCAAAAGCATTAGAGCAGAATAAAAGCTTGGAACTTTGCCTAACTCACTGCTAAAGCAGCAGGTAAATTCTGCATACACTTGTAACTCCTGCAGTTTCCATTCTTCTTGGGGCCACAGAATGAGATAGACATGACATAATTAGCAAAGCCTGCTCTGCTCTGCCCTGCTGGGCCTTCACACAGTTTGGTTTTAACTCATCTCCTGGAGTTGGAAAAAAAAGGTAGTTCTTCAAATAAATGGTCAGTTTCAAGAACAGATCTGCAAACCTTAGAATTTATTAATACCTCCTGGAAGCAACATTTCAGCACTTTCAGTGAATGAGGAAGTTCCAGCCTGTAAAGGTGAATAGCTAAGGAAAAGACACAATTGGAAAAGGCTCATTAGCAGAATACAGATCACTAGGAAAACTGTGTTTATGTTTAAAGAATAACCTTCAATTAAAACATAGCTCACCTGATATGAAAGCTGAAGTGCTTCTGTTTATGGAGAAATGTCTAAAAACTAACTAGTGCAGGAGCAGTTCTTTCTAAAGAGCACTGGTAAACTCTAGCACACAGTACAGGGAAATTCCCCAGGAAAGTTGCAGTTTTTTTGCCAAGCTCACACCACTAGAGAGCCAAATTCCCACAACTAACAGGGAAACATTGGGTTCTTATCTCTCCAGAGGTGCACAAACAAGTATCTCACACACAGGCTGATGAAACATGTTGTTAATAGCTTGTATTGAAGCTAAGGACCCATAACCATGGCAACCAGACTTTCCCAAAGATGACAGGAACACCTCCAGGTTTCTCTGCATACTCTGTGTTAGAAGATGTTTAAGGCACTCCAGGTAACATTTCTCTGAATACAAACCATCTCATTTGAAAAAAGGAGGGACAGTAAGTCCATACACCACCATATGCCAACATAAACCATCAGACTTCAGAGTGTTTATATCCTGTGCAACTGCCCATGGCACACAGGACAGCCAAGAGAGTGGCTAAAGTCATCACTTGAGTAATTAATGAGACAAGCCAGCAGTATTAGAGCTAATTATCACATTTTAGATGTCACCTTTAGCAGTCCACTCACAGAAGTGACAGCACTTGCCTTTTACTAATAACCACCAGCTGCTTGCAGACTAGGTCAGACACCCCTCTGAAACATTTTTTTTAGGTCATCATGGGTCACTGCTTTAAAGATTTCAACAAAATTTGGATTAAATTTAAATACTCTATCTCCCAGAAAATGCCTTTATTGCTCAAACAGGCCAGTACTCAGTGCAACAACAAATCCCATCTTTGCCTATGTGGTTCTGGACGAATAACTGCTCTGTGAAAAAAGGAGGATTTGTTTTAATGGATGTAAGCAGTACCCCCTCACAAATCATTCTGGGCATAAGGCTGCAGTACCTTTTCAGGTGGGTCCTGTCCCCGCTGTCAGAGCTTGCCACAGAAGAGGTGTCATAGGAGTGTGCATCTGTGTTATCAATGTTCAAGAGAAAGGGATCCTCCAAAATGAAAGACTCTTCTTCATCATCAGTCTGAAGGAAGAGAACCACCACAGCCTGCTAAATGTTCAAAACATGCAACACCATAACTGAAACATTAGCAAAACAGCACCAATTCAGCTGGAAAACAGAGAAGGAGAGGACAAAAAAGTCTCATATTTAAAAACCAGAACTATTTACTGCTTTACTAGACTGATTCTGTGGAAGACCCAGTTTCCAGAATTCACAACAATCACAGTAGTGGACTGGAGAGAAAGTCATTCAACTAATCTTTTTTCCCCAAATATTACGTACTCCATCAAAACTTTAATCAGCCTTTAACTGAGCTGATCCCAAGTCTCCAAACTCCCAAGAGAAGGCCCAGAATTACCACCACCTACTACAGCACTTCACCAAGTGGCACTAAGAGCCCAGCAGACCCTCCAGCTGCCATGAGGGTGGATTTTACTCTTTTCTGTGCTCTTCTGTCAGCAGCCTCTCTCTCCCTTCAGTCTTAGCCTAGAATTTATTATCGCAGTTTTTCAAAGAGCCATTCTCCCTGACGTCTTCTAAACCCAGTGCAGCTCACGTTGCTCTCTCAGCACAGAACCAGAGAGAGCAAACACAACTCCCCAGCTGATGGCAAACCAGCAGGGAGCAGAGCAGGTGCCCCTCATTTCTCCTACAGCCCTGGACCCATTAAGAATCTCTTTCTGAACCGCAGCTGTTTGCCTTTTTGGCTCAGATAGGTTCTTCTCCACTGAAATCCTTTTAGAAGGTGCTCTGCCAGTCTCTCCCATCCCACATGTACTGAAATACTGGAATAAGACTTTGTATTTGTCTGCACTGACCTGTACTTTCTTCATGATTACCTCTCAAGTTTAAGACTTGAATCTGCTCCTCTGACATGGATGTCACTGCATGCCCTTGCAGTTTGGGATTACCCAAATTTTCTAAACTCCCTCTACCTCTATCACCCAAGGCACCAACAGAAACGGGACATAACTCTACTACCTACTACTCCTCTTGTTTCTAGACTGTTCCTGTTTGGGACATCTTATACCTGTATTTTTAATGCAGGTTTTAAAAGAACTGTCATCCCTGCCAGGCTCCTTTCCCCTTTATATCAGCTTCCTAGCAAGTACAGCCATCCGTTTCCTCATTTTAATAAAAGGCTTGTTTTCCTGGAGTTTATCTTTACTTCCCTGCCCTTATTTTCCTTTCTAAGGATTGTGCACTCACACAGCTACTGGAAAAAATACAAGTGGATACAAGTGAGACAGAGTCAGATCTCCCCTGCAAGGTACTCCAGGTAACATCAGGTGCTGAGACCTTTCACTGCTCCTGCCAGACAGCTAGATATATGAAAGGAACAACACAAATGAAGCTATGAAGAATCTCATTCTCACCTCCTCCCACAAGTTCAGAACTACCCTGAATTCTCTGCAATTACTTTTAGCTAAAAAAAGCTGTGTGATGACCCTGACCTTCAGCAGACTGTCCAGACTTCAGGTGACTGGCCAGATCCACAGGTGAATGTGCTCAGATTTGATGAAAACGTTTTATGCTGCAGCTGTGGACATTTTAATTGAAAAAAAACCCGAAATTCCATATCACACACTGTAGAGCAATTACTCCACTGACCATGCATCTTGCTAGCTATCAGTACCAGGAAATCATGAAGTTCTACAATTTTATTTTCCAGGAAAAACACAGTAGAAGAAAAGGAAAAGGAGCATTTGCTGCCTCACCTGACCTCCTCCCTGTTCGATGGATCACTCACCTCATTTAGGATGCTCTCCAGCGTCGGAGGGGTATCAACTTGAGGAATGTCAAATTCTTTGTCGTCGATCTGTCCATCAGAAACCACAGACTGAGTTTAGGTTGCCCTCCCAGCCTTCCAAACATTAATTAAACCAAATAAAAAGCAGCTATGCACACACCCTTCTGCCCGGAAAGGCAGGCGACAGCTCTGAGGGCAGGGTCACACAGAGTTTCATCTGGCTGAATGGCGGTAATATGTACTTCTGGGAGGCCCTGTGAGACTTATTTCTGGAAACAGTCATAGAATACTTTTGATGTTCTGCAGATAAACACGCCATTGCACTACAAGGTGTTCTGCAGCAAGAAATTAAACGACTGACGATGCACCTGCTACATAAGGCACCGGTCATATAGAACTGCGTGTTTTGTTGGTTTCTTCCTATATAAGGTCAAGAACGTGAAATTTATGTAAATGACAGTGACCCATATAACCATGTTGGAGCTGGCATAGATCAGCCTGGGACCCCCGCGCCGCCCCTCCCTCATAGGTGTGTGAAGGGACCCCACCCTCCCTCACGGGAGTCTGTGGAAGGAACCCGCCGCCCCTGCTTCACGGGTGTCTGTGTGAGGGGACCCAACCCTCCCTCAGGGCTGTGTGAGGGACCCCTCGGCCTTGCGGGAAGCGCCCGGGCGGCGCAGCCCTCGCGGCCCGGCCATGCCGCCCCGGCGGCGGTTGGGGACGCACCAGCTCGCTGCGAGAGTCCAGCTCACGGTCGAGCTCCGCCACGCTCAGCCGGTGCGCGGGCGGCTCCGGGCACGGCTCGGGCTCGGTTGGCGCCGGGGCCGCGGCCATGGCCGGGCCGGCACCACCGGGACTCGAACCCACAGCCAAAGCCTCCTCCCCGCGCAGCCGCAGCGCGGCGGGGCCGCCCGGCGCCGGCCTTAAAGGGGCCGCGCGCCACCGGCCGGGACGGGGGACATCAAGGGACGCGGAGCCGGTGGTACTGCCACAGGAAATCCTTTTATTTATTGGAAGATTCCGCATCTGCTCCACGACTGCGGTTGAATCCCGGGCCCGCGGGGTTCGTCAGCCTCCGAGGGAAGGAAACGCACAGAATTAGCAATAGGCACAGAAAGCGGCAGAGACCAGCACTCATCACGACCCGCCAAGCCACGGTTCTCCAGCTAAAGCCAGGCTACGATTCTCAGCATTTTGGGGCCTGGGATTTGGTGTGCACAGTGCCAGGGTGCAGAAGTGGCCCAGCAAAGCCAAGAAAAAATATCCCTTTTGGGACAAGAGGCAAAAGCCTTGGGGACTATGTGGCTAATTTTAGAGAAGGCAGGAGATGGTGTAACTAGACTTGGTGCCCAAGCGTTTGTGTTTTCTTTTAGAACTCACCTGGAAACAGAAAGCCATATGGGATTTCCAAGAGCCCTTGCCAGGCCAAAAGGCAGGCGGGGGTCAAATGTAAATGAAAACACATGTTGAAAGGATAAATCCCCTCAGTTGCACAATGCCAGACACAGAAGCTACCTTGGTGTTTCAAGGGGACACTGCCCGGTGTGCTGATCTGTGCCCAGCTGGAGGAATGGTCCCTCTGGTGTCCCAGCAGCAGCAGAAGCCTCGCTGAAAGCTCCAGCTTTAGCAGAGGTATTTACTCAAGGCACAAAGAACATCCTAAACCTGTGCCTGCCTTACCTGTTTGGCCTTCCTGCTGTTCTTCCTGAAGGGTAGCCATTCTTCCCTGCTCTTTAGAGAAGGCTCTGCCTTGCACCTAGCAGCAAGAGCACGTGGATGAGCCAGGAACAACATCCCGAATGTCCTGCTGCCTTCCCAGGTGAGCCTCTGCCAGGCAGGCCCCACGTCCCACCTCCCCCTGAGCAGGAACAGCCCTCCTGCTGTCCTGGGCCAGGCTCAGCTCAGCAGGCACAGCAGAGGCTGCCCCTGTCCAGGGTCACCTGCTGAGCTCTCAATCAGGTGACAGCAAGAACTGGGGGAAAAGCATTCCCAGGAACAGGCCAGCCAACATCAGCAGAGCTGCTCAGGGCAGGCAGCTTGCAGGCTTTAGAGATGCCTTAAGAGCAGCAGGTCACACACAGGTCAGGCAGTTTTGTGCCTCAGAAATGTCATTTCTTTAGCCCACACAAAAAAGCCAGTCCCTGTGGCAGTGGCTCAGCAGCTTGGCTAGGCTGGGGATTTTTGCAAGGAAAGACTCTGCTTTAGAGCTGTGCTGGGCCCTGGGGAGCTGAACCTCTCCTCTTGCACCCACAACTACAGGTGTTTAAGGCTTTAGTGATTCATTACCATCATCACACGCTCTCCTCCATGTTCTAAACCCTTCCTTTCCTCTGCCAGCTGTTCCAGGATGGTCTTCTGCAGCAGTGGTGCATCTGCTCCTCTTACAACAGCCACTAACTCTCCTCCCTGAAAGGTGTGGGAAGCAAACCAGTCAGCAAATGCTCAAGTTGTGCTCTCTGGGCTCTGGAATTGCCCACAGCAGCTCATCACACACAATGTATGTCCCAGGCCCTCCTCCCCTCAGAGCTGCTCTGCTCCACAGCAAGAGGGGAACCTTGGAACAACCTTCTTTGTGGTTCCTGATCAGTCTTAGGATGAAGCAAAGCAGCTTGTGAGAGAAGTGAGGTCCTGCAGAAGCAGGAGGCTGAACCTGAAGACTCCACAGGGCAAGGCACTGGCTGTATATTCTCATCTGCACGGCACTTGATCACCAGCAGATACAGAGCAAACAAAATTGTCCCCTCACATGTTAAAGAAATAGAACATCCCCTCAAATGGACAGTTGTTCCCAACCAGCAGGTCGTGTTTATTGCTATGCAACTATTGGGAAAGTATTTTCACTCACTGCATAAAAGAGAAAGACAGGCTCACATTGTCCTCTGTATTTTTCCAGAGCATCAATGGAATCAACTTCAGCCTAGAAGGAATGTAAAATAAAACAGGTGGGAGTAGAAAGGCATTTCTGCTCTGGAGGGATGCACATGCAAAGTGCCTGGACTGACACCCTCAGCTCTGGAACTTACCCCCCACACACAGCAAAACACCTCTGGGTCCCAGACTTAGGGGACAAAATGACACTGGTCAGAGCCAGGGCCACAACCAGGTCACAGCTCAGTGTCAGTGACTGACAAGCAGGAAGATGGCACCTGCAAGAGCTGGAACAGAGCTCCTGTGGGACAGGGATGTCTATTCCCAGCAGCTTCCCTGGGGGAATCCAGAGAAAGAGCCTGAAAAGTGCATTTAGTGCCTCCTGCCCACGAGGACTGAGAGAAGTGCTGGGAGGGGCTGCAGCAGCAGCAGAGGCAGGAGTGCTGAGCCATGAGAAACCCCAGAGGCCTCGGCTCTGCAATCCAGAGCTGCCTCCAGCAGGACAGGCACCCAAACACAGAGGCACAGCATGGCTGAGGCAGGAGGGACTCATGAAGGGCTCCAGTCCCAGAGTAGCCCAGGGCAGGACTGGTCTCAGTGGTACAGGAGGCTGCTCAAGGCTGTGTCAGTTTGAGCTTTTCCAAGAATCAGCTCTGCACAGCTCCTCTGGGAACTTGTCCCAGTGTCCTACACTCCCATGCTGAGTACTTTTTCCTTTTATTTACTTGGATCTTTTCTGCTGCAGCTTATCCCATTATCTCTTGTCCTATTGCTGTGTACCACTGAGAGACATCAGTCCCTGCTTCTCTATCCTCCCCCATTGGACATCTGTCCCTTTTCCTCTCCTGGGTGACCAAATACAGCCCCTGCAGCCTCTCCCTGTACCTCAGAGGGAATTAGTGTTAATCACTCTGTCCAATGTCACCTGCTTAAGCAGAAATCTGGGAAGTATAGATCAGTTGAAGCCTGAAAAACCTTAATTTTATGAATTCTTATAGATGTACCCAAGTACCTGTATTTCCAGGTTCACTCCCAGCAGCTGGAACTCCTGCACTGCTATGGTTTGGGCTGAATATTGGGAAGGTAAGTGACTTTAGCCTTGAGGCCCTGGCTAATTTCAGGGGACTGAATATTTTAATCAGTGCCAAATGAGATCTTACCACAGCAAAATGCAGGAGGTTACTGCCAACTTCATTTCTGATTTTTTGGAACAGATTCACTACTGGTTTGCATGAGCCACACCAGGCTTGAAATGCATCAACAACTGCAAGCAGGAAAATGAGGAAGGATGAAGGGAAAATGGGTCACTTGAGACACAGACCAATAGACCATATGCTAGGAGGGCTGGATTCACCTCTGAACTGGAAACCCTTGCAAAGTTTGAAATGCTGGATCAGAGGACAAAATTACATTATAAAATAACAAGCTAATAATGATGTGGAGGAGTCTTAAGTAGAAACAAGGACATGGCTGTGACCTTGGAGATACCAGAATTCCTAGGGAAAACTGCACAGAGGTAGAGCACATGAGGTTTACCAAAGAGCCTTGGAAGCCAGGGCTGTTCCTAGTGCTGGGGACAGTCTGGAGCAGCTCTGCTTGGATTGCATGATGAGTGTCCCACATAAATGAACAGGACTACAACCTCCTGCTGGTCTCACCTCTGTCAGAGTAATTTTTCCTTCCATTCAGGGTAAGAGGAATGGAGAGACTAACTAAACATCCTTAACACTAGTAATTCCTAACAGTCCTGGTGTGCTTTTAACACAGAACAAGTGCGCTGACCAAACCCTTACCAATGAGTCCTTTGAGACACAGCACTTCTTCCCAAAGCTCCTGGCTGGTGATGTTAATCTGTGTGGAAATTCAAAAACACAGCAAAAACAACAGTAAACCATCAGAGGGACACAGCTGCCTGAAGAGGCATTACCTGAGCACTCAGGAAACTCTTCTGGCTGAGATCCTCTCACTAGTAAATACAAAGCTTCCATGATATGTGGGCACTGGGGCGGGGTTGAGCCCAGCATGTCCTTACCTGAATTCCCAGCTGCTGCCCAAAGACTTCCAAAACACAGTGAACAGAGAACACAAAGTTCTAGTCTGGGAGGGACTTGTGGAATTCTTCTAATCCCCTCCTCAAAGCTCAGTGTTAGATGAGCTTGCACAGGGATTTACCCTGCCAAGAATGCCCTTGATCATTCCACACACTGCACCACACACTCTGTTATCCCACAACTCCAATACTGTTGTTAAAAAGGATATAATCTTTAGCATCATCCCCATCTTACAGGACTTGCCCTTCAGTATGCACTTAGAAAAACACAGCAAGTTAAAATAAAAAAGGCTTCCTGAGAAATGCAAGATCTGGTTTTGTTTGTCCTGAACAATGAAGATTCCTAATTCCTTCCTCAGTGAGTATCATCAACCCCAACTACATTTAGGCTACAATGGAAGACAGGAAGTTGCACCAAGGCCAGCTATTTCACAATAATTAATACCAATGGGCATTAAAGGGCTGCTAAAATCCCACAGTCAAGAATTCCATGAGTGGAAACTCCAGTGCAAATCAAATGCCCTCTCCCAGGTGTTCAGATCTGGTCACTGGAGGTCACAGGGCAGTTTCTCCAGGTCCTCAACTCACTCAGGCTACTCACACCTCCCTTTATTTGCATGTTCAGCTCATGAACCCAAGCACAATCTTTTCAGAGAACACCTGCAGAATTACAAAATTTAATTATCCCTAGTGCTGGGACCACCCACGGAGTGTTTCACAGAATGTTAACGAGTCTAAATGATTTATGACAGCAATTTGTGATAATGAGTTTGGCCATGAGTTCAACTGCTGGACTGAAGCACTGCCAGCACCCTTTCAGGTGCTTTGCTAATTTGGATGTCCTGAGGCTGCTTGGAGCTGGCTTTCCTCTAACAAAACCAGAACCTTTCCAGGACATCCCATCACGTCCTACACAGGTTCAGCTTTCATCTGCAGAAGTGAACAATCCCAGTTTTGCAGATGTAAACCCAGCCTTCCCTTAGCTGCCAGAGGGACATGATCTGGTGGATGTCAAGTTCCGCATCCCACAGCTGGACAAGCAGCAAGAGAAAACATTCTCACCTTAATAAAGTGCTCCTCTTTCCTTTTTACACATGTTCACATATTCCAATTTAAACAGTGAATAAACAAGGTCAGAGAGTCCATAATCTCTTTCATTATTTCCCTCTTGTGAGGACTGAACTTATTTCCAAATTGGAAGCAGATCTTCAGAACCTATTTTGGGGTTTCAATGTTTTTGTATCATGAACTGCTCTTGGAGCCCCTCTCTCCCCATGCAGTAGTTATAAAGCATCACTAGGTCACTTGTACAGTGTAAACAGGGAAATCTTCCTCTACACATCACTGTGAAATTGGTTTTTCAGCCTTTGAACTTTTCTTGTACCTCCTAACACCTCTCCATGACCAGGATCTCGCAGGTGGGCTCTGCCAGCAGAACCTGAGATACCCAAGATTGAACTTCATCCTTTGCACCTACTTGGAGTTTACAAGGCCTGCTAAAGGCCTGGCTCCTACTGACCTGCAGCACTACCTCCTTTTTCTTTGCAGCCATTCCTCTGCAGGAACGAGGGTCCTTTGAACAGCTGTCCAAGCACAAAGCACTGCAGACGTCCTCTAATCCCGTGGATCCAGCTGCTGGCCAACCTGCACCACAGAGAGAGCTTTTTACCTGTCTCTGCCCCTCCACCCACGACACAGCACCCACAGCATCACCCGGCCCTGCTGCAGCGCCCCAAACCTGGGCACACCTTTGCTCGTACCTTCTCCACAGCCGAGGTGCTGCTGCAGGGCCTGGATTGCTGCTCACTTCCAGGGAGCTGTGAGGCAGCTGGCAGGACCCCAAGGCTGCCATGGCAGCGCTGGCATTGCCAGGGCAGCGTCACCCAGCCCAGCCCCCTGCCCGGTGTCCGCCGCAGCCGGGAAGTTCCGCTCCGCGGCCCTGGGAACTGCTCCTGGAGCAGGAGCCGCAGCTGGAGCCTCTCCGCCTCCTGTGCCTGTCACACGTGCCCGGCTGCCCCCAGCCCAGCACTCGCCTCACCTCTCCTACACTGGGGCTCCGAGCAGGGCGTGGGTGCAGACGTGACCGCCTAGCACCGAGCAACGGCGTCCCCCTCCAAACAACCTCACTTTGAGAAGGTTGGCTGTTTGCTTTTCCTCCTGCAGTGGGAGCAGTGCTGGTGCGATGCCCTTTGGGCAGGGCTGCTCTCACCCTATCCTTCCCCACGCCGGGACTCGCTGGGCTCCAGGGGCACACCTTGGGTGCTGCTTCTTGTCACACAGCACACGGTGCCTCTTGGCCTGGGCCTCCAGCTGCTCACTGCCCCTCCTGGATGGGGATTCAGGTTTTGGGACATCAATGCCCCCAGAATGTCTCTTTTTGTGGAAATCAGCCTGCAGAAAAGCCCTGATGATTCTGACAACCAGTGAAAGTTTGGCACCCTGACATCTCTCATGTTCACATTTCAGGATTACCAAAGAAAGCCTTTTTAGACCCATTTTCTACTCTTCAAGAACCTAATCTCATGCACCTCAGTTGTTCCTCTGCCTGCTGTGTCACTGCTGCAGCAGTTTCATGGAGGCACAGCATTTACTCCAATGGGTAAAGACTGCAAAAATCAATTCTAAAAAACAGGAGATGTTTGCCTTAAGAATATCCTTGCACAAGCTGCTTTAAGCAGGTCACTTGGCTTCCTTCACTGCCACAATGCAAATCTGTGACTGCAACAACAGCCAAATGATGGCTCATTTGATTTTCTGTCTGGGAGAGACAGTCCAAATGTGGAACGAAGGTGGTGGGGAGCAGCCAAGGGTACCACAAGTGTCCCAAATTCCATGTTCAACTATTCTTTGTTGACATGTGTAACCTGTGCAAGAAGGACTCCATCACTAGACCTAGAGGTAAAAAGGATAATACTTATCAAGATCCATCAGGATGGGTTTCCAGCAGAGAAATGGCACAAGAACAGCAGCAATCCTGGTGATCCCTATGATGTCCAGACAACCTTTGCTTTGGTTCTGCAAGCCCTGGAATACACAAGCTGCTGCTACCTCATTAAGATGGGAGAGATGTGGGCAACCAGCAAAGTCTGAACCACTGTGAACCTCAGGCTGCAGAGAAGCTGGCACAGAGAGCTCATATTTCTTTAGGAAGGTGAGAAAAATCTGGATGTTCTGGTAAAGTTCTTTTTATTTACAGTATTCTTCTTTTTGTACATACCTATAGCAACATCAAAAATTATTCACAAAGCTTAACTGAATGTAAAAATGTTCTCATCCAACAGTTTGTCCTCTCAATACCTGTGGAAAATGTCAACTGTTCTCATGTAGCAACAAGATTGTCTGAGCATTGGCTTTTAGTTTTTCTGGCAGAATTTTAGGGAACCACCTCAAAACTTGTATGCAGATACTTTTACTCACCTTTTTTCTGAACACCTTTAGGCACCGAAGTTCTACAGAATCAAACTCAGATTTGCTTTTAGAAATGTGAGCTGGGGAAGGATGAGAAGAGATAGATAAGAACTTGAGCTCCTAGACATAGACGGGAGTGCAGATGGAGCAGGGAGATGCCCACCGAGAGTTTTGCATTTACAATACCTGCCTCAGAACTTTTTTCTCAGTTCAAGCAAAAATATATCTGAATTAATTTTATAACCAAGAGTTTGCTTCTGAGGTACTGAGGTTTAACAAGTTCTCACTTACTTTTACTTTCCCTTTTGTTCAACCCCCAAAGTCCATCATGAAACATTTGCAGAAGGATGTTAAAAAACTGCCAGTCACTTACTGCAGTGCCTGGGAAAAAAGTGTCAGGTGCTCACTTTTATTTGTCTTTGAGAGTGGAAGAAGTTACATGAAATGTAGATATTCTCCTTTGCAACCAAGTGATAACAGTTATCTGATACACAGCACATTCAATTTCCAGGCCAAACTGTGGTCACATTTTCTGACACAAATAGTTACCTTGGAAAAAAAGTAAGGCTGTCACAATTTGACCTTCTGATTAGAAATAAAAGATTTAGATACTTATCAAAATTGGTTAGCAAAGTTACAGACCTCTCTTCTTGTTGCAGCCTTCCTGAGGCTCAGTGTAAGAGAAGAAAGATTTGGTTTAAGACATGGGCTGCAAACTCTAGTGCCTGTTAGTGCTACGTAAATACAGTGCCTGGAGAGCCTGACTATGAACTGTGCTCTGAGCTGACACCAGGAGAGAGGCCTGGGCAGAGCCAGAGCCCTGAACTGCTGGAGGAGCTTGGGAAACCACTGGGCTGTCCCATGGCAGCCCAGCCTCACACAGGCCCCTTGCTTGCACTCAGGTTTCCTTCTCCACACCTACAGGCACCACTTCAGGAACGTCAGCGCTTCTGGATGCAGTCACACCCCAGCAATTATCCAGGAATCTAAATCCATGCAACTGTGTACATCTGCATATATACACAAAATCTGTAGCAACATTACTGAGCTATAAAACAAAACCAAACTCCCAGTTTTTCCATCCCTTCCCCAACTTAATGCACCCAGTTGATCTTTCGTGGAAATAATGTGGAAGTCACTTAACTATTTGTGGAGATAAAGGATGCGAAACAAAAGCAATCCTTTAATCACTGCTTGCCAGCTTCTTCTAGTCTCTGGAAGGTGTAAGTTCTGTAACACATTATTTGGTCTGCTGGTATCCGTGATCAGCAAAACTTTCTCACCATGCATAAGCCAATCCTTCAGCATTTAGCTGAGCAAGTTCCTGGCTGGAAAAGCAAGAGTTTATTCCTGCTGATCTTGCAGCCACTTGCTCCTTTCCAGAGACGCCAACAGTCATGGTAACCCTGAAGAATGAGCTTGTTTTCTAAAAATGTAAAGAAACCCAAACCCAATCCAGGTGACCCGTTCCATGGATCTGAGCATGTCACGATACCAGGTGACCTTGTATGGTGGCAAAGGACTCTTGGATCTTGTCAGTACAGAATGTGCTGCTTGGAATTTGGAGTCTATAGTCTCCCTCTAGTTTTCTCTTTAAAAAGGAAGTATAATGTAAGTTAAGCTGAAGTTCAGAAATGCATATATTTTACTTAAAAACATTCATCTGTTCAAAATTCAAAATAAACTTTATGGGATACAACAGTTTGGTTTTTTTTTTTAAATAACATTTCATTCAAACTGTATATAATTCATCGAAGTATTCGTACAGCAAACAATGGTTAACCCTTGAAAACCTGTAGAAAAAGATTTTCACACAAAAAAAAAGGAAAACCAAAAGTGAGGTCTCACACCCACTCACTCAGCCCAGCACACGCACACACTCGAGCACCCACGCACCCACACAAGGCTGCAGCTAAAGCAGAGAATTGGAGGCCCAAAAGGAAAATGATGACTGATTGTTCTATCTGAGAGTCCAGGTAGCTCAGGAAAAAAACCCAAAAAACCAAAACAACCCCCCGAGAGTCCTCTGAGTAAAGAAACTACCTCAAGAAAATTCTCAAGTGCACTGGAGACCTGATCATTCGAACTGTTTCTGCAAAGCAGCTCCCTGCACCTGAGAAAAATGCAGCCCAAGGTGACTTGTGCAAATATAAGGAGTCAGGAGTATCTCCTGCTGTTCCTTAAGTAGACATGAGGGGTGTCCATAGATTCAGTTAGTCTTTGATCATGCAAGGTACTGCTGGAGTGCTGTCTTCGCCCTGCAAGAGAGAACAACCCATTAATTATGAGGGTCTGGCTGCAGCAGCAGCAGCTTTGTGGACAGACTGACAGTGCCAGCAGGGGAGGGAGGCAGAATGGCTCAGGAAGAGGCTCTCTTGCTTTGCAAGGCTCTGACCACGGCGCAGAAATGCTCTGTGCGGGCTGTAAGTGCTAAAGAATCCACCTAGCATCCAAGAATAAGATGATCCAACCAATGACACTGAATCCCAGCACAAACTGAGGCACTTCCCAGCATGGGGGCTTGGGATGTGTTATACACACCTTACAAAACCCCTCAAGAGCAGTAACTGAAGAGCAACTGCTTTCTGTAATTCAGGCGTACCATGAAAAGCAGGTCTTTGAGCTGGGAAATCAAGGAGTATCAACGCAGAACATTTCAGAAGCACATTAGTCCTGTCAGGATTCCTGGCCCCACCAAGATACAGTGAGAGGGGAGGGAGAAAAGAAGCAACAGCCAGTCTAATACTGGAATTTATGTAATCTAACATCGTGCAACATTTTTGTTAAGAAAAAAACACCTCCCACCAGTCTAGGGTTGCAGTTGCACCACCAGGTCAGCTAATTCAGAGTTCCCTCCCACCTGAAGTGAGAGGCTTTGCTCTTCCTTTGTCCCCCCCAACCTGCTACTATGACCCTGACAGACTTTTCCAAGACCTGACACAGTGCATCAACACAGAGGAAGATTATTTATTTGTTTCTTTCCAGCTTCCTGCTGCGATCTCAAGCCATATTAGCTCATGGAGGGGGGATGGCGCACCAGGGGTGGGATATCAGTATGTTCCTGATTATCACCTTCAGTGCTGATACTCTGGCACAGATTTTTAAATGAGAAGCCCTAACTTTACTACAAAGATATCTAAGAACACTAGAACATCTTTCATAAACCAAGAATCCCAAATTTAATGCATTTTAAAAACACTGCACGGTTTTGAGTTGTGTTGTCTGTGTGTGACATCTTCCAAAAATCAGATCATCTCCTTTAGTTCATGGAATAAATATGGGCTGTTGCTGACTGCAGGTGGGATAATTGCAAAAGGTTAACATAAATACCCAGAAATTGCCATTGGCTGTTCTGGTGTTTGGGAAGCAGCCAGATGGATACTAACAAACAGGAATGTGCACAGTTACTGTTGAGCTTAGTTTAAAAGAATTTGAGATTAACAACTGTGGTGATCCTGCAGTATCTTTATACTCACTTGTCACACAGATTGGGATCTGAGGACTGGCTCAGCTTATGTAGGATGTCCACTATTCCCATGTCTCGGAGTTTGTCCTGGCGTTCCTGTGAACCTGCAACAACAACAGATCCCAAGGTTGGCAGTGCCTCCAACCCCCTGGCTGCAGGACAGGAGAGAGGAGTGAGAGCAGAACCCAGCTAAAGGAGGGGTACAGAGCAACCTCCAGTCAGAGCACAGCCATGGGAACACTCCCTCAGCTCTGCCCACTTCCCAAGGGAGGTCCAGCCTCTTTGGCTGTGCTCCGTTCAGAGTCAAGAACAGGTCACAGGCAAGAATCCTTATCCTAAGGTAAGAAGCTTGACTTCAGCTGGTTAATTCTCATCTCTGTGATTTCACAGGATTTGAATGCAGAGAACATTTAACTAGAGGTGTTTCTGAGCCTGGCTTCTGCCCTCTCCTGCTCTCATATTCTGTGCCACAACATCCTCAGCTCCCTCCTGATTACCTCCCCCTCTTCCAGGCCATGACTCTTCTCAGCAAATGCCTTCTCCATTGCTTCCAGTTCCACCCACAAGTCCTTTGGCTGCTTTCAGTCTCACTGCCCAAGCCATTCAAGCCATCCATGCTGTGGAGAATCTCTTTGCAACAAATCCTCTTCTAATCCATTTCTTCTTCCCAGTGAACCTGTTCTCTCCAACAAGGAGCTTCCACAGCCTCTTAAGACATGGAAGCTCTTACCAGGATTCTCTTCCACTCCAAATGTTTTGAGACATCACAGAAATGCTACAGGTGAAAACCTCTGACTGTGTGACTCTCCAAGTCCTGTTTATTGTCACTCTGTCCTTGTGCCTCCCCCAGAACAGTTCTCCATGTCTCCTGACCACTCCCACGTATTCCATAGCACACCTAGAATCATGTTTCCCATTATACTTTGGATCCCACTACACTGTGCACTGCAAATATTGATTACTATGCAACAAAAGCCTCTTGATCAGGACAGTAACCTGTATGTGCATTGATAATGAGGGTTTCTTACCTTCCTCTTCATTCCATATGAGATTAGATATACAGAACATGGCAGCAAGCTGTAGTTTAGCATTTGAATGACTCTAAATAGAGAAAAACAGAACTCAAGTTTAGCAGAAATTCTGAAATTCAAGACTTACACTTGGCATTCATCCTGTAATAAATAAGGTAGCAAAGCTGGGACTAATTCTTATCTACAACTTCTCTCAAAGATAGGGCCATAGTTTAAGGCACTTGAGTAGTGCTCAATCACTTCCTTCCACATATCTATTGACGTCTCCAAGATAAGCCTGCTCCAATATCCTCAAATGTTTTCCCTGTAGATTTGGTATTGCTGAAGTCACTATAACATTTTACTGGGAAATAACCACTGGATTTTACTTTTAATCAGTTCCTCAGTGCACCTCTGCCATGCAGAACTGGACTTAAACCCCACTGGTTATATGGAAATTAAGTGCATGATCATGAGTAAGTCACAAAACAAAATCCTAAAGCACCTTCCTCTTTTCATTCCTGCAAAAGACCAACATGAAACCTTGAAGAGAAATCCCCCTACCATGTAGTATTTGATTTTCTGCAGGATGTCATCATTGGTCATTATCAGTTCTTTTGCTGTCGTCCCATCTGCTATATTGGCAAGGATACATAAAGTCTGAAAGAGAGAAAAACTGGGAAGTTATCTGGCCCCAGATCACATCCCATGATTTATACAGCTTCCCTGACAGCTCTGAACTCAGGACAAACAATTCTTTTAATTAGTTCTAATATCTTTAATCTGGAGCTTCCAGCTTGCTCACATCTGGGGCCAATGCCAAGGAGTTACCAGCTGTGGGGAACAGCCCTGGCCAAAGCCACTCATCACCATTTTAAAATGAAAAGCAGCACTCATTAATTCATTGCAGGGAGGAACATTTTAAGTCTCTCATGGAAATCTGCAGCATATAGGAAAGATTAAATGGAATATAAAGCAGCCTGTTCTGTAGCCATGGCTGGGGGAAAAGGAAAAACAACAACAAATCCCAGTCATTTCCACCTTGTTCATCAGGCCAGGAAAAGGAGAGACAGAGGCCTTTCTGCTGATGTGGCAGAGTAATAATTTGTTTTTGACAAGTCTGATCACAGTTGTTACCTGCAGAGGTAACTCAGGCTACTCATGCAGCTGGTTATGTCCTGCAAATTAGAGGAGCCATCCCCCAGGATGCCCTTGAAGCACCTTGGCCCATGCTGGCATTCCCTGCACACAACTCTGAGTGGCACAGCCCCTTCCCTGGCTCTCAGAGGCACCAGGAGATGCTCTATGAGGTCCTTCCCAAAGAGCTGTGGAAGAACTTATCACCCTTTTCTGGACATGCAGGGAGGACACGGAGCATGCCCAGCACTTGGATGGTGCCTGTGTCAGCAGCTGCACAGACTAATTACTTCCAAGCTGCTAATTACATCCTGATGAGCCAGGCAGTGACAGAGACAAGCACTGTCCTGCTACAAGCAGGGTCTCTTGTGTGCAGACAGGTAGTACTGGATCCTGAAATAAGAGCCAGCTGCACCAGGGACCAATGAAATGCTCTGTGGATAAAAGCCCCAAACTCCAAAGCCCACATTCAGCCCCAGCCCTTTCCCAGAGTATTTCTCAGGTATGCTGGTTCTCCTGCAAAGAAATTCTGAGAGGCCTGGCAGGGGAAATAACTTTCTATAGCAATAAAGGCCATTCCTGTCACCAGAGCTTTATCAGGAAGACCTATTTAGAAAGACACAACTGGTTAATTCTCAGATGTTTCAGAGCCATGGTGTCACTAAACTTGATAGCAAGAGTCTGGGGATTTTTTTTGCTAATTTTGCACTTAAATCACCAGAAAAAGGCCCATCTGCCTTCAGCCCGTTCTTCCCTGAGCAGAGATTCAGACCAGCTGTATTCCTACACTCGTTTTCCATGCTGTTTGCTACCCATGTCCAAGCTAAGCCAAAGCAATCCTTTGGCATCTCCCACAGCTTCTCGCTGCCCCATCCTTCAACCCCACATTCCCTGCATGAGGAGGGAACACGGTTCTCCAACTGCCTGTCTTGTCTGGCACAGGAGTTCACCAGCCAAACCCTGCCCATCACTGCTGCTTCAGCATCCCCACAGCAGCTGTCCCTGTACACTGGTCCCAGGATGCCACTCCCTGCTGGCCACCTCCTCTTTCCCTCTGCCTTTCCTCTTGCATGTTGATTTTCTTAAGTTTTAATTTGTCAGGTCAGGTCAGGTCCCTCCCCACTTTTTCCTGGGCTCCATCAGAATGCTCTTTCCCCTGCTAGTGCTTCTCTTTCTCTTCCTGCTGTCCTCCCTACCTGCCATGCCATGGCCTTAGTTTAGTTCTTCTGCTCTCACATCCAGCACCCTCCTCTTCACCAAACCTACATTTGCAAAACCAATCTGAATTCAATTCAAACTACTTTGCAATAAGCCATTAGAAAGAAAAGCATTCTTGTAAGCACTCAAGTTATTCATCTGATAGATCTCAGTAAAATATTCACAGCACATCACGATCCCAAACAAAAATGACATGTTGTGAACAGTAAGCATTCTTTGCTCTCTCACATTTTATTCTGTCAAGACAACACAAAACAAAAAAAGTACCTGCTCTTTGACTTCTATATTGTGCTCCCCTTCCAGAATGAGGGTCACTGCTTGCATGATTTGCTTCCCATGAGTGCTCATTATATGGTCTATGTGCTGCCAAAGCAAGGATGAAATACATTTAGTGCAACTCCCCAGACAAAGGGGCGACATTCCTGCTTGAATCACTCCAAGTGAGGAGTAGCACACTGCACAGAGTCCAGCTCCCAGTGAGCTCTCCCAAACCAAGAATTTATCACAGCAGAAACACTTCAGGAACATTCCTCTTCATGTGGAGCCCGCTCTTGTCTGAGAGAGCATGGTATGGCCTTGGTTGTGCTTTCCCTGACACCTGCAGAGGAGACGCTGCTTTCCAGCTGCATGGGGGCCACTCTGAGGACTGAACCCTGCTACAGCCAAGCTCTAAGGATGGTGCTGCAGTCAGAAACAATCCCTTCTCTTCTGACAACGGGTAATATCAGAGAGGGGTAAGAAAACTGATGTTTTTTATCTGGTATTTGCTACTCTTGCAAGGACACTGTGACCAGGTCCAGTATCCACATTCCCAAAGGCTGAGACGGTGCAGAGAAATAAGCCATATGCATTGCTTATTGTCTGGGAAAACTGCCCTAAGTTCACAGGCTCACAGCTCAAAGGTCATTTGATGACTATAAACACCTACACTAGAATAAGAGAGGAAAAGATTAAACTGATTAAACTGATTGACTGATACCAAACCTGAGGAGTGACAGCTAACAGGCACCAGAGGTGACCAGCATATGGCACACTACAATTCTTTAAGACTTCAGGGATTCTTGTAGGACTTTTAAAAATTGCTAATGATGAGATTTCACTGGAAATCTTCTGGATGAGTTATTCTGGAGTGAGTTTTGGCTGATTCTGGCTCTAAAACCTACCACAGGAAGCAGTGAAGTTGGCAGTAGTTCCAGCTGAAGAACACCTAAAGTAACAATGGGACTGTGCTGTCAAGAGCTCCAGGTGAATTCAGTGAATGACTGGTTATTAAATATCTTTTCAGGCTGACAGAGCTAATTTTCTATGAAGCTTAACGAGACTGAAGGAGTACAAATATCAGATTTTTTGCAGTGACCTTTTCATGGTAGAAACACAACACACTATTAATGCACAGTAGAGGCTTCGTGGTTTTTTTCCCCCCTCAAAAATGTTGGCTTGACAAATGTTTGTTGCATGTTTTCCCTCTGTTCTTTACAGGGGATTACCCCTTTCTTTTTCTCCACCAATCTCTCTTTCTCCCTGTCCAAAACAATTCATGAGCTTACATTTTCAAACTATTTTATTTCATCTGCATTTTAGAAGTGCACAGTCCCACAGCCAAATTCACAAAGCCAGTACATAGCTGGGTAAGAACAGAAATATTTCAGGTGTGAAGGAAGAAGAAACACAGGTATCTTTAAGATCTGAACTCTCCACACATTGAATCAACAGTGCAACTCTCAGTGTTGTTCTGGACAAGTTTCACAGAGAAACTGCTATGAAAATAATGTTGCTCAAAGCTAAATGCAATGGAATTGAACATGAAATGTCAATGCCTAGCTCTGTGTTTGATAATAATTGCAATGTTTCAGTGGATGCAGAGAATTCTTTCAAATGTTTTCCTACACTGATTTGTACATTTGGTTACAGATATTTGAATAAATCCAAGTGACAGAAAAATAACTTGTCTTGCACAGAAACACTGGATTGGCTGCATGTTTGATCAGCTTTCAGGTCTGTCTGCAGCTCTACTTACTGGGCGAGTGGAGAGGAGATTCCTGAGCAGTCCCAAAGTCTTCATCAGGACATTTACATCAGAATCAGAAAGCAACTGGAACAACTGCTCTGTGCTCAGACCTCGCAGGATGTCTGACTTGATCTTCTGTTCCGCTTGAAATGCCATGTTCTGAAACAGACACACACTTTGTAATTCATCTTTTTACCTGAAACTTGGGCTTTCACTCTTTTACTAGACTATTTCCTACAAGAAAATATCCTTCTTAAATTAATCCTGCAAAGGCTGTAATTTATGAGCAACTACTACACAGTGAATTCAATTTCCCCAATGTCTTACAGCTGACCTGGTTATTACCTGCTTTTATTTGTCTCCTGGTGTGCTACTGACACTACTTAACTGCTTCCCTGAATGATCTTGGCAATAAAATTGGTATCAGAACTAAGAATTTATTTTACTTCATGGACTAATAGATTAAGTGTTCCAGGCTGATGCTGTTTTTCTTCAGCAGTTTGGTGGAAAACCAAGGCAGATTTCAATTGTGTTATTTTCAGTAACAACTGACAAGTTGCACAAGTTCTGTTCACAAACTTCTGAAGGAGCACAATCACCAGGGGTATTTCATGGCTGTGCTTTACTCACCATTAAAGCCCAAATGCCGTTCACTCGCAAGGCAAGATTTTCACTCTGGGTTAAACTACAGAGAAGTTCTATGGCTCCTGATTCTAAAATAGGCTGCAAGAAAGAGGGGGGGAAAAACAGATCTTTACAACACTGCTTAGACTAACTGCATACAGAAAAATGTAAATGTAATATAAAAAATGTATCGCTTATTCTTGAGCTCACATGTCCAGTGCACTCACACCAACCGGCCATGCCACCCCCCTATCCATGACCATTAAAAGTAGGTTTATATGAAAACAGGCAAGTGAAGGCAGCTGTGTTCTCGTGTCTCCATGTTTGTACAGACATGTACACAGCCATACACCTGTGGATTTATATGTGTATTTATCATCACTCCCTGCTGTGACACCACACACACATCTGTCACGCCCCATGAGCAAATGGGTTTTCCTAACAACTTCCAGCTGGGGACTGCTCTCCAAAAACAATCTTCCTTCAGCAATAATCTTTTTGGGTAATAAGTGGGATATATAGGACAGTTTAAAAGAGGTTAAGGACAATGAAAGCTACTTGACTCCTTGCTTGACATTAAATCTTTGTGTCCAGTAATCAGACCAAATTAAAATCCAGCAGAAAAACCTCAGCATAATAAACAAAACAGGAGACCTCTTGATGAACAGATTGAAATACAAAACCTTGTAGTATCATCTTTAAATGACAGGAAAAGTATCAATACATGCACTTTCCTTTCAAATTGATTGAGGTAATGAAAGTGAAGTTTGGAACAACAGCTTTCCTCCTGGACTGAATTCACTGATTCATCCAATGAAAACAGGAATGTGTGGAAGAAGCTGGATGTCTGAGAAGCAGCAGGAGCACTTTGTGCTCACCTGGTCCCACGTGCTCTGCACTGCAAGAACCTCCCAGGGATTTCACCACAGGCCTGGGGGCTGCTCCACAGCCACTGGGAGACTTTCCCAAACTGGTTTTGACTCAGCTCTTCATAGGGTAAACACAGAGCCACTCAGCTCTGCTCATTTACTTAAGTGATTGGTAGTTTACATACAATTTTCAAAATACTATATTGAAAAAAAGGGTGATATGTAAAAAAGATCAGATTGCTTACAGAGGCTTTCAGATCTAGTGCTTCTAAATATTCCTTCACATTGCACAATCAGTATTTTCTTTTGGCAATAATGTTTATGACACGAACCATGTATCCTGACAGAAAATCCAGTACTTCAAAGCAATTTGAACTGGAAACCCTACATTGTGACCTGCAGTTTGGAAAAGAAAGCCCATGGGCCAGTGAATTGTGCTTGGCATTATTTCAGTTAATTTTCTGTCTCACAGATATGATTAAAACCACCAAGATCAACTGATAATTTGGTCATCCAAAGTGCCCTGCAGGATCCCACAAACAGCACAATCTTACAAATGTTTTCTGTAATTAAAAAATATTTCAGACTTGGGGAATTGTTCCACTGCTGTGAAGTGTTGATATGTGTGTATGATCTGTATGAAATACAGACTCTGCAGAACCAGATATCCTGAACTGTTCATCTGAGAACAATAAAAACACGAGGCTCAGCTATGCCAGCATTTTCAGCATTACAGCAGCAGTAATTCTCTAAGACAATGGATCACACTGCAAATTATCAGCTTGGTTTTTTCTTTATGATCTTTTTAGATGATAGTGTTTTACAAGTTAAAAAAAAACAAAAATCAAAACTTCATGTCTATTTCTTTCCTATAGAGACCAAATTAACTGTCACAGCACTGTAATCAAATGATGTTTTTTATTCACAAGCTATCAGGGACAGGCTGTGCAACATGACAGCTCTGTAACATGTCACAAGCAGTGGCTGCCAATTGAGACACCTTTGTGCTTATTGAACCATTGTATAACCTAACTTTAGTCTATCCCCTCTCCCTGCTGCTGGCTAAGTACCCACCTCCTTGCTTGGAGAGAATTCCAGAAGAAGATTGCATAGTGTGGAAGATGCTACTACGAGAATTTCATTTGGAGCATTCTGTAAAACCTGCAGTCACAGAGGGGAGAGAGAGGAGTGCTCTTAACTGGCAGGGTAATGAAGGGATCACTGTGAAATGAAATACCTGGAATTATGCTGTAGTTGGATATTCCAGACTTCAGGAGATGCTTTGATGCTAGCAGTGCAGACCCAGACAATGACACACATCACAGGACAAGCTGGAGCAGTGCATTATGTCACAGAGCCAGATTTGAGAGCTTTCAGTCCAATTTAGTAGAAATCAGTGGGGACAGTCCCTGCTCTGCAAAGGACACGTGTACAAGGGAAGCTCCAGGAGGAGCCTCTTCCACCCCTTTGCATCTCGTGCAAAGCACAACACAGCAAATTTTCTCAGGAGCATCCTTTCAGAAAAGCATAGCCTGGAACAAGTTATAGTCCCTTATCTGTGCCTGGATCTCCAGCAGCACCAAAACACCCATTCCCAAACCAAGCATCTCCCTCACATGCCCTCAGAAAACTCAGTGAGAAGACAGGCCCAAAGGGTACAGCTGCTTCTCCAGCAAAGGAAGGGGAATGGCAGGGTTGGCTGTACCCCTTTGTGTCAGAGCATGAGCAGACTGCAAACATGAACAGCTCCTGCACTGCCAGCAGCTTGCACTCAAGTACAGAGATGTCACTTATCTAGTTTTACACATTATTCTTCCATGGCTTATACAGCTACACATGCCCAGGGCAGAGCTCTTACTGATCTATACTGAAAATTAATTTATCTTTCTTTAATATTACTGCTTTTTTCTGTTAAGAGCAATTCCTGACATTTTGGAATGATCATGCCAGTTCCTGACTTCAGTTTATTTAACACTAATCAAAATTAACAACTGCTAGCAATTGCACTTACACAGAAGTCTTAACATCTACATTTGTGGTTTTCACAGGGCTCTCCTTTTATGCAAGTTGTGCTTCTCCAAGCAATCCTGCTGGTTTTATGTTTCACATTTATAAAGGTTTGATATTTTCATGCTTGGCCAACAACACTTTCTGTAGTCTGGCTATTTCACTGCTGAGCAGTCAAGTTCACTTCAGGAGGTTCCCAGGGGTGTCAATACTGCCCAAGCCTTCAGGTCTGATGGCAGACTTGGTCTGTTCTCCATTCTCAAGGTCTAAAAGATGTTGAAACTGAGAAACTGCTTTATTTATCTGCATTTGTGAGTGACTTTACAGGATGAGAGATAACATATACCTTACACCTGGATCTCATTTAATCTTGCGGATAATTGCATTATATGATAATGTGTCCTTTTAGAGGTCTTTCTGAGCTCTTTGGCTTCAGTTATGGAATCTGCCAACAAGGTCTAGGAGGTAGAGAATTGCAGGGGAAAATGCATATCTAAATTCTCCTGCAGGGCTCACAGACCAAGTCTGAGCTGTGCCATCTAGTCTGAGGCTGGGATTAAGGGACACAGAGTCCTTGCAGTGCCCTAGGTAAACATTAGGAACAGCTTAGCTTCACTCACTGATCACAAAAACCCCCCAAAAACAATGAAAAAAAGGGAAAAAAGCCCAACCATAAATCAAGAATGAACCACATGCTTGCTGCTGTTGATTTATGGCTCTCTTAGGAAAAGGCCATGGAATTCTGATTTCTAGGTAATTTGTATCATGATTATACAGCAAGGCAAGCAAACTGAACAGACACCCTGTGCTGCTTCAATGGACCAGACCACTTCAGTCACTGAGGCCTGACTATTGTTCACTTACCTTCATTAAAGGCTTCCATACAGCATGATCCTGAAAACTTGTCCTGAGCTGCTGGACAGAACGGGACAAACTGTGCAAACATCTGCAATGGAGAAGAAACCTTCCCTGTGAGACAGCACATGGACACTACTGTACACACACCCTGCTCCTCCTCAAGGATTACTGAGCTTGGAGTCTGGCAGGAGCAGACTGGCAACAGCAAAGAGGACACACTGCACTAGCCCACCAAAACTGCCCCTCTCCCCAGGAAGCTTCCCAACAGCAGAAATTACTTCAGGGCAGCCCTTAGGAAATGAGCAGGAGTTCCAGCGGGAGCAGCAGAGGCTGTGAGAAGACAGAGGGCTGTGTGAGGATGAGGACAGGCTCACCTGACTGCAGCCAAGCGCACCTTGATGCTGGACTCGGCCAGGCCGTTAACGATGCGGTCCATCATGTTCTCAGTCTCAATAATCTGGGGCAGAGGGAGCTCAGTCAGTGCACAGCTCTCTGGGACCATTGATGGCTTGCTGCGGTTTTGTCTGCAGCACTTTGAATACTTCAGTTAAAAACTGCAGCTAAAACCAGCACGCCACACACTCTTACAGATGAAATGGAAAGTTTTGTGTAACTGCAGACAGTTTAGAAATAAAAAAATCCACACTCTATGTTCCACTACTGCTTTTAAGAACAAGAGGGTTATACATATATAATATATACCCTTAATGCCATATTTAAACAAACAAGTGTGAGTGCACACAACATATACAAACTACAGGTCAGACACAGGCTGTAGAGCTATGTGGATAAAAGTTATCTAGCAGCTCATCTGCCTTATTTAGACATGGCCAGCACAAGCACAACCAGGATAAAAGGGAGTTAATACCCAGAAAAAAGATGGATTTTGCATAATAAATCACCTTTGGCATGTACACACCCACTGCTTCTTAAAAGCAGTGTAAAAGAAGGGTCCTCACTATAAATGAAAGCAACAAAAGAGAAGTTTGTGGGTTTGAATTCTGGAGATCCTGAATGGCTCTCCACTGATAAATCCTCCTGATATTATGTTTTCATCCTGTGTTTTCCTGCCTCCTTCCTGTTCATATCTTTCTTCCTTCTGCTTTTCCCCTTTAACCAGCAAATAAGCTCAGACAACTCTCCTGTCTTCTGCACTTGCCACATCTGATACTGCAACTCCATGTTCAGTTTTAAAAAAAAATGCTCCTTTTAATAATTATTTATGAAGTTCTCTCCACTTTCCACACATTAATTTTTAACTATGTGAGTGCTCCAAGCAGCCAATCACTTTGCTGTGATGTTTGAATCATCAACTGCTTTGTTATGACAGTGCAAGGCCCCTTGGTCACTTGAGAATCAGGAAACAAATTCTGTCTGTTTCCCAATACGATTACACTTTCCAGGGTTTATTTTTTTAAAAAACCTTTGTTTTATAAAAGGACAGATAAGAACAGAGGTGTATTCTATCCCTCAGAATACAAGTTTCAGAAACTTCTCATATGCCACAATATTCCTTATGGGTAGCCAAGTACTAAAAATGTTGAAAGACAACTTATTGTGAGCCTCTAGTTCATTATTGTGAAGATGTTTACATAAAGTAACTTTACTTTTATGTTTTGTTAAAGCAAGACATTAATTTTTGTTCAAATTCCGTGCAATCTGAAAGTTTATATTCATGGAGCAGAAAGAGCCTTCTCATGTCATCCTATTCACATCATAACGGGGGGAAAAAACGTTGGGAGGGTGCAAAGTGCTGCCTTGCAGCTCCCCCTCTGGCTGAGCATCTGCTGGCCCTTGCCCAGGCTCACCTTTTTCCGGATGTCCTCGTCGTTGGCTCCCAGGGAAGCGTAGAGCTTGAAAGCGGCCTGGCGCAGCTCGTGGGCGTGCTTCAGGTCGTGGTCCAGCTGTGAACACAGCACACACCACACTCAGCCCCCGAACAGCTGCAGGGATATTCTTATTTGTTCTAAACTAGTGCTTATCCCCTGGTTTTGTCTGCCACCCCCAGTGCTGCTCCCTGAGCGGATATCCACGTTCACCAACTAAGTAATCAAAGTTTAAAGTGTGGTTCATTTCTCTACTGAGTTACAGAGAAGACAACTCCAATTTGAGGCCAAAAGGAGGTTAGGACTCTATCAAGACCATACTCACACAAAAACTATTCTTATCTCCCCAACACAAAAAAAGCCAGGAGTGATAAAACTTAGAGAGAATCAAGGGAAGGTTTATCAAGAGAACTGAAGCAAGAGCAGTGGCCAAAGTTGGTCTTTAAATCTCAGGCCCTCCATGTTAAGGTGGGGTGTAGGTTCTGCTGTACAGGTAGCATAGCAGGGTGTTGGAGGTCTCTGGAAGGTTCCCTCTTAACAGAGATGCCAGAGGGGTGAATGCAACCCTGGACAGGCTGCCCACTGAGCAGGAACCAGTGCTTGGGGTATGATAATGGCTGGAGCTGCCAGGGGAGGTTAAAGCTGGATATCAGGAAAAGGTTCTTCCCCCAGAGGGTGCTGGGCACTGAACAGGCTCACCAGGGAATGGACACAGCCCCGAGGCTGCCAGAGCTCCAGGAGCCTTTGGACAACGCTCCCAGGGATGCACAGGGTGGGATTGTTGGGGCGTCTGTGCAGGGACAGGGGATGGACTGGATGATCCCTGTGGGTCCCTTCCAGCTCAGGATATTCTGTGATTTTATGATTCTCTAATTAATGGGAGCACTACAGGGATCATAGAACAGTGGTGTTTGATGTCGACCCTGCTTGGAATAGAAAATTTGGACTCTCAGATCTCCTGATGTTCTCTTCAGTGGAAATAATTCTGTGACTCTGACTGCCCTCAAAACTCTGTACCAAAGGGTTCTACAAAACAATGCAACCTTCAAAGTCTACATAAAATGCCAGGAAAATGCCAGTGTTAAGTAGCAAAGTGCTGAAATAAAATAAATATCAAAAATTAAGATCAGTGAGTAATTTTCTCCAGTGCAGCTACATTGGAGCAGAAGTATTATTTAATTGTTATAAATATTTCAAACAGACAAGTTCTCTGTTTGGCAGATTCCTTGCTCACTGCTCACGCAGTTTTTCCTTACAGGGTGCAATTCCAGGTACTCTGTCCAAAGCCAGCACTCTGGGTTCCCAGCTGGCTGCTTCCACTGCCTTTCTGCACAGTCACAGCATTGCCATAACATTTACAACTGCCTCACTCACTTTTGGAACCTGATCATATTTTTGATGTTACAGCCAATGTCTATTACTCCCCAATAAGCTGCTGAACTTCTTTTTTCTTATTTTTATACTGTAACTAATTTTTTTTATATTCAATATGTATTTTTACATAGAATTCAAAAAGCTCTCTATGCAGAATCAATCCCATTCTATGAAGGTCTGGGAAATTAATCTACCTCTTGGGTCAGAAAAAAAGCAAGGCTCTGTGATCCATTTTTTTGGAGTACTTTCTAAAAATCAGACTCAGTAAGCCTCTAAGGTGCATCTGGTCTCTGTTTATCCAACCTCTTGCAGATAACTCATACTTTGAAGCACTGCATGACATCCACAGGCTTTTCTGCTTTAACACAACAGAGCCATCCCTGAACTTCAGATTTTCCACAAGTTTGACCTAAGAATTGAAATCAAATCTCTCTTCATGTGGACTATTATCTCTTATGAAGCTGAAATGTACTGGTTCCTGAAGGCAAGATGTTTACACTTGGAGGATGGGGCGTCCAGATACACACAATTTTAGTTTGGATAATGAAGTCTCCAAAAAAGCAGTGAGTGAGACTTGGGGAGTACAAACATCAAGAATCACATCCTGCTGGACCTCTGGTCATCTTTCTATCGAGGAACTCAGGCATAACATTTAAACAGAATTTTTAAAAAATATCCTGAGCCCATTTCTTTTTGGTTTAGCATACTTTTCAAAGGTTCAGCAGTGGGTAGGGGGACGTACCCTCTTGATGTCAGTGATGGCACTGACTGAGCTGGGGTACTTGAAGTAGTCGGCGAGCATGACGATGAGGTGGTCGGTGATGCTGGCGATCCTCTGCAGCTCCACGTCAGTCTCTATCAGGTAGGCCAGAGTCTCTGCCCCTTCCACCCGCTCCTCCAGCAGTCTGTCCTTGCTGCACATCCGAACCAAACATGGCAGAGTCTGGAAAATTTTAAAAAAATTTGGTTTTCAGTGCAACTACATTGATAAAGAAATTCAAAAGAAATGAAACAATTCTCCTACAGCAATGCTCAGTGTTGTTCTTTGAATCAGAACTTTCAAACATACATATTTCAGTGGGTTTAGAGACTCCACACACAGAAATTGTTCATTGCTAAGTGTACAATAGGCTACCTTCAAACTTCTCACACAGCCAAAATGATGCAGTGTTTAGAAGTGATCATGGACAAAGTTTGACAAAACCTTAAAAAATAATCCCCTCAAAAGTTGTTATTTGCACAGGCTTGTTCTTACAGCACACAGGATCCAAAAGTACCCAGGCTGCCCTCAAGAAATACTTGGCCCCTCCTGCCCTTCTGTGATCCAGGATTAACTAAGGACAGGGCAGTCAGAAATAATCTCAGGGTTCCTTTCACACACACTGGCTGTCTGAGCAGGAGGGAAGGGAGGGATACTCCTCAGCAGCACATCTGATCAACCAGGAACAAATCCCACCTGGAATCCAGGTCTGTTCTGCCTTCCCAAGGCAGACGTGCCCCCTGCTTTGGTTACACCCACACAGCAACAGTTTGGTCACACCTTCTCTACTGAAACACAAAAACCCACCAAGTCTTTCTTTACCTGAAGCTCAGTGAAAAGCACTTAACTCTGGAAAGACCAACTCTCCAAGGGCTGGGACTCTGCTCACTCAAGCCTCCCCAAATGTGAAGATGGATGAGGAGTAACACCAAGCTTTGTGCTTGTGCAACTCCACTGACTTCAACAGAATTACTCTAGTAAATGTTGCTCTGAGTTCTGTGTTGGGGACCTGAAATAACATCTATCCATTGATTGCTCAAGTGATTAAATAGATACATATCTTATCTCTATTGCACAGGAAGCAGGACTTACCTGCACATATTAAAAATCTAGATACTACCGCAAGGGTTATTGTGGAGGTTGTGAATCTTGCAGCTAATCCAGTGAGCCAAAGCTCCTCTCTCTGCACACCTGGCACTGAGGCATCAGGGAATACTGAACATAAGCTTTCAAAAAATTACATTCATGTGGAATGAAAAAGCAAAGAAGTGAAATTCCATGTCTAAATCACACAGACAAGGTACTTCCGGGTTCTTTCCAAGGTTAAATGGCCTGAAATGAGCTATTTCTTGGAATTCAAGGGCTGGGCATTGTTAAGTCACTGGCTGCATGCACCCAAGAAACACAGATCTCATGTTTTCCAACACTTAACAATTCCATCTGCTTAAAATTAAACAAAAGCAAGAATTCTGACACATTTTAGCTGTTCCATCGAACCTACAGATCAGTACAATGCAATTAATGGGGACTGTGTAGAGGTGCAAGATGAAGAGCCACAAAGCACATCTGGACAGCAGATAAAAGTCCGTAAAAATGAAATATCTAATTTAAATGGTACTGCTGGGATGTGTCTGGGTTATCTGGACATTTTCACTATTAGGATTCCAGATAAATAATTTCCCTTGCCTTCAAATCCATTATTTATCAGCCTCCTCTGCCTTTCCTGCATCCCAAGTGATTTGATTTTTTTCCCATCTTACAGGCCACCCCACTACTCAAACTGAGCAAGGCAAGTAAATTAAAACCATATTGGAAACACACATCCCTGACTGGCCTCCAAAAGCACGAAGGTTGATAGCAAAGGGTCAATAATTCCTAAATGCAGAAGGGGCCATTGCTTGAGTTTAGTTCAGCAAAGGTCAAAGGATTTGTGGCTGGATTAACCACACAGACACTGTGATGGTTTTTTTATACCTGTTGAGTCCTGGAGGAGGAATCACTGGGGTGGTTTGAACAAGGCAAAGGTTCTGTGCCTTCCTTCTCTCCTCACTCTTTTGTATACTCTCACGTAGTACAACAAATTTAATTCCACAGCCTCCAACATTTATTTGTGCTAAAGCAGCTTCCATGAGAAAAAAGTGCTGCTGTTGCTGTGAGCTGGCACAAGCAAATCCCTTCCCAAAGGTCTGAAAGGATGGTGGCTTTCCACAGGGCCCACATGGCTCAGCACGTGCAGCTCCACAGGGGCAGTGTGCAGCTCAACAGGGGCAGTGTCCAGCCCCCAGCAGGGACCTGCCACTGCCAGCAGGCCCTGCTCTCTGTCCCCAGAGCAGAACAGCTCTGGAACACACACATCCTGACCAGGACAGGGCCTGGGGTGCAGCATACAGCGGGGCATTTATCAAGGGAAGACATTATCCAGAGAAAAAAGAGGTTTGTAGGAGAGAGAGGCTGGGAGAATGGAATTGTAGCCCGCAGTCTGCAGGTGTTCTAAGGAGAAGGAAGAGCAGGGAATTAGAGTGTCAATTTGGAAAAAAGCTAAGGAGGAAGATGATGGAGAAGGATGCAGCTTGGTTTCCTCAGGTGCCTATGCAGAACAGATGCCAATACCCACACTGGAATGAATTTATGTTGGACTTTCTTACACAAAAAGACAGGATCGTGGGCCTTTGTCTCAGCCAACACGTAGATTTTTCATCTATCATTACTTGGAAACAAAGGAAAATCAGGGAACGGACACAGCTCACCTTGAGAACGATGCAGGGATCGTCCGTCCGTATTGCTCCGGCTCTGCACATGGAAGTAAGGCTGCAACAACACAACAACACAGTCACCTGCCAGGGCTTTGAGGCACTTCAGCTCCTGCAGAACAACCTCCTGTGCTCCTGCAACACCCTCCCCTTTGTTTGATTTCAATACATCAGTGCTTACAAGTCGGGCACACAGCTACAGGACAGGTTTGCAGTGCAGGGCCCCTTGCTGGGGCACTGATCAATACAAACAGCACACACACTGGCCACAAAGGGCCAAACCACCACCCCTGACTGAGCCACAAACCCAAAAGGAACAACCTGCACTACAGTAAAGGTGCAATATACCCAGACCTTCCTTTGATTCAAGTGCCTGCCCCTGTTGTGTGCAGCCATCAGGAGAGAACCAGCACAGGCAGAGACCACCCAGGCTCTGTACCAGCCCAGGAGATGTGGAATTGTTGTGCTGCCTGTCCCCAGGCAGTGTTCTACACCCTGCAGGAACCAGCATATCCTTGCTAACAATAAACCCAAGCAAGTCTGTGACACTGCACCAGGCCAGCATTTGTTCCTTACTAGACAACAACTCAAGAGTGGACATGACAACCCCAAGGTCTCACTGACACACATCAGACAAATGCTAAGTTGTTTTGTTAATGCACTTGTAAAGTGCCCCAAGCTACCACAAATGCAAAGTAGTTCACCCACCAATAAAAGTGTTTTACCTTGAAGTGCTCTGCAGCAAGGCAGTGGAGTGGAGCTGGAGAGGGACTGCTCTGCACCAGTATCTTTTGTTTGAGCTTCTGAACTAACCACTGCAACTGGCTTTTATCGTGCCACAGTGGAGGTTAAAAAATATAACTTCTTTCAGCAAAGGTGACTTAAAACCAACATGTTTGGACCCTCAGTTGGGCAGGTTGAAGTTGTAAACAGGCTCAGTCAGAACTGCTCAGCTAAGGAGCAGCAATGTGCTCATATTCTGTAACCATTTTGTGTTTCACCACATCCCTGAGTTCCTTCCAAGGCCCCAGAGCAAGTTCTTTCACCTCCTAGAGGTAACAACACTGATCCTGTTCTGAACACAGCCATAGGTAAAAATCCCACAATCAGAAGTTTCTTTATATGTTATTTCTCAGAAGGTAAGAGGTAAGACTTGACTGTTAGCACAGAGATAATTTGATAAACTTTTACTGCAGCTGACAGCAGCAAACACTCATTTTCACACCTGAACAACCAGGAGGAAAGCACCCATCCTGCAGCTGCCATTTAGTCCAGTCCTATGTGCCAGGCAAAGTAGCTCTATTTCAGACATGAAAGAGTAATTTTTTACTTCAGGTAACATAGGCTTGGCTTAGCTGGAAGCAATTCTGGTAATTTGAGCAGAAAAGGTTACTGCTCCACTTGTGGCTGCAGAGCACTCTCCCAAGGGGCTTCCTGCTCTTCCCCCTGAGCCAACACTGCTGCTCAAGTGAAGGATCTTTGCTCCATTTCAATCAAGAGGTATTAACTTGAGTCTCCTAGATCTACTTCAATTGTTAAAAAAAAAGAGGCAACCTCTTAAAGTAGTCTTGTATGCCAAGATGTGGATTCAAACAGAAATTTAAGAGAAGTCTCAAAAGTGCAGGAAAAAAACCTTCTAGATCTGCATTCCAAGGAGTCTAATGATAAATCAGAGGAACTGCAGATTAACTGACTGAAGCTGGCAAGGCAGGGGTGAAATCTAATTTACAAACAGAGCAAAAGATGATCTGTGACAATTTCACTTACTACTCTCATTAGAAAAAGAAGAAGAGATAGTCTGACTTGGAGGGAATCAGGTAGGGAAGGGACCTATAGAAGAACAACCAGTAGGGCTTTGCAAGCTCTGTTGTGAAGCTGAGGCCTCGAGAGCTCTAAGAAAGATGATGCCCATGGACTAATCAGAAACCCAATCTGAAACTCGAGATACTCATTTGTCTGCCATTTTCCTGCATTTTCTTTTTGTGCTTTTCACCACACCACTTCCTGTCATGCTCTCAAAGGCCCACCTGAGCCAAAGTACTGCAAAGCAGCAGCACAGGATGGGTGGTGTACCCAGTTCCTTCAACTAGCAAAGAACACCAGTAACCTGGGAGTGCCCATCCCAGAACAAGGACTGTCCAGAGCCAGAACAATTCTTTAAATTCCAACCAGTCTTCATGACTTGTCAGCTGCTTTTTACATGCAGATTAGTAAAAATAATAATTCTGAATATGTAATTCTCTATATATTTTCTGACTTCTCAAAGAAACACATAAATCAGTCAAATCTGAGATTGCTACACTGCAATTAATTTAACTTGCCTTTTCCACAAAGAATTGCCTAACAGAACCAGTAAAACCAGACTGCTTGGGCCAATTGTGGTTGGAAGGGAAGGCAGGAGGACCCAAGACAGACCTCCCACATGGAGTGGGATTACCTAAGACCCCCACACACACACACACATGCAGATCATTATATTTGCTTTCATGAATGAGTTGGGGCATCACAACCTAGCAGCATGACCAGAGAGTCACAGGTCCTACCTGCCCCACCTGTTCCTCACTCGGAACCAAGAGCCCTTGCACTGACACAAATGTCTGTAAATTGTTTGCTGAACTCAAGAGAACTCACTGCTTCTTGTAAAAAAAAAGCCATCAAAAACTAAAAGAATAATCAAACTACACATCAGCGACCAAACTCTTGAGTTAAACTTCATTTTAGCAGTTTAGAGCTATGGGTAATTTTATCTCTTTAACCCCCTGGAGTGATTTATTCCATTACTCTCAACACAAGAAAAGGAAAACGGTCCTAAAGGGTGTCAGTTCCCAGGTTATGGAGTGAGTATAACCTGGGTGTTGCTGTTATGGAACTGGGTCACGTTCTGTCACAGGGTAGAAAGCCATTATGAACATGAACACACAAATGTGCCCACACCAGCAGGGAAACTTGGATTGGAAGTACAAAATTAATTAATACCATTAATTCTGCTGTATGAGCACATGAAGCCTGAAGAATAAGCTATTTTAATTAAAACAGTTGGGAAGAGGGACTAACTCTGCTCTCCCATCACCTGAGTGCACAGTCTCAGCCACCAGGGATGAGATGACAGTTCAGGGCTGTGCTCTGCAAGGACACAGGACTGACCATAGCCTGTTCAAAGCAAAACTTGTCACAAAATCCAAGCTACTTGTGAAAATCCACATGGCTGAGTACACATTCCTCACTAAACTGCTGCCCAGCAAAGAGTGAAAGTTATAAAATTGGGTGAGAGCCACTTCTTCAAGATTTAGATAATGCAAACAAGATCTATAATTATTCCTAAGATCTTATACCACATATTACTCTGGAACAAGCAAGAAGGGAGCAGTTAAGCAGTGAGAATTCAAGTCCCTGCTATTTCCCCAGTTCCTGAAGACAATTACCATTTGGCTGACGTGAGCTGCATCTCAATGGGCTTGTCCCTTTGTAACATCTTCACAAAAATCTGTGGTAACAATTCTCCATCAACTGACACTGCAAGCAAAGAAAGAGAACTCCAAGTCATTCTCATCCAGCCAGGCAAAAAGTGAGGGTCAAACCAGCAGCAGCAGCATTGCACTCACCATTGACCAGAGTCATGGATACCTGGGGGTTTTCAAAGGCTAGAACTGAGAAGCATTTCAATGCCTGCATTCTGACCTGTGTAAAAACATAATAGTATGAAATAGAAACACTGACTTCAAAGCAAAATTTGGCTATACTGTTATATAGGCTTGTAGAAAATAATTCTGTATCATCACCAAGAAATGGAGATGATGAATAAAAGGCAGATGGAAGCATCTAACTCACACCTTGACTTCTGTCATCTCCCTGTTGGAATTACCCTTCTCTAGGGCATGTTGTGGATTATTTGTGAAGAAAACCAGCAAGGATAAAACTTGGGAACTAAACCTAAAATACTGGTCTTAATTGTGATGCCTCACAAATGTGCAAAAAACAACAGAAGAATGGAAGCATTTAACAATAGTACTTTTTCTTTCCAGGACTCCTAAGTACCTTAGAGAATCAGAAAAATGTGTCCTTGAGATTTTTATTTCAGAAGCCTTTGGAGGTGAGCTGAATAAGATGTCTAAAGAGAACCATGATTCCAAACTGATCTTAAAACAAATACACACCATAAGTTTTACTGCCATTACACAGCCTCAGGTATCACTTGTATGAAAATAGTGACAAATTTCTTCATGTTGGCTCCTCCTCCTTCAGTCCAAAAACCATGTCTTGGTTTAATTAAACAATGTTTCATGGCTGCCTAGTTTCTGATATCTTTAAAACCTCTTTTTTCACACAGGGAAGATTGACCAAGGTGATCCTTGTCAGCTCAGTTTTCAGTACTGCTGTTTTAATTTTACAGTACAGTAGTTCTTTTCCTGACAGAATATGACAATCAAACCCAACTGTTATTCTAGAAATATACATCATACCTGTTTATAGCTTTAGTTCCTAGGCACAGACATGGTTTATATGATCTTCATTTGAATTCCTTTCACAAATACAAGTTAAACACAGAGTAGTTGTGATGTCTTACTTTGTAGGAGGTGGACACTAACAGATGTGCAATATTCTGAACAGCTCCGTGGTTAAATAAGATTGTCTGGTGATCTGGACCCTTCAAAGGAAACATAACACAGTTTTTTAAATGGACATGTAAGAGGTTTCCACTGCCTGCAATTCATTGATAAATGTTTAATTTACATTTACTAACATTTACTTTGTAATCAGCTGGCATAACAACATTTTTTTAAATATAAACAAATGCGACTCTTATTTTTATAGCATTTGTCCTTTTCTGGTAATAATTTCCACCCTTTCCTTCAATAGGCAATGACATCGGTTCTCACAAATGAAGAAACATAGAGAACTTCTGTTTCTACGCTTCCTATTGGAAACAACTGAAAGCTCCTGATTGTCTCTACAAATCACATAAAAGATCCCCAGTCACCAATGTCTTCTTCACTGTTAATATTAAGCATTTTTAACAATTCTAACTGCAGAAGGGAGGGAATTTTTTCAGAAACTATTTCCAGACAGAGAATGACAGTGCTCTGAGAACAGATTCACATTCTCCTCCAATTTATCATTATTTACCATTTCATTTTCATTTTTAGTTTCAAACATATTTGGCCATAAACCCAGCCAGCCATCACCTATTTATAGACTTCAAGGTCTAAGTTTGCAATGGCTGATACTTCAGTATGTTTTCCAAAAGAGCATTAGGAATTAAACAGAAATCCTGAATTTTGCAGGAAAAAGGTCTCAGAACTTCTGTAGTGTGACAAGGCTCGATGAGGTTGGAAAAACAACGTGAAATCTCAATACCTGCAGCCCTCAGCAGTCTCTTGTCAAAGCTGATCTGGGACTTGCAAACCTCTCTTTGGGAGTAGATTCATTATTCTGGTCATCTCTGCATTAAGCACAGGCTATGCACATTTAAATTCAGCATTTATCATCCCTCTGTGCATTTCCTGGACTAATCTGCAAGTGAAGGAAGTCTCTTCACTCCTTAATCTCTTGTTCAGACCCAGCTGAGCTTATGGCACTTCTGTACACCCTGGTAGGCACCCGTGACACATTATTTTCAAATCTGAGATACAGCTGAAATCAGATTTCTCCTGGAGTCAAAAGAACATTTTTAGAGCATCTCTTACCTCTAAGAACAAAGCATAAGATTACTTTCAGATGAAACATATCTGGTGCTTTAAGAGATGCTTCAGCTGCTACTGCCACCAAGAGCTTTCTACCAAAAAATGCAATTAAAACAGCATGGTTTAAGGAGGAAAACCACTTACATTGGCACACAGAAGTGGCTGAGGCAATGATTTAAAGCCGCAGCTATGCCAGTGGTGGAGCTGAAGAACAGATATTAAAATATGTGAAAAAAATGAATGAGGTTCAAGTCAAAGAAATCATAGTGCCCTAGATTTAGTAATTCCCAGGTATGAGTATTTCTCCATGGGATGCAAGGGGTAGGTTCTGTACAAACAGGACCAATGCCTGTGCAGAGGTGACACCTGGGTGCGTCTGAGTTGCACAACTGGGTGCACATTAAACATTTAATCTGTGCTCATGTTTGCACACACAATCTGCACAGGCAGGGTGAGCACCAACCCACAAACAGGGACAGCTGCAAATAGAGAGGTGAAAACTTGGGAATATGAGGTAGCATGTCCAAGCAGCTCAGGCCCCAGTTTAACAGCAAGGCTGCCAGGTTTTGTTCCTCCTTGGGTACAAGGGAGGAACAAGAGAGTTCCACTCCTCTGACAGTGATCTTGTTCTCCAAATACAAGTGGATGACTTATTTCAGGAATAGACATCACTTCTTGCACCATTTTCCATCACAAAATGCCAGTTTTCAAGGAAACATTAGGATAGCACAATGTAACAACTCATTCCATAATGAAAAGCAGGAATGGAAGTGCATTTGTCCCTTGGGGCAGGGATCCAGCACCAGCCAAAGATCACCCAAGAGAACAGGCCTGGGGAGCTGCCTTGGTTACAGGCTTTATCCTGGACTCTTACCAGACACGAGATGTTCCATTTTCAACTGGCAGTGAAATTGTTACTTATGTAGAGATGTCACCACTTTCAAATATAAGTTCCAGAAGTATTTTTTTCAAATTACTCATACAACCACGTGTTTCCAAATGTGTACCTTATCTCCTTAATTTGACCATTAAAATAGTAAATTCTACCTACTCACACCACTTGCTCTGAAAAAAAATGAACTGGGATAGAGAGACTCTGAAAAAGTAAATTTTGACTTGGATTTTCACATACCAGGTACATCAGCCTGATTTCAGTTTACTTATTTGCTTCTATGTTGATAGAATCCTGGCTCTGTGTGTTAAGAACTGCATCTGCTCCCCTGTAAATCAACACTTTCCCTTGCTCAGGATGGCTCTTCTCCAGGGGCAATGTTTCCCAGTCGTTAATTTTAACTCTAAAAGTGCAGGGGGAAGCAGCAAAAGCAGAATCCAGCAGCAATATGCTGGGAACCCAAATTATGGATTTCCTAGCTCGAGATAACTGGTCTGAGCTTTTTCTGGGAAATCTTAAAGCAGGCAAGACAGAAACCTGAGAAGTCAACAAGAGATGCTGGAAAGGAAGAGGAAAAAATGGATGCACCAGATGTGAGCAGACACCAGTGCAGGAACAAGGAGGGTAGTGCTATGGTATGTCACTATTAGCTCAATTAATAAACCTCCTAAGATGAGGAAAAGGAGAAATAAAAGCATCAATACCTCTCAGAACATATCCTAACCCTTACCTAAATATAAGGGCTAATTTATAGTAACTTATTGCTTCAGGAAAAAAAATAAGAAAGGTTCTCTCACTCAGAGCCTTTTGGGGGAAGATGGAGTCTTCATTTAAAATGTAGTGAATACTGAAACTTTCTGGTTTGGATTTTTTTTTTTTAAATTTTAAGAATGTACTTTGCCTATTCATATAAGTCAGAAAACCCCCTGCAAATTGTTCTTCACTATATTAGATGTATTTTGTTCTGTCTGAAAATACCATAATTGACCTCATAAACCTGAAACCCCACAACTAAACAAAAAAGATAGAAGAGGGCATTTTAGATTTTTGTTGAACAGCTGCTTTTGCCTGGGCGAGAGAGAAAAGAGTACTTGATCAATTTAACATTTGTGATTATCTGTTTACTCAACCTATTTTTCTTTGTTATGCAGCTGTTTATTCTGCAAATGCAGCCATTTCCTAACACTCACAGCCATCACCCTGCCTTTCTTGTGCAGCCATGCTTCTCTCTGTTCACACAACCAACAACTTCTTTCCAAAAACTTGAGTTTTTCCAGACATTGACTGTAAAACTTGACAGAGATTTGGGAGGTGGGGGAGGCACTCTGAACAGAATGGTGAGTTCAGAAGACCTTCCTCACCTGTGAAGTGACAGACAGAGGTGCAAGTCACCAGGAGTTACTGGAGCTGCAAGGAGATAACTCCCTTGGACAAAGCTGACAGGAACTGGTTTCATGTTGGATGAATTGCACTTCCCTCCCAGCCAGCAGGAAGGGAATTGCCACAGAGCCACCCCTGATGTGCAAACTGACTCCTCTACCATCCTATAATTAGTCCTGGGTTATTTTTCTTGTAAGCCAACATGGCCTGATTTTTCACCTGTTCAAGCTCCTCAGCCTATTGAGGAGACTTTCAAGGGCCACTTTAGCTAATAGTGGGAAAAAACTGGTATTTTAGGAACAAAAATGCACCCGTGAGGCATCTCCTGCTTTAGATGTGAACTTCCATAGTCAATGCAGGATTTTATCCTCATGGGTTTTTTAAGCAGTTCTCTAAATATCAGCAGCTGAGTTCTATCTTTCCATCCCACAACTCAACAGATTCCAGTCCTCAGTTTCACTCAGCAGAGGAAATGCAATGGGATGAGTGTACATAAATAACAGCCAAGGCAGAGGAAAACAGGTATGTAACAAAGGAACAATTCACAGTTCCAGAGGACTCATTGCAAGTGATAAGGTAGAAAGATATTTTTCAAGGTAAATGCTTACAAATTCATAAACTTAGGAACTTTACCATGTTAGTATACAATCTATGATCCTTTAGCTTTAAGTTGTTGCTAAAAGGGAGAGACACTGTAAAAATCTCATTTCCTACACTGAATTATTTTGATAAAGTTATTGTATAACCCACTGGTACAGTAACTACCAAAAACTGCAACAGTAAAAAACAGTGGTGTGTGGAAACCTGGAGCAGGGGGAGGGAAAGACAAAACCCTGTGTTTGGGGTGGGGTTGCTGCTGTTTTTAAATTCGTTTTCCGATATCAACAGAATTGCAATACATAGCAGGAATGAACTTGTATCTGGATAAACCTGTAATAGAGCTCAGCTGAGAAGAGCATTTCTTTTCCTCTCAACCTACAGCACCTCTTAAGAGAAGTCTCCGGATTTAAAACAGCTGAAGGCAGCTGCAAGACCTCTCAAAGAGTGCTCACACTGCCTGGAGACTTTCAGAGGAAAAATAGAAATCTTTCAAGATTTATACTGCTGACAGTGAAGACTGATATTTGCCTCGACTGTTGGCTTTTTTTAGTAGCCAAAGCCTATAAAGCCCCATATATTTGCATATTTTCTTGTACTGCAGAGACACATAAACTGATCCTCTAAATCTGCAGCAAATGCAGAGCAGTAAGTTCAGTCACCACTGTCCCAAAGTTCCTGCCAGAAAAGACAGCACATGCACAGTTCTTAGAGGGCAGAAACACAACTTGCGCAAAGAACATGTATTGCCTTTCTTACTTTGCAGCAATGGGAGAAGATCTGGCAGATGTATTCCTGTGTATAGCGAGACCTGCTGAGCAGTGCCATGAGGTGGGAGATGACTGTAGCATCCTGCAAGTGAGACAAGAGCATTAACACTCTATTGCAGCACAGTTCCTTTGCAGTTTGTTACTTGAATGAGCACTCCTGATTCTGCACTCAGTGTTCTCCCTTCCATCAAAACTTTTATGGATACAGAGCACGACTATTAAAAGAGTTCAGAGAGACCTGAAGGCACAAATGACAGTTCTGAGCCAAATCCTCATGGAGAAAATAAAAGGTCAGTGCAAGTTAGGAACAAAACTTCTGGATTTGTCTCCAGAATCTTTGTGACAAAAACTATCAAAGAATGGGGGGAAAAATATACCAACCACAAACATGGGCACAGCGCCCCTGGAACTCTGGGGCACTCGCTCTGTAACTGAGTCATGGGGGGTCATAGTGTCCCTGGTCTCCAGGTTAGACACCACAGACACTATCAGGATGTGTGGCACTAATGACACAGAACTCCAAATAAATCAGCAAAAGGAAACCATTACACTCAAGTGGAAGGTTCCCCAAGCCAAGGCAAGGGGTTGGAATGAGATGACCTTTTAATGTCGCTTGCAACCTGAACCATTCCATGATTCTGTGGTAAGTTCTCTACTGAAAACACATCCAGTTACATAAACTCTGTGGTAAGTTACAAAACTGTAACATTTTAAAGCCTTCAGTTACTTTCACCAGCACATTTTAGTGGCAGGAACTGTGGTGATATTATAACAAACAATGGTTATTTTAGTTTGGAGAGCAATAAACTAAATTACTTCCATGAAATAAAGGGAGCTGAACAGAGGGAAAAATTGAATGAGCCTTCCTTTCCAAAGAACATGTGCACATATATACATGTAAATCAGACTCTCTTTTACCTCCAGAATGATGAGTTACAATCCTCTGATTTAGGGAAAGATGGATGAAAATAAGAGCAAAACCTCAGCTCCTGTGACAGCACTGAAAGTAGCATCAGCCTGACTGTTTCAGTGCCTGCAGCTTCAGACAGGCATGGCTGGTTAGGAGAAGTTTTATTTCCCAAGTACCTGGGAAATTTTCAACCACACTTTTTAATATTGTCAAACGTGTAAGTCTCCCCTATTTGCACAGATATTTGAGATTAGACAAATCTTGCAGTATTTGTTTTTTTAATGTTTTCTATTTATGCATAGATCAGACTTAATTTAGGAAGCTTTGCTGCTAACAACAGGGCAGCAGAGCCAAAAGAGACACTGAGAATAAACTCAACTTGTTTTACTGCTCAGTTTCTCACTAACTAGAAAGGATCAATGTGCAACAGCCTCATTTGGCATTTCAGCACTCTACAGAGAGGAAGTCACTTACTAAAACCTTTCTCCCAGGTACACCAGCCATATATCCATGCTCATTTCATGCTTGTGTGCATAGGAAGAGCAAGGGACCAACTATTTTGAGCAACATTCTTAGGGTTTGGCTCACAGTATCTCCATCTGATTTGCCTTCACACACAGCCCAGAGACAAACACATTATTTCTATCCAACTTCAGAACCGAAAGACCAGTAAGGCACTGGTTTGGTTGCAGGTTGCAATAGTGGACATTAAATCCCAGAATCCCAGAAAGGAGCAGGTTGGAAGGGCCCACAGTGGTCATCTGGTCCCATCTCCCTGCTCCAGCAGGGTCATCCCAGAGCACAGGATTGTGTCCAGACTGGAATATCTCCAGTGAGGAGACTCCACACCCTCTCTGGGCTGCCTGTTCTCACCTTCTCTGAGTTAAAGCAAAACAAACATTATATTCCCAGGATTCCTCTGTTTTACCACATTTGACCCATCAAAACAGATCCTTTTTGCGTAAATCTTCAGCAGCTGAAGGTGTCCAGCCCCATCAGTGTTGAATACAAAATCACATTTATGTGCTAAGAGGCTGCTCAGTGACAAAGTGCCCCTGAGACACAAGGGTCAGGAAGTCAGGAGGGGAGGGGGAAGAGAAAAGAGATACTTCAGAATTCACAGGCAGGAAAGTTTAAGAAAAGGAGCTTCAAACTGTAATATGCAAGACCTGAAATCGGCAGGGAAATCTGTGACTATGAAACCTGGATTATTTCAAAGGATTCAAACTGCCACTATTAAAGCAGCACAGACACAGTGCTCCCTGATGGAATGTATGGTTCTGTCATCTGCAGGATCTAGAAAACCACAGCACACTGCACTGTGGGGAGGCCAGCAAGCAGAAAACTACAGCAGGAGGGCAGGGGAACAAAATACATTTTTCCTGGTTTGGTCTCTTCCCCCAGATAGGTGGGATTTTATAAGCACCCACTGTAATATATTTCTTTATAACTGTATTTTGTCCTTACCCTAAATTTGGCTTTCTCTCAGGAGATTCTAGATAAGAATGTAGAGATGTCAGAATCCTTTCAGGTTCTTGGGGAGAAAAAGAAAGCCAGAAGAGTAACAACTAATTGATTTGCTAGATCAGGGTGACTCTGAAGTGGCCCTAAAAAAGGCTATAGGACTTTCCCTCTTTCCCTTAAGCTGTTAAAAAAGTTTGGATCTTATTTTTAAACCTGAACTGGTTGAATTGCTTACGAAAATCAGGTTACTGTGAAAATGCACAAGAAAGCCAGTTGGATTATTCTTGATCAACTAAGAAAACACCAGAAATGTACAGAAAGTGCAAGAAGGTAAGCACTGTAGCAGGCCCCACTAAAAACCAGCCTGAAGCAGAGGAGTGCAGACTATCTTTCATAGCTCCTACTAGAATATATCTTCCCATATCCTAGTTTTTGTCTCCCAAACTACTAAAAATACATGGCTTTCATCTTTGAATAAAAGAATTATTCAGTTAAACTCTTTTAATCAACACGGAAGAAGGTGTAACATCTCTCCATCTGTACCTAACACCAGGGAAAGAACCAACAAACATTTATTTCACACCCTCACCAATGACATCATTGCGCAATGCTCAGTTTCACCTAAAAATCCAACAGCATTGATCACAGGAATATTGATCACAGGAGTATTTCAGCTGCAGAGTGACAGATTGGAGACTTCTGGTAAAGATCTAAGTGGACAGAAATCAAACTGCTGGGAAGCTCTACAGTAGAATTACAGACACAGGAATGGAATGGCACATGGTGATTTGCATAAGATGATATTTTACTGACCAATGTGCCATCATGACCCAGTAGAAAATTCCTGGATGGGAAGGTTCTTATATTGGATGATGAAAAGCATTTTAATTCAGCATTTATGAGATGGGGCTGTTCTGCCACCAAATATTGTGACAGGGTGTTTCTGGTGCCACTGTGCCCCCAGTGACCCCAGTGATGTCATTGTATAGATGATATAAGAGTTAATGAAACCTTGCAGACAACAGAGCGAGAGTCCCCTGAAATTCTGCCAATACACAAAGAAGTGTATTACTAGATGTTCTGGACCAGACATTTAAGAAGTAATTCCTTGCAGATATCTTTTATACACCTTCTCATTTTGTTCCATCAAATCAGAAGTGTTGCGAATATTAAAAGGTTAAAAATTCTTGGAAAGTTGCAAGAGTGCTTCCTTAATGCTCTTGTAAGAAAACTTAATTTTGCTCCTCAATGCTGCTAAAATATATTCAACTTGTGTAATAATTTTGATATGTTTATCAGAAAAGAACAAAGAAAGAACAAAGGGATGTGTGGACATTACTGACTTTCAACCAAATGTGAATGGTGATTATGTGTCAATATGGGGCTATATAATTCCACATTTATTGGTATTGACACCTAAGTAACAGAGGATCTTCCTAGGAACCCTAGTGAGATTGAGTCTACACTCAAAACTTACAGTTAGAACCATGAGATTCACAAATCCACTGAAATGTTTTCTGCTAACAAAGTAGTTCCAGTCAACTTAGGACTAATACCTCTAGATCACCTGTATTGTAACAAAATTACTGCCCATACAAACAGAGCTCAGAGAGAATTAACAGACGCACATTAACCTGCTTGGACCCCAATACCTAATTTTTTCATATTCCTTTTTAACACCAAAACAAAATTTGTAAGACCTATTCTTAAAACATTTGTTTACAATAGAGAGTTACTATTCTTTTTTCCAAGTCAGTGAACTGAAATGCTTGTATTCACCCAATAACTTAAATTCAAGCTCTAGAAGCTAGAATTGATTCCTTTACAACTGTGGTTTTTAGGAAGCAGTTCAGACTGGAGAACACTCAGCCTTGCTCCTGGCTGAGCTATCACCAAGAGCCAGGAGGAATGAAGGAGTCATGCATGAGAGGCTGACCCAGATTCCTCCTTCAGGAACAGTGATCACTGAGCTGTGGTGGAGCACGTGTGCACTTGGCAGTGTGGTTTCATTGCTCATTAAATACCTGGGTATTAATCAGTGTAAAATATCCTGATGCCCTCAGCTCCTCCTCCTCCCCTTCACCGAGCCTGGTCCACCACCAGGTGACGTCAGGTTTTCCATCCCAAACCTGCCCAGGAAGCAGGAATGTCTTTCACTCAACATTTCTAGCTCCCATAAGCTGGAGAAAGGGAGATTTCTCAGACTGATTGTCTCAACAGCATGGAGGGACTCATTCTGCTGCAGCGCCTTCACTCTCCAAGGCTCCTGTAAGGACAGGGAATTCCCAGCAGGGAATGCACCTCCTCCTGTAAGGCCAGCACAGCAGCCACAGACAGCAAGTTCTCACTGGAATTGTATCTGTGTCCCACTGATGAAGAAACGTGGGATCACAACTGACAACATGTCAGGACACATGCAGAATGCCTTCATGGGCTGGAAACATTTCCTGCCACTGAATCCATTCTTTTTGTTTTAAATAAAGTATCAAGAGTTGAAGTAACATGATCTTAGTCAAGCTGGATTTGCTTTAGTGCTTCCATCTAATCAGCAAGCCAAAACACACCCAGCTACAGTGAGCTGGCTGGTTCAGATGGACAATAACCTTGGAATTTAAAGAGGTCTGAACATGCCTGCACCTCAACAGATCTTTTCCATGCTCATTTCCATGTGCAGCACGGTCACTAAATAGGTCTCAGCACCACAACCTGCACCCTTTCCATGCAGGAAGCCTCCATAAGATCTGTTCCCCTGGCACAGCAGGTCTGGATAGAACTTGGTGCCACCTCTCAGCATCAGCCACTAAAAACCTGCCCTTTCTGAGAGCTCAGTGTTCATCCAGCTCCACGCAGGTATGGATGGGGCTGCATACTTTCTCAGTACAAATCCTACAGGAAACAGCCCAAATGTTTCCACCTCTGAAGAGCAATTTTATCCTTTGAACTGCACAGAATTAATTACACAAAACTGCCAGCAGTTTATCCTTCAAGCTCCTGTCCATATAGAAAGGCTCAAGAGGGAAGGTGTAGTTCTGACACCCAGCACTTCTGCTGGGAGAAATATCTGGGTTACTGTGCCTGATGTGTACCTGTCACAAACAGAAAGGAGAGTTTTAAGCAGCTCTCTTTAAAGCACTTGTCTATCCTGGACTTGAACTGAGAGGTTCCTGGAAGCTCCAGAGTGACTGTAACACCCTGGGAGATGTTGAGCTAACTCCTAACACCTTGTCTTGGAAACAGTCTTGGCCAAGGTTTGAGAGCATCCTCTCTGTGCAGTCAAACCACAAAAAAATTATGGGAAGGTTTCCATGGTAGCTACAACTCAAGATCCAACTTTTCACAAGTTTTCTCCAGAACTGCTGGAATGAAAAACCATTGACAAACTTGGCCTCCTACCTTTCAAAACAGGACCTGAAAATGCAGAACTTGAGAGACAACAGAACTCAAGTTCTGAAGCTGCGTGGAAATGGTGACAGTCTCCCTGGGAGCAGGGCAGCTAAATGGGAACTTTGAATTCTTCCCGTTGTTCTCAGTGCCAGAAAAGCAGTGTCTGCCATGAAGTGCTGATTAGGCCCATAATTACTTCTTTAATTGCAAAGCCAGTGTCTCAACTGCTGCCTTGTGAAACACAGTTTGCAGCAGTGTGGGCTGTGGCTGTACCTTCCAGGAGATAGGAAAAACATCTTTTCAAAGGAGCTGTATTCATTACTTTTCAAAGTGTGGCTTTGGTATTCCCACAAGAGAAGTAAAAAAAAGCCAATTGGCAAAGATTGGACCTTAAGCACAGTCATAAAATACTTAACTTTGAAGTGTCTAACTGGAATGGGAAATGGGAAAATGGGTTTTCCAGGTGGAACTAAGGAGCAAGGACCCCATCAGATGATAGTTTCCTGTAGTTATGGCTAATTCCAGGATATCCCCTTTGCCTGAAGAAGGACTGGGGGAACAGTTGATGTCACTGCTGTGCAGCAGAGAAAGCAAAACATGAAACACAAAATCCAGTCTCTTGGGTATATTGTTCCCACGTTAGTGGTAATTCCTATGCTAATGCTTCTGCTTTCCCATTTCTGTCCATACTCCAGCCTTTCCTTTCCCTTCAAGATATGAAATCTCCCCTCCAACTAGGGAGTAATTAATAATCCCTATTGAGCACTGATCCCCAGGAAGAGATATGGATTGTTAATGGAGACAATCATCTTAAACCCTGGCTCTAGATGCTGAGAGCAGGAAGCAGATGCCTCTGCAATTATCAACTCTTAGAGGCTGATTTGGGGGAATCTGGGAGCACAGAGTGCAGCCAAACGAGGCAACAGAGGCACAAAGAGGAAGCTCTTGGATCACTCAGGAGAGGGGCCTTTGGTGCTCACACATACAATATGCACTGAGGTTTTCCTTGCTGAACAATCAAAAAATACCTGGAGAAAAGGCAGTGAACAGTGGAGGACAAAGCTGGCTGATGATCTACATGCACTAAACACAAGCTGTGAAGAGCTGCAGGAGGACTTCATGAGATGGGCCAGCCAGCAGATGAAATTCAGAACAAGTGTAAGGTAAGATTGAGTCCACAGAAAACTACAAGTTTACATGCCTATGTCTGGAATGAAAACATAAGAAATCATTGGAAAAGGAATAGAGAACAAAACAGACATTGCAGCAGTGCATAACAAAAAACCATGAAGGAAATCTGTTGAGGACTATTAACAGCCAAACTGTAGAGAAAGTATTACATGAGAGGCCAGCTGTGCCCTTCTCTATCAGCATCAAGTCTTCCTCAGCAAGCAACAGCCACCCCTGAGTGGGAACAGAGTGGTTCACACTGTGGGCTCCCAGGTGCTCTCAGAAGCTGGAGCTGCTCCATGACCTCCCCCAGACTGGGAAAGTGCTCCTGTTTTCTGAGTAGGAAGACATTGCTGGTCCACTACAGCTTTCATCCCATGGCTCACCTCATCCCTTACACCAGGACAAAGTCAGGAGCTGAACCCTCCTTTCCCCTCTTTCCAAGGAAGAGGCAGTGCCTGAGTTTGGGCAAGCCCAGGAGACACCAGTACCTTCAGAGAGGGCTCTGCCCCCACCATCCCAGGGTCAGCACCTCCAGCCCTGCTGTCACATATTCCAGGATGAACTCAGGATTACAGCAACAGTAGGGGCACATTTTCTATCCTCCTGTCACTTAAATGCACGTCACACATATATTAGCTAAGAGCAGTGACACTTTGGAGGTGAAGCTCTTCCACTGAAAGTACAAAACCTCAGCAAGCACTCTCCCATCTGGAGAGAGAGGACAGTGTCGGAGAAAATATAAAGTTTCATAAAGTAACTGTTATCAGTACAGCTCTGACGATAGTGCCTCTAAATACCATTCAGACGCAGTTTTTCCTTCTGAACATTGCACACAAGTCTGAAAATGTAGGTATTTTCTTTAGCAGTGGGCTATCAGCTCCTATCAAACGTGCCATAGATGTTAGAGGTGTTGGATACCTTAAATGTAGGTGAGAAGTGCTAAGTCCTTGTTACTACAAGATCTTTCACTCCCACCACCACCATAGCCTTTAAAAAGACATAATAACCCGCTTACAACTTACTGTGTACAGCAGATCCTCTGGAGTTACAGGACTGATGAAAATGGTACGGAGACATCGCAGGCAAGCTTCAATAAACTTTAAATCTGGTGACAGCAATCCTACAAATATAGGCAAAACCGACCATTCAGTCTCATTATCTTTGTTAGTTTCGGTACTTTATGAACATTTACTGACACAGATGCAGTCAGGGAGAAGTACCTTGCAATAAGGCTGGGATAATATGGCAGTCTAGGAGGGATTTGACATTATTCTCTGTGCCCATTGCAAGGCTGCCCAGGACCACTGCGCATTCTGTCCTCAGCTCTGTGCTCGAGGTCTCTTGCTGAAGTAAATACAGCAACCTGGAAACAGAAGGAAGTTTAGATGGAAATTCAGATGGAAGAGAAATTTTAAGTCTACAAGAAAATAATCTGAATCCTGCTATGTAAAGAAGATTAAATCCTTGATAGAAAGATGAAGACTGAGCAAGAGAGTAGATGAACACTTCATTATAATCTTTCCACACTCTGTGTTCCTACAGCTTTTCCTTGGTGCTATGGTAGAAAGACACCCCACTGCTTTTTCTTTATAAAGGTAGTGTGCAGTACTGATATCCAGGATGGGGCCTTTCAGGATGTCAGGAAGATCCCAAATTTCAGCTAAAGGAAATGAGTCTGCAGTTTGACCTTGATGGCAAAGGGAGCCCTAACACCAGATTACTACTGTCATGATGTTATCTTTGGCAGTGATTTCTTCTGGGGCACAACTGCAAAGTAAGTCCATCATCAAGCAAAGCATGGAGGCTGAGAGTAACCTGAGTTTTGAACACTGAGGAATGATCACATATTAACACAAAGGAAGCCCAGGAAAGCTTTATGTGCAGGAAGGCAGCAGAAATGGAGCTAAACAGGATCACTTCAAGCCTAAAGCACCTCTTGCCAACTGTGTAGTTTGGGTCCCAATCAATCTGGATTCTTTCCACAGTACCGAGAAGCAAAATACATAACAGTATGCAAAATCATCACTAAGGAAAAACAGCACTCCTTCAATCTGATGGGACTGGGTAACTTTGCACTACTATTACTTCTTTACAGACCGCTGGTTTTTTCCTCTGCCTTCTAGATCAGGTAAGAATAGGCAGGAAGCAAAAGCTTCTTTGGTATTGTACAAATGCACTGAGTGACACCGGCTAAAATTCACCCTGGAAAAGAAGAGGATATGGAGCTTCTGTACGGAAAGCACAGTCTCATCTACTGTTCTAACTTTGATTGACTGCTCTGCTGTATATGTTGGTGAATATTGATCTAATTACTAATTTAAAAATGTCAGCAGTAATAATCTTTTTATAAATAGCTTTCAATAACCTGGAGGTAAATTTAGAAATGCAAGAGTATTTCCTTCCATTTTCACTAGGAAGTCCTGAAAACCTGCTCTGAGCCGTGTCTTCCCCAAACAGATCACACCAACAGCCTCTGATTATCCAGGACTTCAATAAGTTTGAAATTGAATTCTTTGTATCCAGAACGTTCAATCACAGAATCATTCAGGTTGGAAAAGCTCTCTCAGACCATCAAATCCAGCTGGCCCTGCCAGCACTGCCAAGGCCACCACTGACCCATGTCCCCAGGTACCACATCCATGTGTCTGTTAAATCCTCCCAGGGATGGGGACTCCATTGCTGCCCCGGGGCAGCTTTTCCAGAAGGAATTTTCCCTGATATCCAACCTGACCCTCCCCTGGCACAGCTTGAGGCCGTTCCCTCCCATCCTGTCCCTGTCCCCTGGGAGCAGAGCCTGAATCGCCCCTGGCTGCCCCCTCCTGTCAGGGAGTTGTGCAGAGCCAGAAGGGCCCCCCTGAGCCTCCTTTCCTCCAGGCTGAGCCCCTCAGCTGCTCCTGCTGCTTCAGACCCTTCCCCAGCTCTGTTCCCTTTCCTGAACACACTCCAGCCCCTCAATATCATGTCCTAAAAAGACTTTTTTTCCCCCAAAGGATTTTTTTAAAAATTCAAAAGCACACTAAATTCTGAAGGCTGTTCTCTTCCAAGGAAAGTAATTGCTATTTTTTCTCCCATTAACACTACACACGTGGAACAGATGTTACAGCAAAAATGAAACACATTGACTACAATAGTCAAGACAATAATCTTTCAATGTGCTTAAAATAGAAAGCCTTAACGAAACTTTATAATTAGTGAAGGTCAAAATTTAAGTTCAGATTTTACATAAGTAAGACAATAAGTTTCTGAAATATTAATAATATCCTTTTCTACATCCTTAAAATAAGTTTGTGTTTCAGATCAGGTGTTCCACAGAGCTAGACATGCATATTATAATATTTTCTATTTCTGTCCTTAAAAGATGGAACTGACACAAAGTAACACTGAAAATTAAGTTGTTACATGACAAATTATAAAACTGCAAAAAGTTTCAAGTGAGGAGAATCCATATAATCACTAAAGATGAAACTGTTAATTAATAAACCACTGTCAAACATTAAAGACAAAGACCCACATTCTTCTACTGTCCCAGGGAACATCCTGACTGGTTTGTTGTTCCCAGGGTCTAGCCTAGACAAATTCAGCAAAAATTTAATACACTTCTCTCACATATTAATATCAACAGGATAAAAATGTAGAAAAATGGCATTTACATGCAGGGTAAAGAAGGGAAGGTTATAATCTGGATTTTGAAAATCTAAAAAATGTTATTAAGGTACTTGTTCATAGCCCACAAGTTTTAAGAACGTGGTGTCCCTGAACAACCTGGATCCCTGATCTCCAGTCTTCTCCCTTATCAGTCAGGCTTTTGACTTCCAAACCTGCAGAAATACTGGAACAAGGCTCTGCCAGAACCACCACAAGTCACTTTTCTAGAGACCACGAGCTTCAGGGGGAAACAAAAGCACAGAACAGATATTCTAAAACAGCAAAAAGGTGCTGATGTTCTTGTTGACACTCTTCAGCCTGGGATCCTGCAGTAAAGCTCATTACAACAAAACAGGAAATGAAATAAAGTTGATGGAAAGATCTCACATTTTCAGGAGCGTTAATCCAAGGTTTTAAAATGCAATATTTGGACTTTTTTCAAACTTCTATAAGGCTTCTTCAGATATTTTCCTCTAATGTTTATGTAAAACACAATTTCTGCAATTTGTTCCTGCCCTTCTAAGAGCAATTAACCGAGTAAGGCCTTTTTCTCAGATGTCAGGAATGATATCCAGGGAATGATATCCAAATGAGGAAGGACAGCAAATCCATCCAGAGAGACACTTCAGTGAACTCCATGAACCATGCCAAGAAACAAAAATGAGGTTGGCTGGAGGTATGATGTACACCTGGGAAAACCATGGATTATTTCAGAGCAGAAAACTTCCAAGGGAAGCAGCTGCTGAACAAAAGGTAACTCCAGTGGCTTAGCAAGGAAGAGGTAGTTCAGATTTCCCTTTCTTTTGGCTATGATTGTGATGCACCATAGTTCCACACCGTAAGACAGATGTGCATGATTGAGACCTCCCCAGTCCAGCCTGAACACCAACCTCGCAGCTGAAATAGAAATTTCCTCTTAGACACTCCATCCCACTTACAAGTTGACACAAGAATCTCTTAAAATACTTGGGAAGGAGATGAAACTCAGCACTGCATCAAGCCCCCTAAGCAGGCACGTGGAGAAAGGGCTCAGGGTAACAGCTTGAGTCCTGTGAAGTTTAAGACACTTTTTATCAAAGTACATAAATGAGTAAGAGCTTTAATTCAGTCTTCATTATCTGAACATTTATTAGCAGTCCCCTTGCAAAAGAGATGAATACACTGTTTGCTGGAATTATCACAATTCCTATTAGATCTTATTCCACCTTGGAAGATGCTTGTCTTCCAATCCATTGCAAGAAGTTCCAAAAACTCTACCTTGGAAACCCACGTAATGAACATACAGATGAAGGCACTGCTGAGGTGAATTATTCCCTGTTGGCTGACAGAATATGGAATAAAAAGTCACTGCATGCATAGAGGTGACCTCTGAATGTGCTGGAAGTCCCAGTGAGAGTCAATCCCAATGTGAACTGAATTAATGTATTGGGAATAGTTCAAGCAAGGCAGGACAACAAACTTTTTTTTTTGGTAACCTGTTTTCTTTAGTGCTTTTTAAGCACTACTTTTCAGACATAACAGGAAGCAATCACTTTCCACAGAACTTTCCAAAACTAGAAGTATAATTTTAAAAGCACTCAGAATAATTTATGTACAATAATATCTGAAGTGACAAATTAAATAGGCATAGATTCTTACACATGAAGATTCAAAAATGAGTGATTTTTGTGACTGTTAGTCACAGAAATCTATCCTGATGTGAGATGCCAGTTTCGCTTCTGGAAGCAATAGTAATTCCAAATCTCCAGAGGTTGGATCCAAGGGGCCTGGGCTAACACTACTACCTAAGAAGCCCTGCAAAGCAAAGTGCTTCTCAAATATTTCATACAGGGCAAATAGTACCCATCAGTGTTTTAAAAAGAGCCAAGTTGAGCAGTGTATAAGTAGGGAAGTTGGCTGCAAAGAAAGCTTTTCCCTTAGGAATTAAAACAAGGAGTATCAGCTTACAGCTCTAGTAATTTATCCTAATGCTTAGATATCCTCGCTGACATTATTATTCCATGAGTTGTTCTACATACACCACAAAACCTGCATCCAATTTGATTCTTGTTCACTTAACTAAATCTACCACTGCGGAATTCTAATACCTACTGACCTGCAAGAGCTTTGCATTCGAAACTCCACGTTTGTCATGACTACGATCCAGTTTTCCCTCACCTTCCTCTTTAATGAAATTTCATTTGAAAATAGCTCGGGCTCCTCTCCATACAGCCCCCATTTACAGCAGGAATACTTTACCCAGCACTCCATGGACTCTCATTCTGGTTCCACCCTGGTGCTCTCAGCTCCCTCGAGGTGTTTGCACACTTCTAGGGTGCCTTGAAGGCTCCTGAGGTGGCTACAGCACAGCCTCTCCCCTTGGTTACCAGATCAAACCCTCACATCCCAGGGCATCTGCACTGTCAGATCTCCAGTCTGAGCTGAATTTATTCCAGTGTTTCCCCCTAAAACCACTCCATTCAGCAAAATATAAATACATCTTTCTCTGCACCCATTTACCAGAATATGTGGTATCAACACACAACCCCTGAAGCCAAACAGAGATAACTTTACACAAACAGCACTCAAGGCTTTTAACTCACACAGTGAATCACATTGGTTCTGTTTAAGACTTTTTTGAGAGGATAAAAGCTTTTTGCCTCACAAAAAATGTGTTAATAGGCAATAAAGCAACATCTTCACCTAGTCTTGCTTCAACCATCTTATCACTTTGCTCGACACTGATGTCTTATTTGTAAGTTCACCACTGGACTCTTAATCCCATTTACTTTTCTAAAACATATTCAAACTTTATTCTGTCTTCCAGAAATTCCTGTCTGAATCAGAACATCAGCCAGCCTGTGACCACTATCTGGAAAACTACTGTTCATTTAGACAAACCAGTTCTAAAAGGTTTTTGTCTGAGGATGCCAAGTGACCTCAGAACAAAAATCAAGCTGTTTTTACTTCCCATTCACCTGCAGTTTGAGATTCTCCATTGTATACAAAGAGATTACACTGTAATCCCACTGAGTTTGATATCACCATCCAATATTCAGCCTCTGCACATGAAAGAGGACATCAAGAATACTTTGAATAATTTTGTACAGATTTGACTCTCACAGCTCCTAAGGAACAAATAACACAAGGTATCATAAAGCTACCTTCTACACAATGGTTTTAAACCTAAAACTTAAAATTCTAATAAAAATACACAATAGAAAAGGTGGCATTATATTAACAACTTTCCTTTTTCTACCAGAACAGGCACTTCAGAGATATGGGTCTGTACAGCTTTTAAACAACAGTTCTCATATAATTCTGCTGACTGCAAACATTTGCCAAGGCATGCATACTCATGCATACTCCATAGGGCTAGAAGAATACCCTGTTCCAGTTACACATCACTCTCATGGAGAGGGTTATTTCTCATTAAGAGATGTGTAATTATTCAATCAGGTCCTGACTCCTGACTTGATTTGAAGAAAAGCAAAGGACAACTACAGGAGGCCTCCGAAAGCCTCTGCTCTCCACCTCTTTCACCACTCCAAAGCAAAAGCCCTGAAAAAACACCAGCATGGCAGAAGAAGCTCCTTCCCTAAGCACAGCAAATCACAGCACTTGGGCACAGATCCCTGCCCTGTGGAGTGCATGACATGGAAAATCTCAGTGCAAACTGCACAGAGAACAGAACAGGGCACGAGGAAACAATTGTGTCCTTGTACGGAGATCCCAGAAGTCTGGACTAAACACTCCTTACTGTGCATGACAGAGCTCACAATGCTGTGTCCAAATGCACTGAGTTCCTGGAAGCAAGCTGGGAACATGCCTGGGATGATGAAGGTCTCAGAAGATGTGCAGAACTGGGAACAGTACATTTCTATGCAGCCCAGCAGTGGCAGGCCTGCAGCTCCTGCCGGCAGCAGGGCTGTCAGGAGGGCACAGACAGGGCCCTGAGGAGCTCTCACACGTCCTCAGGTCACTGCCCTTGCTCCCAGGCGGGAAGGATCATCAACATTGAACCATATGGAGTTACTGTCCTGGTTATTTTCCCAACTCCCACTAGTGAAGATCCACCCAGTTGTCACCCCAGCAGCCTCTCAGCACTTCAAGGCACATTTCTCTACTGCTGTGGGGCAAGTCCTCCTCTTCCCGTTCTCTGCTCTCTGTCCTGTTTTTTAACTCCACAGAACAAGTCCTGCTTTTTGTGACAGTCAGTTTTGTGTGATACTTGAGCTGGGGCAGATCTCTGGGCAGTGAAGAGGTGGAGGTAAGGCATGGGCAGAAGCACACAGGGTGGTTCTGTGACAAGAAGAGATCTGTTACACCAATGTGGCTTCTCACCTGCACCTTTACCTACCCTGCCAGGGGCAGAGCCTCCAACAGCATTTTCATTCTTATCTTTTCTACCAGGATACACAGCTATCAAAGCAGCAGTCTTTTATTCTTTTGGCAAACTCTAAAAGAAAACTGCCTGAAGGAATTTAATTACATTAAACAATAAATTGAAACATAAAATTTCATGGGTGTCCACGCTGGTATGTTCACAGTCCTAGAAACAATTTAAAATCCCAATAAATTCTTACTAGTTTTCACTTTCACAGACAACCTAACAGTATCCTGGGCAGAACTCAAAATTCAAATGATGGAATGGAAAAGAGTCCATCAGCTGTTCTACAAGTCCTTTAAAATGCGCTCAAAAAAAGTTTAAAAAAATCTAAAAACCCAACAGTTAAACAGAATTACTAATAAATGACTTAGGGAAAGGTTAAAATTAACTATATAAAATTCTTTGAGGTACACCTACCTAGAGAAACCTTTGGGAAGAAGTACACTATCACCTTACAGCTCCAAACAACTGACTTTATGTGGTAAGGGAACAATCAGCTGGAAAACCAGAAAACTTTCAGTGACAAGAATGATTTAGTGGTTTTGTTAAAGGCCTTGGGTAGCTGGAATTAAGATATGATTTTAAAACTGTATGCATTTTGGAGCAAAAGAGTAACTGAAGCTCTTAATGGGAAACTACCTCTGAAGTGGATTAGACTTCAAATATTAAATTCTCAGCAATAATTAGATCAGCAATAACTTGATTCAGGCAAGGTTTTTGACTAAATAGTCCAGATCAGAGCTTCAACAGGTAACCACAACAAACAAGAAGACAGAGCTATGCTCTGATGACTGGAATTTAAGGCTGCCTTCCCCAAGCTCTGCCATCCACCACATGAAGGAAGAAAAATCACAGGATTGAACCTGTGACTGGATGGTAACTGGATGACAAACTAGCAATGTTGCATCTCCCCAGGTACCAAAATGTGATCCACAGACTTGCAACACTGACTTGTCAGGAGCTTCCTCGTGTGTTCGTTTCATTGAAGGGTTTTCTTTTCCAATTCCATCTCTGTGAGCCATTTACAATTCAGAGGATTGGGAGCCAGCAGCACTACAGACTAACTAAATGAATATTGCTTAGCTAGTTCAGAAGCCCTGTCAAGAAGACTTATAAGAGAAAAATTTACATTTGAATTGCAGATTCAATAATTTCCCTGAGATTTAGGCTGTAAGAGCAATTGACAGAAAGCATTAAATATTGAACTTGGACTCTGAAGAGGTGTCTGACATGGTGATAGACAGAAAATTTGCAGAACTTGTTCTTATAAAACTGCTGAGTAAAGCAGCACACCAACAATTAGTGTGAACTTCTTGGTTTCTGCTAGCACTTGTGTGGGGTAGAAGGAAAAAAAGTTGAAGGACAAGTACAACTAGGAAACCATTTTGGCAATGCTGACTCTGCTTTAAGTTGGCCTGCCACTAAAAGAACTTGGCCTTAAAATAACTTTTTCCCTTTAAACTTCAAAATTTCTATGTTCTGGGACTGCTAGTAAAAAGCAACAATTTCAAAATGTCAGGACTGCAGAAATGTTACTGAGGGGCCTGAGGCCAGCATTCCAGGAGAATGGAAATTCTATGATTCTAGGAAGAGATGATACAGAAAATCACTTCTGAGGAAACAAAATCCACATAGAGACTATTTACATTCTGAACATCCAGGGCCATGTCTGTGCACACATTTGTACAGTTTTAACACCTCTTAGTTTAAATTCCAGACACAGCTCTTCTGCAAGCTTTCTTCAATCAACTTTGCTTTTCCTGTACCCTCTTCAGAACAAGCAGTCCAGAGGTGACCACAAGTCAGGCTCAACTTTAAAGGGCCCCAAAAGATTTCATTTAAGATATTGATACATCTCCCTTTCCAAAGATGACACCACCGAAGAGCCAGCTCATGGACTCAGGAGCCAGAAATGACAGGGATCCAGCCATTCTTCCAAGTATTTTCTTCTTGTATGGAGATCTTCAAAGGTGTTTGCATTTCTTTCTAAGATTTTAAAATAATAGGGCTATTTTGTACATACCAGTAGCACTTGGCCCAATTTCAAACAAAAGATACTTCCTAGACTTGTTTCCAAACCTCATATGAGTCTATTCTAATATTTGAATACACTGTTTTCTTTTCCACTAAGTGACAGCTCTGAAGGGGTTCCTTGGGTCTGAAGGGTATTTTCTGAAAGCTTGCTAGAGCAATACTTGGGGAAGAAGAGAGAAGCAGGAAATGAGTAAACAACAAGCTGAACCACAGGACAAAGCAGCAGCAGAATTGTAACAATCCCCACTGGAGAAGAGAACCAACTTCTCTCGGGAGGCTGCAATCAAACTCTGTGAAAAGAAAACTTCTCCTTGTTAACTTTGCAGAAGAGACTTAAACCAAGGAATGCCCTGTTGTTTATTCCTCACTGAGAGAAATGCAGTTGAGGAAATTGTAAAGCCTTCAGAAAGGCACTTGAGGGTACATGACATCAGGTTGCAGCCAGGGAGAATCACCTTTTGTCACAATAACCCAGTGTACTTCAGCTGTTTCTCCAGTCTGAAAAGCCTTGACATGAGATTTCCCACCATCTGAGAACAACTTGTCCTAAAGTGTGGACACATGTGACAGTTCACCTTTGAAGATTTCCCAGGTCCAGTCATTTCTTTGCAGTTGTAGATTAACTGTGTGATTTACCTGGGCAGCCAGAAGGCATGAACAACAAGGAAGAAAAAAAGCACTATTGAATTTTCATTACTGGGTGCAGAACAAGCAGCAGCAGAAAGCAGGATAAGTGAAGGAACACAAGTCCTACAAAAGGTAAGAATAGGCAGATTCCAGACTTGGAAGGTGGAGATCTTCTGTCGCTTTTAAAATGGGAGCTACAACAATCAGTAGGAGCTGCAAAAATCGCTTAGGGCTTGTTGCTGACAGAAATTCCTTAAACTTCACACCATCTTCCACAACTGTCCACTTTCATCTCTTCATCTCGTGTGAAGTCTCCTCTTTACCTGTTTGTATCCGGTCGAAAAGGAAGATGATCCAACAGGTTTTGCACAGGGGGAGGCCCCACTGCTAATCCCTAGAGAATGCCAAGGGCTGGCCTTGACACAAACCCAGTCTGTCAGTGAGAAGATCCTCTCTGCAAATAAAAAGCGTTGTTGACAAGGCAGCAGCAGCTCTCAGGCAGGATGGTTTGGGACCTGGTTGCCATTTAAGCAAAAAGAGAGAGGTGGTCCCACACTGCCAGCACAAGGACTGCAGTGCTCAAGGCTCTCCACTGCTGCAAACTGTGGCTGAAAGAAAGCTGGAGGAGAAGAGGGGTGAAATGAGAGCTGCAGTGAGCAACCCAGGAGCTAAGGTTACCTGTTCAATTCGTACTAGTGGAATCAGGGTCCAGAAAACATTAACATCAGGGGAGCAGCAAGGCACAAAAAAGTATGATCAATGGCTTTTAATCCTCTGAAGCAAGTGGAGAAGACAAGCAGTTATGTCAGATGTTTCTCAATATTTTAAATGATATCTTTAACATAACTTTACACATTTTCAGTTGTGAACTCATCAGGCAATTGGCTGAAGAACACAATTAAGATACAACCACTTTCATCCATCATTAATATCAATGTCAAAAAATAAATTTTATTCCTGAGCTGATAAAGTTCAATAAAAATCACCAAGACTACTTAAGAGAATTCTATGAAATTCTAAATTAAAAGCATTACTCAACAGCCTGTTCTGTAATACATGAGTTTAACAGATATTTCAAGTCTCTCTCTCTTGGTTACATTATTCAGTCAACTACAATCAAAGTTAAAACAAAAAAGTGCCTGTGATCCAAGGATCATTATTCCAGACCTGTTGTGAATCAGTGAAAAGGAGAGTAGCAAAGGACATACCTTGGAACTGCTCCCAAAACAATCAAGTTGGCTTTTTGTTTGTTGTTTCCAATTACAGCATTTTTCATATCTCTGCAAATCCAGAAAGAAAAACAAACCCTGGTAAATTATGCTGAGGTACTGAGGGCTTATCTATAGAATTTACTACTTCCATGAGGCTTATCAAGCAGTTTTCCACATGTCCATGCTGCAGCTACAGACTGGGCAGTGCTTCCTCAGCCCACAGGTGAATACCCCAGAGCTCTGGGATTCCACTACATCCCAGCTCCTGCAAGAAAGCAAAAACCCAAACTATCTCACATGCACACCAGACACCAAGAAGTCTTATTACTGAGGAAAACTGGATATACTGGTTCTTTGTGCCCATATAGCCACTAGACTTCTAAAACAATTTTAAAAGCCCACTACTGGTTGGAAAGTCAAATGTTGGTAATTTACGGTATTAACTGAATATTCTAGTGGTTGCAGGAAAAGGCAAGCTAAAAAAACAGGAACAAGGAACTACCCCCAGTCTCCAAAGACCAGACTTTCACTCTCCTCTTCACCCCATGCTTCCTTTCATGAATTTCAATAGGACACCTAAACATCTGTTTGTCAAAATTTCAGGAATAAAGAGGAAACCAAAGCATTTTCCTGCCTGAGAGTCACTGCAAGGTTAAACACATTCAAGACATTTGTACTGTGGTACAGGAACATGGGGAGCATTTTGGAAAGTGGACACTGATTGCGCACACTAGGAGTTCCTAGGAAAACGTGTGGTTTGCAACCTTGTTCAGAAAATTGCTACTGCATCCTAAAAACAAGCACCACCTTTCCATTTTTTTTCCACATCAACATATTGAGCATACAAGAACATCCAGAGACTCTGAAAGCATGCTTGCAACTTAGAACCGGTTTCAGAAAATCAACATGATGCATTTCTAGGAAGCTTTCTACTTACTGGGGCCTTTAAGAGCAGAGGATACAAGAGATCAAATTCAGGTAATTCTTTATCAACAAAAACCCCAAAACTAGATTGATTATAGTGTTAGTAGCTGCAAAACTGACAAATTAATCATTATGCAGACAATTTATTCAAGTAATCTCGGAGCTTTAGTGATTGCTTTAAGTGAGCACATTTTCTTGCCACTGTATCACTCTCTCAGCTGCTACTTGCAGTTTTTAAGAGATTAGAGTAGCCCTGTCCTGTAAGATTCACCCTGGACAGCAGAACCACTTCACAGTCCTGGAACAAGCACATTCCACTGCACTAAGCAGCTGTCCCGAGTGTCCCAAGTTCAGCCACTCACTCCATTACAGAGGTAAAAAACTTCTTAGCCAAGGCAGGCAACACCTTACTGGCACAAACAGCACCTTTCTAAACCTCAATTAGCAAAAGGTAATTGCCTGTTCTTACTGAATTTCTCCGTGTGCTCTCTCTTGCATGTAGAAGAGTGCCTGAGAATTCCAAGCTAACTCCAAGCCTGGCTGTGACCTCGGAGCTCCAGCACGGGAGCACCTGTCAGTGCAGTTCTGTGCACACCTAAGCCCAGGCAGAGTCGGGAAAACAAAACCCTGCCAAGAGAGGCACCACTGAACAGCAGCTGCCAGCACAGCACAGCTCCACACAGCTCAGCATCAGAAGGAAATGCTGGACCTTTCTGTCATACTCCCCGAGTTTGGGCACTTCACACCACAAGGCAGGAGGCAGAGGAAAAAGAGCAAGGTCAGAAGACAGGCTAAGCTGGAAGCTCCCAAAAATTCCAAGAATGGACGTGAAGATTTCACACTAAAACCAGAAACAGTACTTCAGTGGTTTCTATGCTGAACATTGATATGAAAGGTCATTTTAAAATATTATTTGTGAAATTTTTGAAATAGAAGAGTCAGTCCAAACAGCGGCAGAAGCAACAGTCAGATGTCTCAAGGGAATAATGGAAACTGTACCAATAGATGTGTGAAGTTCAGGCCACTCTAGGACTTCTGAAGAGGCTCTCTCTCCCTGGTACCCTGAGGCACCAAAGCCATCAGGAAAGCTGCATCACATCCACAATCTGCAAAAGCATCTTAGGGAGCTACAGAGGAGGCACTAACCAAGTACTCTGAAAATTAATAAACAGATTTTGGTAACATTTCAATGCCCTGTTCAGGTGATTTTACACTGTACTTTGTGTCAAAAAAAACAACCAAACAACAACAAAAAACCAACACTACCCAACTTTTGTGACTCCCGCCCCAACCCCAAAACAGAATGGTTTGCTTACCTTATAACCATTTAATAAGGAATAAGTACTGCCAACTAGAATTTGATTTGACCCATTCACAAGTGGCAGAAGCATGGCCAAGTTCATAACACTCAAATGGAGAAGACCAGTGAGAGCACAGTCCTGATCTGTAAATAATGCAGATTAATTTCTCCATCCCTGTTCATAAAGTTCCTCACAAAAGTTATGTCAGATAAGTCAGAAATAACACAAGCTTGAGATTTCTGACAAATCCAACACATGTACACTCAATCACTTCAACTTGCAAGCAAGTAGAACCCCTTCAAATTGCTAAGGGGACCAACCCCTATCAGAGACAGGACTCAAAGGTCCCCCTGTCTGTGTGCATTATGGCACTGCCAAGTTCCCTGCCATGCTTCTCTCTTCCAATTTGCTACTTACAGAAGTGAACCTATTCAACACACAGGACGCAGGTGGATAAGGAAAGCAAGAACACCCTTAAAATGTCATTTTCCAATGTTGAATAGTAATAGACTTTTTTTTGTGTACTATGAAAAATAATTATATAATTCCATTTCATATTTTATGGAGATTTTCCTGACCAGGAATTTAATTCCTTAAGAAGTAAAGAAGTACCATATGCTGTCCAGGTCCTTGGTGAATCATGAACCTTGGAAAAACTGAGGGCAACTCCCTTATTTGAAAACATCACCTCTAACAAGTTCAAGCTTGACTGATTTCAGATCCAAGTCGACATGAGATTCATCCAAGGCAAAAAAGCAGCAAAGATCACTATCTTGTACAAGAGGTAACAAAGAAACCTCAGAAATTATTAGTCCAAAACTAACACCCACTTTATTTCCAAATGTCAGGCACTGCATTTCCTCTATGAAAAGGAGTCCTTGGAAGGAAAAGGAGGAAGAAGGGAACAGCAGCAAAAACACAGCTACAGAGAGATGAGAACTTGGGAAGAACAATTCGTCTGTGGTGACTCCAGGCCTAACCTGTGACATGCCCATGATCCAGAGGGAGAGACACAAGCTTTGCAATTCCCAGCTCCAAGCTCTCCAGCAGGTTATGAACCTGCTGCCAGGCACCAGCACGGCCCGAGCAGCCTCACAAGGAAAACTCAGACCTGGCACCTGCTCTCAGAACACTCCAGCACTTCTGAGTTTCTCAGCCCCAAAACAGCAGCTTCGCAGAGAGCCAAAACACAAATCTGAAACTCCATAAAACAGAGGCCTTAAGATGCATTTGAGATTGGCTGGGTTTTTGGTTTTGGTTTGGTTTTTTTTATATACTGTGTATTAAATATTATAGTTTAGATTCAAACTAAATTCCAAGTCATTTAACAAAATAACCTGAATTACAATCAACATAATGCATAGATTTAAAATCTATGATTTAAATAGTGATATTTATGCTGATATTTAATATAGCACAATAAAGCAATTCACATGAAAAAACTTTCAAGGAGGAACAATACAAGCTGCCAACAATAAAATACTGCAAAGAGATCCTAGCTAAGTGCTTGGGAATATTGCTTCAAGTGCTAAACCAGCTGTTTCCATCTCTTACTGCTTCTTAAAGAAGTAGAAATATCCTTTCATCAGTTCAACCCTGTGGCCACTCAGCTTTAAGCTGTGAAACAAACTAGAAACTGGAAAAGTAGCAAGGCTGATTTTCTTCCTACAAACTTGAGAAAAGCAGAAGAAATTATTGGGTGAGATTTATCAGCTCCAACAATGTTTCAGAACATTGCAAGCCAAAATCAATCAGTTTGGTTAATTAGCTATAAATAAAATGCAATGCATGCTTGTATATTAACATAGTAGGAACATTTGAAATATTTTAGGAGTACTTCAAACTAAAGAAAAATCTAATTTCCATCCAAATGCAGCTTGACAAGAGTAACAAGAGGACCTAATCTGCCAACTGTGTATGAAGTTCTGGTTTTATTCTGATGCTCAATGTGTAACTGTTTAAAGTCACCAGATATAGCTGCTTCAGATAAGCAAGAAGCAATATTAAATATAACAGTTTGTGAGTAAAATATGGTCTTCCAGTTTCAGTGATTCCTAACCAATAAAAAAATAATATTATTAAATGTGTAAGTCCTGAGAAAATTAGTACTCTACACTCTGTCAATGAAAATTACTATTGCAGAAGGAAGCTGAGGTGCTGAACTTCATCCTACACAGAAATTATTGAAGTTCAACATTATCATGAAGCCAATTGTAAGTTTGGGACTCATCCCACAGAATAAAACTCCAATGAAACAGAAGAGTGAGCTCAAGTCCCATCTAAGAACAGCCCTCTACAGTATCCCCAGTGATCCTCCATACCTGCACCCCTGCTGCACAAGAGATCCTGAGAAAGCAGCAAGGATACAAGGACACCTCCTGGACAATTTGGTTGCACCTCCATTTTTAAATACAGTAAAGCAAGCACAAACAGAAGAAATTATAAAATTCTGATAGGAAGCCCTGGAGCTTTCCTATGTCACCTTCCAACAAAACAACACAAAAGATCTTGAAACGAGCCAGAGTGACTTGAGGAAGCAGCCACAGGAACTCCACAAAGAGGAGGAAATAAACAGCCTGCACGACATTTCCTCATCTTATGGCTTTGGAAAACAGCAGGTAGCCAAATCTCAGGGGTTCCTAAACAGAGAAGCATATCAGACATGAGCTCAACAGCCATAGAAGGAAAAGCAGCCCTGGGCACCTCCAGCCAATGCTTTCACTTTGAATATGAAATAGTTCCAAGAGATTCCGAGCCGATTAGGCAGCCAGAGGAAGCTCCCAGCACAAAGTACTGTCAGGCCAGGAGATTTATCTACCAGGGCCTGACCAAAGTCACCAACAATAGAGTGACGCAAAGCAGCATTCTCCAAGTCTTCAAAAATTCCAAATGCAAACATCTAAAAAGCTGAGGTACTGGCAGCTGATACAAAGACACAAATAAAAACCATCTGCCCCAACTCCAGGAGAGTTTCCAAGTTTCAGGATCATGTAAGCAAATGGCACCTGGACCGGCTGGGCTCCAGTCAGAAACTCACTGGGGAGGAGCTAAGTTTGGGCAATTTCGCTTTCTATAGCTTTTGCCTCCTCTTCCTTCTGCCTTTCTTCTACTTTCCCATTTTTACGAACAGATGCAAAACAACAACAGGAATTAATGACAAGTTTTGCACATTAAAATATGTCCATCACCATTGCCACAGAATTGATTTCTAAGATGAACACTACTGTGGCTTGAAGCTGTTTTCCACCCCATCAGTAAGCAGCAAGTTTGTACTAACATGAGTCCTGCTCCAACCAAGTGAACCAAACTTTAAACACTCCTGCCAAACTCAAGCAAATCATCAAGGTGGGAAGAAAGGTTTCAAGGTTTCTAATCACATTCAAAAAGTATCAGTTGATGCAATGAAAAAGATGATTCTATAGAAAAGACAGAGTAGCACATTGAGACAATGTTACTCAACTCCTTGAATTTTAACACTTAGAAACTGTGACACAATAAACATACAGTGCAAACTAAACAAACTCAACATTTAAACAAAAACCCCTCAATCCATAGTTGTTCTCAATCTTAATTCTGCAGCCTCAGTGCATAAAATCAAAGTGTTGTAGAAAAACAGCATCTGGCTATAATTACAGCACTGCAGAACAGTAGAATTTAACACACATAATGCTAAAAGTGATTGTTTAATCCAACTCCTCCATATCACAATGCCACAGGAAATGCTTCAACTCCTCCTATCTGAAGTATCCTCTGTGGAGAGGCAACTTACCGTATCCTAAGTTTTCTTGCCAAGGGAAGTCTACCAAACAGAAAGGGAAATGTTTCAGTGATCCGTACCTGGAGTTTGAGATATTTATAGCTTACTCCTACCCTGAATTTATCCCACTTTCCAGTGCTCATCTCGCTGTGCGTGACAGACTGCAGCAACCCCTCATAGCAAACCTTCACTTCCAGGTAGGAGTTACCATCAGTCATTTCATTTGCTGCCCTTAACAACTTAGGCTCTCCATGTCTTTGGCTGCAGTTTCAACTTCAGTTCCCTTCCAGCCCCTGCGTGGACTGGCAAAAGGAAGATGCTGCTTTTCCCTCCTCTCCCAAGCATGTTCTATTGACTCATCCCCTTGCACTGAGTCTGGACATCATGCTACACCTTGCATGAGATCACTAATAGATAGAGAATTTGCCCCGCTCAGCCTCAAAAACAATGTAACTCAAATTTAAAGTGTTTGCACTTAGTGGAGGATGGCAGTTTAGATAACTTTTATTATGTAACCTTTACAAACTACAAAAACCCAAACCAACAAATCCACACAATGCATACCTAGAGGGAACTCTGTATTATCAGCATTTCAACTTCAGCATCAATCTCTGCTATTTAACCAAACTAGGTCCTAACAGTAGAGAATTATCCCAAAAGAGGTGTGGGCAAAACAGCTGCAGTTCAGCGGAACTCTCAAAAATCCTCACTCAGGAAATCCCTGCTCTGTGACACCGGATCAGCAAAACCCTTCTTTCACAACTGTCCCGAAACAGCCAAACCACATGGAGAGAGCAGCTCCACCACTGCTGCTTCAGATGAATTACCTGTGGTACCTTTTTTTTTTTTAATATCTATCCCCCACAATATTTTTCTTCCCAGGATGAACTCCTGCCTGCATCATTAAGCACTGCATCCCACAGCTTAAGCAAAAATTAAATGAAATTTCATTAAACCAAGAGGTACCCTGTAACACTACATTTTTATTGCACTATTCTTCGTTCACTGTCTCTTTATTTAAAGTTAGTCCATCGTCCCCTTTTAAACCCACCATTCATTATCTACAGGATGTTGCCCACCACAAGTCTTTTAAGTTTCAGTCAGTACAGGCAAACACCTTAAAATGGCCTTGCAGTATGTGCTTGGCTGTCCTAGATGCCAGCTTGGAGTATTGTTTGACACTGTCCACTGCACCTTAGGCCAGAAATCACTGAAGGATCATGAAACATTGTTAATTTGACACAGCTACTACCCATTAGATTATAATAATCTAAAGTCTTTCTGACATGAAGCAGAGTCTCTGATTTTTAGCTCCAAACAGCCATCAGCTAAGACGATGTACTGGTCTACTTATGCCTAAATTTCCTTTTTCAAATGGGTGTTACTAAATTCTCATTAGAACAGAAATCCCATAATATCTCTATCCACATAAACTCTCTCATCCTGGAATTTCTGGACACTTCAGATAAGGCCTGCTTGAAGAACGTTTTAGCAAGTAATTTTACAAGCTAGCCTTCCTGCTCCAAACCCCAAAGAAAAAAATCTCAACACTTTGGAAGTATCAGTTCAGCACCAGTAGTACAGCATACACAGTAAAGTCAGCTGAATCATCTGGTAGGCAAATGAACTGGTAAACAGAGTTCTGTTCTTTGCATGTTCCTAAAAATGCCAACTCTTTATGGGGCATTAGCCTAAAAGTTCCATATAGCAAGTGGAAAATCAGCTTCTTTTGGAAAGTAACTAAATTCAACATTTTTTAATGTTGATTCCAATCAATGCAAACTGGCAGTTTGGAACCAAAAAAATCCAACTCCAAATATGAAGAATCAAACTCAGTAGCTTTTCTGGTTTTGTGGCACACATTCCTCAAGCTCAGACTCTGAGTTCAGTCTTGACAACACCCTACACATCCCCAAAGGGCATAACTACTTCTCCCTCAGCTGCCTGCTGCTTTTGTCCTCCCTTGCAGGCAGACACTGCATTTGTCTAACAGAGTATTAGAGGGAAGGTAAAGTCTGAATGGCCATGTAGTGTTCAGCTGTGCTCAGCTTGAAGTCAGTCCCTAAGCCACACCTCAGGACTTCTGTGACCAATACTTGCCCGACCTTCCCCAGCTCCATCAGCCAGTCTTGACAGAAGCTGTTTCTCCTCCCTCATCTGACTTAGAGACTGACATCATCACAGCATCAGTATCACCACACTGAGGGTGGTATCAACAGAGTGATTTTGGAGAAAAGTGGCTTCAGGTCCATCTGAAAAGCAGCACTGAAACAGATGCAACAATCATCACTCTTCTCTCATGGGCTCAGAGCGGTAACTTGAGCAAGGCTTGAAATATTAAACAACCCTGTAAGGCTGAAGATTGCTGGCCAAACATCATAGGTACACCTGAAGCTTAGCCCACCTCTAAACATTAGACCAAAAGCTACAATACATACTTGCAAAAAACACTATTCTGCATAGGCACCTTTTGCTGCATTATAAAGAAAGCACAAAGTGTACCTTGTTCTGTCTCAGGAATACACTTGCATGGAAGTGCACCTCCCTCTCTTCCCTCTGTCTACACTATCCTTCCACCTGACCACAAAACCCTCTACACTGAAAGCCCCTCTTCACAGAGCACTACTTAGCTCTGCAATGTTTGAACCTTTCCATTTCTTCTCTCCCTCTGCAAAGCTTTCCTTCACAGCTCACCTCTTGAAAGGGAAAACACAAAAAATGGAGCAGTGCTCCCAGCATCACCAAAACCTGCTCCAATTTGTCAGATCCTGCAGCTTTCCAGCTCCAAGCCACAGAGCCCAAACTGCAGTTCACAAAGCACCAACAAGAGACTCAGGAGCCTCTTCCCTCAACACAGGAATGACTTTGCACAAAAACAATGCTTCAAAAAAATTCCATCACTTGTTGTTAGCCAACTATACCTCCACGTTCCATGCAGGATATGCATTTACTACATTGTACTGTCCAGGAGACAGAATTGACCAAAAATGTACAGGGGCAAGGCATGACAGGAACAACCCACTGAGGACTGCTCTGTTCCACAGGGACAAGGGAATATGCAGAAAACAAACCACAGCTCCTGCAGAAAACTGAGGTTCAGAAGTACCCACTGAGACTGAAAATGTGATGCCACATTTCAGGATGCAAAATGTGGAAACAAGTGCTGTTCATCACTTAAGTGTTACAGAAGGTTTGTTTAACAGACAAGAAGAACAAGAAGCAGAAGTAGCTTCTTAACAACTCTCTGAAGGGAGTACCTGTTGCTCCATCAGAGTTGAGATGGGAATTTCTTCTCTTCTCAGTCCATGAATTTTCCTCTCATATTCCTCACAGCTTTTGCTGTGGGCACTGCACTGCTGCTCACTCAATTGCCATAGCTGAGAAACACAGCACACTATCACACAGCCATCTAAATACGTGCCTGGAACATGTATTTCAAGTGCAAAACACAAAAATTTTAAAAGTTGTCTGTAAAACACAGTGTGAGGTGGTTTCCCAGTACCACGAGCCATTTCCATAGGATGCTTCTTTCATTGTCCTGATAAATAAAACACACAAATTTGGAAAATGCCTGTCTACTAATTCCTGCTGGCCATAAAGGACAGGAACAGCAGTAGCAGAGGAATTCTCAGTGCACCACAAAGATGATCATTTACAAAGAATGACACCCTCTGACTGCTGAGGAACAGCTTGATGAGGAACAGTTGGGACCTTGAGTAAGCCAGGCTTGTCAGAAAGGAAGATCCTTTCAAACCCAGCCTTGAGAGGGGATTACACAGCTCTCCATAAAATGATAGATTGCCACTTTGAAGGCACCAGGCTAAATGCAAGCATGACAAAATGTCTCTCAAGCCCCCAGCCAGCAAATAAATTAGAGGATAAAAACAGGTATCAGTCTTGCATCTGAACAATGTGGTCCTGAGCTTAACTGCAGGTGAAAAGCAAAGGACAGTCTAAGGATCACAACCCAGAAATGCTTTTAAAAAAATAAATAAATACTGCCACACTGCAAAGCACAGGATGATGTTGCAAAACTGTCTTGGGACAAAGGAAGCTCTCATGAAAACACAGAAACTTACAGAGTCACTTCTGTTCTGCTCCCCTGTCAATAACAACAGCACATTTAAGAGCAGCTCTGAGAGACCACAGCATTTAATCCCCTGCAGTATCTGTCTGAAGCAGTGCAGGCACTGTCAACAAGGGCTGCACTCAATAGCTGCACACCTGACATCAGTGCTGACCTTGCAGAATGCACTCACAGCACACTGGAGAAAACCTGAACTGTACAACAGCATGTGCAGGACGAAAGGGTCACAAGAGCACCTAAGGAGGCACAAAGCAAACCTATAAAGACCTCTCAAGCAGAAGCATGGCCACAGTGTAGAGTTCATGTTTACAGAAGGAAACTACTATATTAACCTTGCTCATCTACAAAGACAGTAAGCAGAAGGTAAATAATACACTGACACACAGGTGTGGGTGTGGAGATGGGCCTTGAACACTTGAGTTCACTACCAGGTACAGTAAAAGGTAGCAGTCATCCTTGTAAGAATCTCAACATTTCAAATTCTGAACAGAAATTCAAGATTTACTGGCAGGTACTCACAACTCTTCCCTTCCTGCCCACTATCAATATGCACAGAAACAGGACAGAAATTATGTGAACAGAAGTTCTGCAGGAAACATGGCATTTTGAAATAAGACCAATAGACCCACATGGAGCAGTACTGGACGACAAGGAAATGGTTTCTGTTTTCCCAACAGAAGGAAAAGGAAAAAGCTCCTAACCAGGTAAAGCTTCGCTGTCTGGACAAGGAAGACTCTAAATACCACCCCTCTGAAAATTCATGGGAGAAAAAGGAAAAGAAGAGATTTTGATCATTTAAATACTTTCAGAATATGTAATTAAAGCTTTCACAAGTTACAAGATGAAAACTGGATTGGCATGATTTTCAAGTTCAAGAAGCATTTAGGTACATTTTACCTTTATCAAAGCTCATTCAAAAGTTGAATTTCATTAAAATTACAAGGATGCAATTAAAAAAAGCCCCAAGTCCAAGTTATTCATTCAAGCATATGAAAAACAGGACTGCTGTAAGTGAAGACAATCTGCAGAAACAAAGCCTCTTACAACAGCCCATTTTCTGATCCTTGATATTCATACAGTTCCATCGATCAAAATAAAAATCTAGGTCATCAGTATTTCCAACCAGGATGCAGGGAAAAACCAGCACATCTTAGGAAACAAAGATTTTCTGCACAGGATGCAGCATATCTGGTAAAGCTTCTGACAGGCACTTCTGGAAAAACTTTAATCCTTTTCTACTCCACCCCAAATACCAGTTCATTCCAACTTCAATACCTCTGCACATACCCTGAAATCAAAGGAAGAAGGGCAAAGCAGCATTTTTCTGTCCAAAAAGAATCCTGGACTGACAGAAATTTTTAATACAAACACTACTCTAAATTCTACTTTTTATATAAATTCTTCTAAATTGGACTGTTGCACATCCATCCACCAGTATTCTGAAAACAACACATCTGCCACATAGGACTGGCTCAGAGGCAGCAAAGACACTGTCACAATTATTATTTCAACCAGAGCATAAAAAATACAGTTTTACCATCCAAATCTGCCCTTTGAGAGATATTGTGAAATAAATTGGTATTTTCTTGTCTTTAAATACAAGAAAAGGATCTCAGCATAGAATCCACTGACACCCACAGACGAGATGAAGACTTTCAGATGTTAGCAGAGACAAAGATGCTGCCTAAAACTCCTGTTTCTGGGAGATCAGTTATACTTCAAAAGATATGAATAACGTATCAAAAGATAGGGAAGGGATTACCAAGGGCTGTGGGCTCCAGTCCTTTGAAAAGAAAGAACAGCAGGGAAGGAGCACCAGCCAGGGAGAAAAGAGGGGCTCAGTCACCCCTGTGGGACATGGGGTGAGACACATCCTTCCCCAGGAGCACTCCACCAGCCCTTATGAGTGGACTAAGAAGGCCAAGCAATGGAAGCAAAACCAGACTCTCCTACAGCAAAGAGTTAGGAACCTGTACGTTGTTACAGCAGGGTATCAGAAGTTTTTGTAGAGGTAATTTCAACCAAGGAAGCTTCCAGGACAGTTTTATCTATGTTGGGTTCTTTGTGTATTTTAAAGGGACACCGACATGTTGCCCCTGGACACCTCTGGAATAACTGTTTTCACCTGCTACTGGAAAACACTTCAGGCTGCGCTAAGCAACACAACCAACATTCTTGGCTTTTTGATCCACTTGGTCCTTTGATTTGTCCTGGTGTTTTACTAGACAGGCACAGACAGCAAGCTCCTACTAAACCCAAAAAGGTCTGGTTTAACCACCAAAGTCAGTCCTGGGCAGGGACTGATTTGCCCCTTGACTGTGTGGTTCTGCTGGAAAGCTCACAGCCCAAGGACAGCAAGGCAATAAGCAGAGCTTTGCAGCATTTTCACTCCTGCTCAGCAGGACAAGCCCTTGACTCACTCTTTCAGTCACTACCCCAACTACTGGCATGCAACAGAAGTACTGAAATACAACTTGCACCCAAATTCATTTCTATGGAAGCATTTTCGTGCAGCCTGCAGTTCCCATGGTGAGACAGAAGCCAAGCATTAAAAAAGGAAAAGGCAACACTCAGGCACAGCAGCAGGGAAAGCAGTAAGAGGCAGGTACACTGACTTGGCAGTGGAGTAAGAGAAAAGAGTCTCAACAGACCTGGAAAAGGAGCAAAACACAGCCAAAAGGAAGAAATATATCCAAAAAAATGTCAGTGCTCACAGAATGTTTAACCTCATTTCTGGCAACTGGGAGGCTATGTTATGAACCATATGCACTACAGAGTGAGAGTCTATATCAATACTGTATCTGTATCAATACTGACATGTTTGCATTAAGGTTTCTCCAAAAAAAACACAGGAAGAGCTTCTTGCCCTTGACCTAGAGCTCTAGTGGGATCAAGTACTCCTGGCCTATGCACAAGCAAGAGCCCGAGTGTGCTTCAGATGACTTACATGACACCTTGGAGGACTTTTTGGGGGTCGAGGTCGAACAATCTATCAACATAGTGGCGGCTACTGGCTGTTACCTCCTGCAGAGAGAGAACAAACAGTTGCAATAGTTTGTATCAACTCATACAATGGTAGCCAAACACGGATGGCTTATGCAGCAGCAAGTCAAAACCTCTCAGGCAAGAGGCAGCAAACCCACAGAATCATATTTAAATGTGCAGTGTGTTACTACTGGGCAACATCACACAAAGGATCGACCCTGTGTTTAAGTGTGATGTAGGGAAGATGAGGTGCTTAGCGTAGATAACAACATGGTAAGTGCCAAAGCAAGTTAACAGAGTGCTATTTATGAACTGTAGTTATCAGCACTGCCTTGAATTGCAGTTTTATTACATTTAATTACTATATAGAATAAAAATGAAGTCCTGAAAAAAAAAGTTTCTAAGAGCAGTTAATGTTGCTCAAGAACCATACCCACAAACAAGCTCTCCAAAATAAGGAAGCTCCTAACAAAACATTTTTCTGTAACTTTGTCACAACATACCTACACATTTCAGAGAGTGTCCCACACAGTTTCAATGGGACAGCAGCACAATATTCCCCACAGCATTCCCAGAGTGCTTTATAAGACAATGCAAACTCTCTTTTCAGCAACAGGACCATGCTTGTAAGCTGCACATTTATGCACCAGTGATTTGTTATTCCTTTTGAGAAGATACAAAGTTGGAGATGGCAAGCGTTCCAAAATATAAGGGTGGGAAAGGAGAAGGGAATTTTCCCTCCAGGTTCTCATGAACACGTGCCAGGGTGCGTTTCCATTATCTCACCTTTTTTTTTTTCTTTTCACCAGATCTCTTTTCATTAAGCTTTGCCCATCTTGAGAGAAGCTCTGAGGAAATTGACAATTCTTCCCTGCTTTTGCAAGGATCTGCTTAGGGGATGAATCTACTCCTGCTTCCCCACCCAGATGTCAGAGGCACCTGCAGCTTCTTGCTTGTGGTCTCACATAACAGAGAAGAATCATCTAGAGGCAGCAGGGCTCCTTTGTCTCCAGGAACACTATTAAATTATGCCACGTAAATCCTACAGATACACTTCCCCCGTGTAATGAAAGACAGTATTTTTGAGAACAGCAATAGACTTTTAGTTATCTGCCCTATGTACTGACATGTAGAACTTTTCTGGACTTCTAAGATCCTGCAGCTTTCTGTTTCTAAAATATCCTGGCTTCCACCCCATCAGCTACGAGGTCTGCAATATGTAGAAGGGCATTTATATCCAGGCAGTCCCCAAAATAAAGAATCTGGGGGCATTATCAGTTTCACGGCTCTCTTAACTAGCACAAATGTTTTAGGGAACAGAAGAAAAGGCCCCACCGCTCAGCTCTTGCGGCAGCAGCCGGGCTGTACCTTTTCCATCGCTACTCCCAGCACCCCAGCGATGCAGCAGGACCGCTGTGCTCTCTCGGGCCGTCCCCGGGGAAGGGAGGGTGGCTGTCAGAGCCTCCCGCAGCACGGCGGCTCCTCCCTGCTGCAGGAGCCGGGAAGCCGCGTAGGGAGCGTGGGGAGAGCCCCCGGTTCGGCATCGGCACAGTCCTCGCGCCCGGCCGGGCTGGGAGTGCTCCTAGGAGCCCTGCCCTGCTCCACACACCCGGGGAAGGGCAGCGCCAACAGCGCCGGGCCCCTCCGGGTGCCGAGCAGGAGCTGCCCGGGGCCGGCGAGCCCGAGCCGTGTCATCGGCTAACGACACGTCCGGCGGCGCCGGCGCCTCCACTGCCACGGGAGCGGGCTCCTCGGCAGAGAGAAAACCCGCTGCGGGACAAGTTGCGGCTCGTGGGGCAGCGGGAAGGAGCGCAGCCCCGCCGCCCGCACCGCCGCCGCTCCCAGCGCAGCCCCAGGGCCGCTCCCGGCGCTGCCGGACAGCGGGGCCCGGCGGGGGCCAAGGTCAGGCGGGGCCCGGCCCGCGGCACTCACCGAGAGGACGCTCATGCGGAGCGGCGCCTCCAGCACACACGCCATCTTGGCGGGCGGGCTTCGGCACCGGCGGCGCCTCAGGCCGGCGGGCGCGGGCTCATGGCGGGCGCGCGACGGGCGGGGGCCGAGGGGTAACGGGGGCGGGCCCAGCG
>WBMZ01008659.1:0-33533 GCA_013400975.1 Atrichornis clamosus | reverse complement strand
TCTTTTAAACTAAGACAGTATCTCAAAAAATTAGGTAGAAGACCATATGCATACTAATGAAAGGCATTTAAAGAACAATGCAATCATCAGGCACATTCAACATGGGTTCATAAAGGGAAAGGCCTGTTGAACTAATTTGATATCTCTCTGTGATAAGGTCACCCACATAGTGGACAAAGCAAAGGCAATGGAGGAAGTTTATATAGATTTTAGTAAGGCTTTGGACACTGTCCCCCATAGCATCCTTTTGAACAAACTGTCTACCTGTAAGATGAGCAGGTACATGGTGTGTTGGGTGAAGATCTTGGCTCAGCAAGGCCCAGAGGGTTGTAGAGAATGGTGTTACACCTGGCTGGTGACCAGTGACCAGAGGTGTTCCTCAGGGCTCAGTTCTAGGGCCAGTTGTCTTTATTGTATTTATCAGTGGTCTGGACTCTTAATGTACTTATCAGTGGTCTGGATGCAGGGGTTGAATGAACCAAACTGGGAAATGCTGTTGACTCTCTCAAGGGACGAGAGGCATTGCAGAGGGATCTAGGCATATTGGAGCATTGGGCATTGATTAATGGGATGAAATTTAGCAATTCCAAATGCCAGATTCTGCAACTGGAATGGAGTGGCACCAGGCACAAGTATAAGTGGGGAGAGGGGTGGCTGGAGGGCAGCCCTGCAGAAGGAGATCTGGGGGTGTTGGTTTGCAGCCAGCTGAATATGAGCCAGCAGTGTGCCCAAGCAGCCAAGAGGACAAACCCCACCCTGGGGTGCATCAAACACACCATCACCAGTCACTGAACAGGGTTGATTATCCCATTGTATTCAGCATTGATGTGGCCTCACCTGAAGTTCTGTTTGCAGTTCTGGGCCCCACAGTTTAAGAAGGGTGTTTGGGTACTTGAATGCATCCAGAGGAGGCAACAAAACTGGTGGAAGGGCTGGAAGGTACATCCTATGAGGAGAGGCTAAGGATTCTGTGTTTATCTAGTTTGGAGGAAAGGAGGCAGAAAGGTGACCTTATTGCTCTCTGCAGCTTCCTGAGGAGGGGAAGGGGAGAGAGAGGTGCTGATCTCTTCTTGCTGGTATCCAGTGACAGGACAGTGGTTGAAAGCTGCTCCAGGGCAGGTGTAGACTGGACATTAGGAAGAATCTCTTTACTGAGAGGGTGGTCAAACTCTACAGTGGGCTCTCTAGATTGGTGGTTAATGCCCCAAGCCTGTCAGCATTTAAGAGGCATTTGGGGAAATGCCCTTAGCAACATGCTTTTATTTTCAGAGAGCCCTGAACTGGTCAGGCAGTTGGACTAGATGGTTGTTGTAAATCCCTTCCAACAGAACTGTACAATTCTGCTGTCCAGGAAGTTATGCTACATCCATATTCCCAAAGGGCATTAGCATCTAATTTGGGCAGTCACACTGAGTTCTCCTCAAACAAAACTAAAGTAAAAATAACAGCCTCCATAAATATGGGACTGCTCTTATTAAACAAGTATTCCAGGAAAGATTGTCAAATTGATGGATTACAGGAAACTCCAGAGAAAGTCTGCATTTACATGAGTCCCAAGGAGGAGACAGATCCATGAATACCAGTGTTTTGCCAAAGTCAGCTACAACGGTGTACCTGTCTCTAAAACTGGCAACCATCTACCTATTACTGTACATCATCATCAAATATTTATTTAAACAAAATGTAAACTTATTTCTTTTTACATAGCTGTCAAACCAGCAGCCTTTGGTTTCCAGAAATAGTAATTAGTAAAAAGAGGGACTGGTCCAAGTTTGGAGTACCTTGTACCCTCTACAGGACCTGCCGGAGGACTAGTGAAGCAGAATATTAACTGGAGAGAGATCTGCCAGTGTGAATGTAAACCCTGGTATCTTTGGGTTGCAGCAGGTTAGCAATAGGACGCCAGGGTCCCCAAACTGACTCCAGATTTGTTATCATTCCTTTCTAACCAGACACAGATAGAAGAAGAGGCAGGGAGTGTTGCTTCTCTTGCTTAAAGATGTTCTCTTACCCTCCAAGCCAATCTGTGGGAGCACGTGCACTACGCATATTGCCTATTAATGTCTTAGCTCAAGGGAAAAAGGCTTGTGTGAGGATTCAAGCTTTAGCCTCCTTAATAGCCTATTTCATGGAGAGCCTGTGGTTGCAGGACACTAAGTCTACTCTTCTTATTCAGTGAGAATTCTGAGACCTTTGATGTGGAGTAAATTTTTCTACTATGAATTATACTCACTAGCTGCTGGCATGTGAAACAGCCGCATGTATTCCATTTTGTGGTTTTACATTACCTGGATGTATTGTTCAGCTCATATAGAGACGGGTGGCAGGCACTGATTGGTGTAATACTGGAGTACTGCTGAATGCGTGTGCACTCTGGCTTGGACCAGGCTTCAAAGGTACTCAGCTGACCCTACATGACTGTATTCGTGAATTTACCCAATATAAATAATTTTAGAAGACTTTGGCTGCTAGCTACAATCCTGGAGGCATTCCTGCTGAAGATTTAATCTCTCATAAGTGAATAAACAATGCACAACCTGGAACAGCTGGCAGCAAACATTGTAATAGAAGTTGTTCTGCCTGGAGACTGAAGTTCAAACATACCATGAAGGTAAGTGAACTCATTTTAAATTATAGGATTTGTATATGGTCTTGGCTTATATATAGTGTGTACATATGTAGTGTATATAGTCTTGAATCTAAAATTGAACATCCACCAAAGTTAGAGGCCCCAGGCAACATAGAATACTTACAGAGCCATTACACAGTCTTTTGGCAAACTGGAAATTTTTAAGAATCTCGCATGGAAGAAAATGCATGTGTCCTAGCTGAGATGGAGCAATAGCTCCTTCTATACTGAAAGGTGAAGATGTAAGTAAGACAGAACTATATGTCTCTGCTGTGACGAGGGGCTGGACAATCTCGAGCCGTGGGCCCATGGGAACCTCATGAGGTTTAACAAGACCAAATGCAAGGTGCTGCACCTGGGTTGGGGCAATGCCTGGTATCAATACAGGGGATAAACAGATCGAGAGCTGCCCTGCAGAGAAGGACTTAGGGGTGCTGGTGAATGAGAGGCTGGATATGACCTGGCAATGTGCACTGGCAGCCCAGAAAGCCAAACGTGTTCTGGGCTGCATCCAAAGCAGCACAGCCAGAAGGGCAAGGGAGGGGATTTTGCCCCCCTGCTCCGCTCTTGTGAGACAGTGCCCAGAGTGCTGCATCCAGCTCTGGGGTCACCAGCACAGGAATGACATGGAGCTGTTGGAGCAAGTCCAGAGGTGAGCCATCAAGATGGTTAAAGGGATGGAGCACCTCTCCTCTGAGGAAAAGCTGAGGAAATTGGGGTTGTTCAGCCTGGAGAAGAGATGGCTCCAGGAAAGGCTTATTGTGGCCTTTCAGTACTTGAAAGTGAGCATGAAAGAAAGATGGAGAGGGCCCTTTTACAGTGGCAGGTAGTGATAACACAAGGAATAAGGGCTCCAAACTGCAAGAGGGTAGGTTTAGATTAGATATTAGAAAAAGTTTTACTATGGGGGTGATGAGGCTCTGGAACAGGTTGTGGATCCCCAACCCTGGAAGTGTTCAAGGCCAGGTCGGATGGGGCCCTTAGCAACCTGGTCTAGTGGAAGTTGTCTATGCCCGTGGGGAAGGGGTTGGAACAAGATTAGCTATAAGGTCCCTTCCAAGCCAAGCCGTTCTGTGATTTCTTTGCCCTTGCTTCAATTCAGCTACTCAGGAGAATGTTCTTGCCTGTCAGCTAGAAATATGTGGACCTGAGATATTTATGTTATTAAAATATTATTTGTGTGATGTTCAGATGAGACTGGTGATATGTTCAGTCTTGAAGGGCCACAAAGAATGTCCTTTTTCGTATGGGAATGCATACTTAGGATGCCCCATGTGTAACCTGCCACACTGACATGGTAAGAGGCCATCCAATCTTACAGATGTCAGTCCCTAGTAGAGATGACCAACAAAGTGTGTGGAACTGAGCTGCAATGTTCTTCATAGAAATAGAAAAGAATGAAAGAAATTAAATAGAAAAGAATGAAAGAAACAAAGAATGAAAATAGAAAAGAATGAAAGAAAGAAAGAATGAAAGAAAATAGAAAGAATGAAACTTATATATCAAAACTTTCTGAACTGTTCTGCAAGCCTTTATATCCTTTCATTTGCTGAATTAGTAGAGTCCAGGATAAAACCACCATTTATATTTACTTGAACATGTTTAGCAAAACCTCTGCTAGTTCTCCCCAGCTCCTCGTTTGCTAGCTGGCATCATTCTAAGGCCCAAAAAATTTCATTATATGGGTAGCATTTCCTGGCTGACCTAATCTGAAGTTGAATGAAATCAGCAAGGAGATTCCCTCTTCTATACCCTATTTAAAGCAGTGAGTGTTTTAAAGGCAAAACCCCCTTGTATTCCTAAACATGTGTAAGTAATTAAATTACCTGAGAAGGGGGTAGTTTCTGAAAATTGTGCTCAAAATGTCCAAGCCTGGGTGTTATGTAGGAAGGAACTGCATTTACTTTTGACTGCAACTTATGTCATTTCCTGGACTTGCTTGGACCAGAATTTGTCTGGTCGTGCCACAAAATACTCACTGAGGCCCAAAATATGGTTTTGGGAGCTGAAGAGGAAGTCTGCTGCCCTCAGGGTGCTGTCACAAAGTAGGTCATGGAGGGCAACAGGAAAGACAATATTTTTTCTAAATTGATGAACCATGATTTTGGTTACTTTACTGACAAGCCTAACAGGATTAGGCAACAAGGATCCCACCAAGAAATGGGCAGTAAGGAAAGCACAGGAAAAGGGGGTGTGAATTCCTCTTCTGCACTGTGCATGAAGAACGGGAAAGATATAAACAGAGGAAGCACCATCTGCCCTTGAATTAAAAAGAGGAAAGGAGATTCTAAAATAAATTACTTGTCCGGGTAACAGGATAAATAATAGGGAAAACAGCATTATCCCATTATATAAATTGAAGTTAAGAAATTGTAGAATGAAAAGCTTGTGCATGTAATCTTAATTTGGCCTCCCTGGGTGAAGTGAATGAGCATAGCCTCAAACTACATTTTTCCCAGCGGGCTCTCCCACATCCGCTGACTAGACAGCACTCATCTATTTTGATGTTCAAGATGTGGTTTTCAGTGACTTTCCCTGCTCTGAGTGTTCTGTGTCAGTGTTTCAGAGGCCCATAGCTTCCTGTGTCCTTCTCCTGAGGAAGAGGAGGGCACGGATATGCCGAGTCCTCAGGAGCTGTGTGGGTGCCTGCGGCCAGCGGGCGTTGTGCCTTGGCAGAGGGCCAGGAAATGAGCAGCCTCCGGGTTGTAAAAGCTTCCTACCTTTGTCGTCTCTTTCTTCAAGATAACTCATATCTTTAATATGAGTCATCATGGAGTTACAAGGATTTTACAGTGATGCCAGCATAAAGATGGCAGATTTCTTTGCCTGTCAGAAAAGGCCAATTTAACCCATCCTGTCATTTCTTAACCAAGACAACAACATCTGAAGCAGCAGCTGATATGATAACAGTAGGTAGCTGATTTCTAGTAGGTGTCAAAGAAAGCCACCCATGAATTAAACCAGCATTTTCTAATGAAAAAAATAAACCACTTATTCAGAATGGAGGAAATGAAATTATACAGTCTTGCAGAAATGCTTTTTATTCTTTGTTAAATCAAAACAACATATCTGAAAAAAATGGTATTTTTTCATTGGGTTATTTTTTTTTCTGAACATTTCTGTCAACTTTTTAGGGGAACATAGGAGGAGACAAACTCTGTAAAGCTTTCCTATGAAAAAAAGTAAAGGGATCATTTAAGACACCTGCATTAAACATTACAGGTATGTACCACTGACCTGAGCCGCATTGTAAACCACTAAACAGAGCAGTCAAATACCTTTTATGTTTCTTTAGATAAGAAAGTTTCATACACTTGATGCATTTCAAACTATTTTTCCACCTTCCTAAAACGGTTGGAGCTGATTTGGCATTGTGAAACATAGAATTCCAGAGGGTGGCATGTGGCAGTGCCCAGCTTTGCCCATGTTGGCCCCTTCTTGCCTTGGTGGGGCCACTTGCCCACTGCACCTCCCTTCTCGTTCTGTGGCTGTTGACAGAGACTGAGCCTGTGGCTTAGACATAGCAAAGAAATTATGAAGTGACACAGACACTACGTGTCTATGAAAATTATAGTGTGTGTGTCAAACCCTGATTATGGTCCTTCATCTGCTACAAATACAACCTTCCCACCAGGAACAAAATTAAATTTGCAATAAATTCAGGGAAAAAAAAGATGAGGTGGTAGAAGAAATGACTTTTTTTTTTTTTAAAGTAAGGACATTAAACCATCTATTTGGCACCTGAAAAGCTGTGTTGTGCCTGCTCATTATTCCAAAAAAACTTGCAAGCTCTGGACAGTCTCAGAAGGAACTAACGTTGTTTATTTCTCCTTATCGTAGACTTTCCTGTCTGGAGAGGGTCACAACGCAGTCACCATTTTTAAGAAGAAAACCAGAACTTCATCATTCAGATCTGTTTTCTTTGGAAGACCTGCCAGGGGTCCATTGCTCCCATCTGCTCTAAGGCTGCCCATTGTGTACTGTCAACATAGGCAGTTTCACTCGTTTCTGTGGGTTTTGTGATCCCTGAGTGAGTTTGAAGGAAATCAAAACTTGCACCAGAGATATGTGCTGGATCAGATAACCTAATGAGAGCTCTCGAGCCTTCATGTGAGCTTTACCTGTCCTTATGCTCAGGGACATTGCCAGAGGTGGCCCCATAAAACACAGCTGCCTTTGATTTCTAACAACCAGAAGGCATAAGCTAGGGGGACCTAAATGGATGGGGGATGAGTATTTTTAGCTTGGCTGATTGCAAAAGTCATCTCTAAATGAATGTTTCTGAATGTCTGCCACCCTTTTTCTTCAGGGATGTGGATGTCTCAGTTATTCTCGCCAATGACTGAAGCTCTGTAAGAAAGAAAAGTACTCAAAGGTCATGGCATCCTCTCAGTATGTGCAATTTTCTCCATACTATAATGGAAGCGTTGATGTAGCAGTGGCATTGAAGTGATGGTGGGAATACTGGTAAGTATTTATATTCTGTGTACTTCAAAAGTAGGAACTGTTTCAAAACACTGCCGATGATAATACACAATTTTTAAAACAAGTTTATCTGTATTTAAGTAACAGACTAATTCACTAGAGAGCGTATCTAGTACTTTAGAATGTCAAAACAAAACAAAAATAATTAAAAATTAAAACCTAACCCTGTGCAACTAATAAGCAAAGGTACACTTTTTTATGGAGAAAGAGCAGCCAGTAAAAATATTTATTTAGAAAAAGAAACATGAGAATTCTAAGGAGATTAATTTTACACATCTTGTTAAAAATTTCAAGATTGATTGAATAGTTTCCCTCCCCCAGATCTGGGCAAATTACAGTTCTCTGGAGGTCTGTAATAGGTCATGTTTGTTTTCTGTTCTTTGGGACATAAGTGGTATTTAAGTACAATAACTGCATTATCTGGCTCTGGAAAGCTATACTTGCTGGGACAATCCTTTGGGTAAGGCATTTTATAAGGATCAAAACAGTAAATGCAGTGAGGAAATCTCCACACTGCAGTCCTCCTCAGGTCAGAACCAAGGTGCACACTGTCAAACACAGGGCTGGCTGCTCATTCCATGCTGGCCCTGACCTGCTGGGTGGATCTTGAGTAAAATCCCCTTCCTTCCTTCCTTCCTTCCTTGTCTCTCCTCCTCCATTTCTGCAATTCCTGAAACAGAGATTATCCTAAATGGCTGACCTGGTGTTCTCCTGACTTCATGGACATGACTCTCTGATGGTTCTTCCAGCAGCTCTGTCTTTGGCTAAGGAAGAAGGTGAGAAGCAGTAGTTCGGGATTTAGTCTTTCATTTTCCTTTACTCTCTACAGTGATGTTTGATGAGGTTTTCTAATGGTTGTCTTTCAATTATTTTAACAGAGCTGGTCTCACAGTAAATCATGCCAGGGAATTTAACATTCTTGCCCCCACATATTTTAAGGAAGTTGTCCTCTTCCATGATGGAAAGAGGTTAATTCCAGATGCAACCGCCTACGTGGTATGTCTGCTACCCTCAAATGCTCTCTGCAATTTATTTTCTGTGCAGCAGAAGAGAAAACTGGGATTCAGCCTCTTGCCATCACTAACCTTTATACTCATTTAATCTGGTATGAAAACTAATGTCACACCCTGTGATGCCCACCCTGAAAGGTAAGGAAGCACCCTATTTTTCTTGTTTATCTAAAAATCTGGTATCTCACTTCAGATGTCACAGGGATTGAAGGAAACCTATGGTCTGGCCTGAAGATTTTTATGCACACAAATGTTTGACTTTGCTGCCACCTTGATGTTAGGGGGGAAGGGAGCAGCTCTGTTTGCCTGCACTGTGGAGGGGTGGATTCCAGGTCTTGCACTTGGGCCTTCCTTGTGTTACCCTTCACACTCACTGATCTGAGCTCCTGAGATCACCTCTGTAGCTTCAGTAGCTTCCAACCCTCTGTGTTTGAAGGGCTGAGACAAGTACTTTCTGCTTTGATTCATGGTAGCTTTGCTTCCTGCTCAGTTTTCGTCCATAGTTGTGGCAGGATGCCCACAAAATAACATGGATTGAGGATCTTCAAGGATCCCCTTCCTCAGCATACAGATCAGGTGAGCAGATGTCCATCTTAGTCCTGCCTTAAATGAGTCAGGTGGATGTATTTTATGGCAGTTGAAACGGAAGCTTGCACAAGATGGAAAATAAACGTCTGACAGCAATCAAAGGCAATTGTGTTCTCCTTGGTGAAGCTCACCGTGAAGTCACTGGGTCCCTCCCTGCTCTGAGGATGGGAGGGCTTTCTTCACTATCAAGCAGTGAATAAGCCAGTGGTGATGATATGATGATTCATCCAATATCCACTTAACTGTGCACAAACTGTGAGATTTGATTCACTTTTCTCTCATGAGTCCCAAGGGAGCCTTTTGGTGCTTGACTCAGATACAACATTTTACTGTAGTTGTCTGCAATGGGTGGAATGAATCCCACAGAGCTGGGGTCCAGGGAGAAGATGGCAACATCAGGTTTAAGATGCTTGGTTGCATCCCATGTGGCAAATAACATTGTATTGTACGTTTGGATTTGTTACTTCCTGAAGGAGAAAGAAACTCTGAGGAAAGATGAGCATGTGTTGAAATACTGTATCTGTCAGAGACAAACTTGACTGGGAGTAGAAAATGCAGAGAAATTAAATGCAAAAGAAACATGTTGTTTTAAGAAAATGTAAATAAGTCAATTAGTTTAACATTTAATTTAAAACAGCCAAGTAGAAGCAAGACTTGCAGGGAGAGATTGGGACCTGTGGCAATTGGAGGGTCACCAAAACAAAGATGTTCAGCTCCCTGCCTTGGCTTCATGTGGCCAGGCACATCGAGGGCTCAAGGTGGGGTTGGGGCAGGGGACAACTTTTGTCCTTGTAGGGGATTCTTCTGGGTCAAGAAAGACAGAAGGGGACAGAGATATTGTTAATAAGATTCTTGTTCTATTTGTATACAGCTTTTTGGGTGATAAGCCTCTGACTGACACCAGAGTAATCAAAAAGCATAACCTTAGAGAAGAGACTTGAAACTGGATAAATATAGTAAAATGGACTTGGTGTTCTTTGGTTAAGCAAAGGAGAGTTGTTCTGGCTAAAAATGCAAATAAAAATCATACCTCAGCTGCTAGAGCAGAAAACTGCTCAGAGTAAAACTATTTAGCTCTGAAATTTCAACAGTTTTGTGGGATTTTCCCTCTGGACTCATAACGTTCTGCAGCAAAAAGAGTAAAAGGGTAAGCAATTGAGGATATGATTTTAGTTCTGTACAAGGGTTTTGGCTTGTTTTTAATCAATGAAAACCATTTCTATCTGGTGGCATGTCACCCTGTCTTACAAAGAACCACAGAGAAGTACCTGCTCTTTCCTAAAGTGAACAGGCTCTGTTCATGCATCACCACTGAGCCACGGATCAGTGGCATCTCAAAACAGGTGCCATGGATTCTCTCAGCACTGCAAGAAGACAAAACAAGACCAAAGAACAACCAAAACACCACCAAGAAAATAAAAAAAGGGCGGGGGGGGGAAGGAAGATCGATTTGAGGACTGTTAAGTGTAAAGGGGTTGTGCCTGTGCTCTGATGCACTCCAGTGAAGTTAGGAGGGCCGTTCTGCAGGCTGGCTACAGCTGGAGGCCGGGGGGAGCATGAGGGCTCCCGCTGGCAGGGACGCAGGCACGGCTGGTGCTCAATCCTTGCCGTTCCTCGCCATCTAGTGGCCTGCCAAAGCACCAGTCCCGGGACCCGCAGCCCACGGCCTTCAAACCTTCGTCAGAAGGGTGGGAGGGTCCTGCATGCCAAGGGGAGGCAACACTGAGAGGCAGGGACTGTTCTGCTCCTGCACAGCCGAGTCACCGTGGCCATCCGGCCGCCCGCTCTCCTCTGCCCGTTCTTCTTTCTTCCCTTCAGAGGATGGCCAGGTGGCAGAGGCTTGAGTCACTCATTGTGATGTTGTATAGGCTGGAAAGGGCTTTAAACCCTTTTTACCTTTCGTGTTTACTGAATAACTAATTTGGGGTTTGACCAGCACTGAATTGGAGGATGGTGGAATCACAGCTCGGGGCTTTTTGATCCTTGGTTCTACTGGGCTGGGTGGAACTTGAACACCTCGTTGTGGTCAGCCTGGCAACAGGTGTGCTACCTACCATTCTCCCATAGCAACAGACAGATAAAATTCTGGCATACACTGGGCAAAAATTTCCTGGTGTAGGCAACCGCCCCCCGTGGCCTTCCTTGGAATTTGACATCTATTTCTTCCATAGCATCCACTCTTCCCGTGAGACTTTACCATTACTTAACTATTTGGGAATAACTAGTAGATTAGGACGGTGAACTCAGATGTTGACATCTGTTACAAGAGCAAATGCAGGTGAGTGCATTGTTGTGACAGGTCACTCAATTCCCCCACCTGTGGGAACTGTACAAGTTGTTCTCTGTGTACACTTTTGATATGTTGAATATATTTCAAGTGTAAACTTGAGAGTTTTGGGGATTTTTTGCAAGCAGATTCAGATTATCAGGGTTTTCTTAGTAGAAACCATTCCCAGAGGAAATAGTATGTCTTGACACATTCATCCAAAATTTCTGTGCAAGTAGAAAATGAAAGGCAATAGTCTGCTTTAAAAGTCTGGTACTTTCCACCTCACCTTCCACAGTAGTCAGACAAAGTAAAAACAGGAGATTCTATTGTCTTTTTTATTTATACGCTTTCCCATCCCCCACCCAGAGAAACTGGAGTGTATCTCAGAGCAGTGGAGGGGGACGACAGGGGATTTTCCTGCCTGTGTCAGGGTGCAGTAGGGCCAGGGTTAGCCTGGAGCAGCAGAGTGGGTCTGGCATCCAGGACCTGTCCCACCTCTCAGCCAGGAGTAGAGCAGGCGGGAGACACTGGGGGCACCTCTCTGTGGATCGGGATAGAACATAAGCCCTGGAGTAGGGTCTGCTATCTGTCTGTTCAAGCCACAGCTCCACAACAGTCACTACTCCTGGCAAAATAAATCCATATACTCTGAAAGCTCATTTCTAGCTGCATAAAGCATTTTCACAATCCATGTTTCCCTTGACATTATGGCCTTAAAATTGCTTTTATAATATTAGGGTGAATGTCTATTACATAGCACTTGTGCATTTTCTGGAACAGTCATAGTGTTTCCAGAACTATGACTTCACAAACTTTTACCTAGCACAGGGCACTAGATTTTCTTCTTCCCCATAAAGAACCTAAGGAATTATTTGAGAATTGTATTTGCTGATTCAGAGAGATAAGATCTTAGAAGGTAGTAAGTCCAATTTTTTAGGCATTGGGCTTTAAGAAAGATGTCAACCAATTTGAAAAAGCAGAGAGAACAGCAAGTAAGACTGCTAGTCAGAGGAAGGACTGACAGACTTACGGTCATTTAGTCTACTATGGGTTGTGAGGTCTTCAAACACACAAATGCAAACCTGTAAAGAGGATGAGAAGAATGTCCTCTGTGTGTACTTCAAATAGAGTAAGAAGTAATGGCTTTAATTCTGTGAAAATATTTTCAGCATAAATATGCAGGAGAAGTCTCTATTGGTTGCGATCATAAGATGCTGCCATAGATGGTTTTAAATTGCCAAAACCATCACTAAAGGTCTTTAGAAACAAGTTATAGTGAAGGGTGTAAGGTGGCTTCAGTCTTGTCCTGAGTGATCTTGTCCTGGATCATTTTCCTGCATAATTTTGTCCTTCACAGCCTTCATTCTCTTGCCTTTTACTCTGCAGTCATAATGTCACTCTGCACATTGTGCAGATAGGAACGGTGGAATGATAAAACATACCTAGCACTGAGCAACCCAGTGTACCTTCAAAGCTGACGCTAGTTAAAGTGCAGGCTGGACAAAGGGGTGGCCAGACTGCTCCATCCAAGGGAGATGTCCCATGATGTTAAACGCACGGCTTTCAGGAAGGCAGTACCCTTTCATTATTGGAACTGCTAGCCAGGAATTGTCTGATTTCCACGAAGCTAGCATTCACATTTCCTAGATGTGAAATGGGTACTTTTTTTGCAAAATATGCTGAGAAATGGGTTGCAAAGGCTACTTCAGGGATGACTTACGTTTTTTCATGTTTATACAAAGGAAGGAAATTTCCAGGGCCTGCTGTTCTGGTGACAGATGCTGCAGTGCTACTTCTGATACCAGATATCCTTTTGGCAACAGGCTGGTGCTGCAAACCTTCAGAAGATGAGAAAATGAAGCCTTACACACCCACCTGTCCCACTTAAGATCTCTTTCTGAGCATTGGTCAGCTTGCACTCATCAGTGGAAATCTACATTTCAGCAAGGGTTACAACCCTGGAAGACAGTTGCAAAGAAACATGAAGTTCTCCAGGGTCTTGGGGTGAGTTTTTACTCTTGTTTTGTTCACTTATATTCTGAGCTTGCTTCCTGGCAACACTCCTGTAATTTTTGGTCAGAGTACTTTAACACTTCTGATTTATCTCTGGTTTGTGTTTCATTTCCCTTTTGTAGGCTTAGAGCTCTGTAGCCCCTCTAAGAAAGAAAAGAAACCTCACCAGAAGAGGACAGCCTTGTATGGCTGTTGGAAGCCATTTCTGCTCAACCTTTGTTTCATCATGACAAGTTGGTGTCTCGAATCAAAGCATGCTTATTACTTCCTATCATTTGCATATATTACAGGACAACTGTTTTAGTAAAGTTTATTCTCAGACTGCAGAGAAGAGAAGGCTGGTAGGTCACTGGGGTTTTCAGCCTCTGACCAAGGTAGTTGACCATCGTGTGCATCTGTGAGGTCCCCATCTGGGAGCTGATAGTCATACTCGTGCCTTGCTTTCCTACCATGAAGTCAACCTTTTAAATATGACTTTCTTAAGAAAATGGAGGGTCTACCAAAGCCACCACTTCTCCAGCAAACTGACTGTCAATGAATAAGGCATGGACTAAGGCAGTTGCAAGTTACTAAATTATTTTAAAATTATTAAATGCATTTGAAATGGCATTTCCCAAAGGTTCTCAGCCTCTACAGAATTTGTAAAAATGCAGGCTAAATTTCTGATATAAAATTTAGGTACTAGACTTTGATGTATTAACAACTTAAATAGCTTTACTGTCCTTCATATAATTCAGAAACACTAGAAATAAGGTGAGTTTCTTATTATACACTAAAATTGAATAATCTTACCTCTTTTACTGAGGCAGGCATTGTTTTAAAAAAGGTTACATTAGAAAAATTATTGTAGCCTCTCAGACTTCAATCAGAAATCTGTTATGTGTTTTGCTGTCTAAGAACCCACTTATTTCATCTAACCTTCTAAGAGGCTTGTGTGCTGTGTGGGTTGCCTGGGAGAGAGTAACCAGTCATGTCTCCATCGAAAGAAGAGATTGCAGTGAAGAGCAGTAAAATGCTTTGCTGGCATTAACAGACCTACAGTTCCACAGATTTCACTGTTTTCCTTCTATATTGATTTGTGGGTTTGAGAGTTGTACAGCTTTGTTTCTGTTCTTTGGACTTCCTGTGTGACTATACCTGTACAGAATATTAGATGTAAAAACAGCAAAAGAAAGACAAGTCATGGAAAATTATGTAATATAAATTTGAGGCTCTTGGACCATGTCTTTATGGAGGCTGTGCAGGTACTGTACCTCTCCCACAGACTGGAGTCTTGAGCCTGTTTGTTTCCTGTAGTGCAGTGTTGTGATTGTGTGGTTTCACTGCGTGATATAACCTACTACTGCCTCTTTTCAGTCGTATATTGAGCGCACAGAGAGACTCAGGAGACTCCTCTGAATACACAGCAAAGTGACACAGTACAGTCCTTCCATTCACTGGCCAGTTTTAAAGCCAATGGATGGTTGTGAGAGCCTGGAAAGATTGATGTCCGGAGACATTTTGAGATGCGTGGGGGAAGGGGCAGGTCGGGCCTTGCCCTGGTGAGGCAGTGCCCTGCTCCACAGCCCTCACCCTGAGAGCCAGTGCCGCGGTCCCACAGTGGTGCCAATCACAGGTACACCGGAGGCAGTGCTCTGCACCTTGAGCCCCTAACCCATCTCCTGAGGGGCCAAAGATCAGAAGGCCCACCTGGGGGAAGGGCCCAGGAAGACCAAGGGGTATTTAAGGTCAAATATGAGGTAATCAGGTTGTCTGGACCCTAACTCTCCTTAGAGATTCTATCATAATTGGAGTGCAGACATTGGTAGCTATATCTTTGCTTTCCTATCTCTTCTGTCTTTTTCTTCTTCTGAATCCCTCTGCTCGGAATTCTTGAGTAACTTGAAATCAAAAAGACTTGAAGTTGCTAAGTGGACTGGGCCACATTAATACATTGAGAAGTCTTTTATGTTGATTGAAAGTTCCACTAAATCTTTTGCCAATGCTCTTTGATTTTCCTAAACTTGCCTGTAAAGCCTTTTGTGTTGTTTCATCTGCTAGGGAATATATTGACAATATTTTTTCATTATATTTCATTTCATTCCATTATTTCATTTCAGTTCTTTTCAATGTATTTCCTATCCTTTCTTTACATTTCACTTCATTCCATGATTTCTCAATCCATTTCTTTTCATTAAAAGAAACTTAGTCAGTTGATGAAAAGGAAATGAAACTGGGAGATTTCAATTAATTTTTTCCTTTCATGAAAGGAAATGAAATCTCGAGAATTCAGTGGTTACCATTTGGTGAAGTTTCGGTTCATTTCTCTGCACTTTGCTGCATGCCAGGCATTTCAATGGCATTCACTTCCTGTCAGGGTTTGCTTTCTCACCCCTTTCACTTCATGTCATCATATCTCAGCTCCTGGATTGCCATTCAGCTTAATTCCTTGATTCCTTATTTCATTTCCTTTCATGAATGGAAATAAAATATCGATAATTCTGTCAGTATTATTTTGGGATCTTTAGGTTCATGTCTGTTCTCTTCATTTTATACCAGGCCTTTAAATTGCGTTCAGTTCCTGTCACAATTTTTCTTTTTTGCCCATTTCATGCCATCATATCTCCTCTCCTGTCTCTCCGTTTTGCTTCATCCTTTGATTTCTGATTTCATTTCCTTTTATGAAGGAGATTGTTCATTACATGAAAGGAACTGAAGTCTCCAAATTTCAATGGTTGTCATTTCGTGAAATTTTGCTTCATTTCTCAGCACTGCATTTCATCCATTACCACTTAATTGTTTTCACTCCCTATCAGAATTTTGCTTTTTCCGCTTCATTTTTGTCATCATATCTCCTCTCCTGGCTTTCCAATTCACTTCATGCCTTGATTCTTTATTTCATTTCATTAACGAAAAATTCTTAATATCGTGATAGCAAATGAAATCTTGAAATTGGAGTGGTTATCATTTTGTGAACTTTCAGTTCATTTCTCTGCACTTCATTTCATGCCAGGCCACTTAATTTCTTACTCTTCCTGTCAGAAGTTTTTGTTTTCATCCATTTCGTTTCATGTCTTCATATCTCCTCTCCTGACTTTCCTTTTCACTTCATTTCTTATTTCTTCATTTCATTTCCTGTAATGAAATCACAGTTCTTTTATCACGTGCCACAGCCGTGCTCGTGGCGGCCTTACGTGGACAGCGACACGCTGCCCTGCGTGTCACGGTTCCGGGATCTGCAGATCCTACAGCTGCAGGGACACTGGCACTCGAAAAGGCCTTGCAAGGGCATCACGGCACGGTGCCGGCATTGCCCACTGTACACCTTTTTCACCCGGGCCGCTGTCAGTGACTGGATTAGATCACTCTCTCCATGCGCCTTGTCATGCTTGTAAGGCCTGTGTCTATCGCTGGGCGCGGGTCAGGACCGCGTCCCGCCCCGACACCCCTCCGCCTGGCAGAGCTGTTTATCAGTCACACAGCAGGGCTGGTGATAACCCCCGCTCTGACTGGCCGAGGTAGCCGATGCTCCTCCTGAGGGGTGGGCACTCGAAGGGCCAAGGGCTTTACACGGGTGGCCGTGAGGTCACAATCTGTCTGGACTCTTACCTGTTTTGGAGGTTGCATATTGTGTCGACTGAACTGTAGGAGTTGGTAGCTGTAGGTGTGTTTTTCTGGACTTCTTCTCTCTTTCTCTCTTATTCTCTCTATGTGGAACATCTTTGGGTAACTTAACACCTTAATCATTTATAGGTTTCTCAGTTTATTGGGCTAATTAAATGCCAAATTATTAGAGTTAATACTAAATTAATGCTAAGTAATGCTAAGTGATTTTATGTTGAATTTGGTGTTGTATTTAATACTTTTGCCAAAGTTCCTTAATGTTCTCTTTTTTTTTGCCAGTAAATATTTGCGTGAAATTTACCTCTTGAGACTATCTGGTTGAGATTTCTCCTTATGCCTGCTAGGGTAAAGGAACCTTGAGTTTTACCCTTGGATTTATGGGTTCAGGGTGTAACATTTTTGTTAGTGTAGTCAGCAGGATACTCTGAGTTTCATGAATGGGAATAAAATCTCAGTATTTCATTGAGTTTCATTTTTATTTAATTTTCATTTATTTTCCTTATGTCTCATCTCTTTTCATTTCTTTTCATTCTGAAGTTGCATTTCGTTTTGGTGAGTTTCATTTTGTTTCATTTTATTTCATTCTGGGAATTTTTATTTTTTTTTCATTTCATGCCAGGATTTTTGCTTAAATTAGGCTGTTTAACGCAGGCATATGGCATTCATTGATTGAATGAATACCAATTTTTAAAGTTTTTACTTTATCTATGTCTTAAATATTAAACTGTGTGTTGAGATTTTTTTAGAATACAATCATAGAAACATATAAATGTTTGGGTTTGAAAGGACCTTCAGAGATCATCTGTTCAAACACCCCCACAATTAGCAATAGAAGCAGTTTGTTTTCCCCTTCTTTATGGGATGCAGTTTGGAGCATTTGGGCTTAGGATTTTAAAACTTAAATAGTTTTTGACAAGTCTGAAAAGTGTCAGTCATTTGTGTATAAATTAGGATTATGTGTCTCTGCTCTTTGATGATGGCAGATGACCTTTCTGCTTTCCTGCACTATTAAAAACAATAAAAGCTTAATTTTTACATTGTGTTTCTATACACTCCTGAAGTATATTGGGTTTTGGCATAATTGTTAAAAAGTACGTTTTGGCCTACTGGGTGATAATCCTTTACTTCTTCTTATATTTCCTGGTAATTAAATGGAAGGGCTTTTCCTTGTTTCTTAGGAATGTGTTTTTCTAAATCGAATGTGTAGTTTAAACTGGTATGGTATAAACATGCTGAAGCTTCATTCTTTGTCTGGTTTGAGGTTTTTTAGAAGTTTTTTTTGTCGTCCCTCTTTTTTTCCTTTTTTTTTTGCTCTATGCTGCCTACCCCTACCCTCTTCCCACTCATTTTGTAATTTGAGCATAGTTATCTCTTGAACAGCCTCCCAACTGTGTCTGAGCTAGAGAGGGAAAAAAAAACCAACCAGTCAAATTTCACAGAAAATTTTATAAATTTATCAACACATCTTATATGGTATCTTGAAAACTAATTTTAGAATTGAAGCAAACAAAATCTGAGTTTAGAGTCATTTGGAGTACTTGTAAAAATTTTATAAGGTTTTTGGTCTTACCTAACTTCAGAAATGCTACCATGAGGTTGTGAAACCCAGCTTGTTTCTATTGTTTAGTGACACGTGAGAGAAGCAGGGGTGGCCTCCAATGCAGTAACCTTTTCATCAGTGGCTGGTATGGTTCCAGCATAAAATCACCATGCAGTGTGATAGATTATAGTCCTTTCTCTAGAAATCTCAGAATTCTATAACTTTTTTTTTTTTGCCCATTTGAGGTGTATATAAAGCTGCATATTTAACTACTCTTAGACCCATTCCTAACTCTTTTCTGTACTTTCTCTAGGTGCCCAGGTTGTCAGGAAAGTTATTAAAAATGTCAGCAAGAAGCCAAGAGAAAGAGCTCACCCTTTAACCTCCAGCTTAAATTCAGGCTGAACACCGTGGTGTTTGAGACTGACATGGGATAGGGTTATGTTACAGGTGTAGTTGTCTCCTCAGTGGTTCGTCAGGAGGAAATTGGAGACTGCTAGATGTCATTGCTGAAAACCAATCAGTGATATTTCAGGATGATTTTTGGTATGTTTTCTTGGATGAAAGATGATCATTATGTTTCTTAGTAGCAACATGATAAGGTCAGTGAAGGCAACTACAAGGATCTAAAAGCTATCACAGACCTGCCAGAATACCTTCTTTAGATAATACTTCAGACAATACTATAATGCATTCATTTAAAGACCTGAAGGTGGTTTATAAATCCTTCTAAAATGGCCCTAAAACTGAAAAATTGATCAAGCATGGCTTGCAGGGAAGTTTTGTAAGGGCAGCATTACAATATTTTCAGTGCTGTCTAGCACACTTCCTACATTTGGCGCTCTGCTGTGAGTCAGAGTCAACAGTAGTCATTCAACTAAAGGAAATCTTTGAAAAGACAGTCGTGATTCTACTTCTGTCATCTTACTTTATGAACAGAAGTAACAGAAACACCTGTGCAAATGCAGCTGTTGCTACAATTAAGATGATGTAACATGCTTTCTTCAAGAGTATGGTACAGTGGCAGAGCGCAGCAAGAGCTCTCTGGCTTTTTTGAATACATTTTTAATCTCTGCAGTGTGTTTCCAGAATATTTTAATGATAAGCAGTGCCTGCAAGAATCACTTCAATAGAAATCCAATATAGTAGCATACCTATGACATGATGAATTTTTGATGTGGATATGTGTGTGATGATGGGAGGATCAGATTCTGTTGATCTAATGATTATTTAGAGTTGTGAGTTACGTTTTACTTTGTAACCCTGTAGAAACTGTAGAACTACCCTTATGAGTTCCTGAGAAAACAAATCTTGCCCCGTTAACTTGTTGCTTGAGGGTTTAAAAATTATTTTTGGTTAATAACAGGAGAGGTTAGGAACACCTAAGGGTCCGGCTTGCTTCTGTGTTGTTCCAAAAACTCCTTCAGCTTATCTGTTGACACGTAATATAACATTAATTAATATAATGTTTTTGGCATGTCCCAGTTGTTGATAGGTAACATAGTAAAAGAGCCAAGTCATCTTAAGACTCTTCTTAATGCTTTTGCTCATCTTTGTGTTGCTTCTGAGAATAATCTTCACGTTGGCATCTTAATTCTTTCAATACACGTGAGCTGAATTTGCCAGATGCTATCTTCTGTAAAAAGATATTTGAACATCAAGAACTTAAAAGCATTGATACTCATGACACTCTCACCTAAAGATGTTTGTGACAAATTATAACTTGATGAGAAAGGAGTTAAATGTTCTCCATTCTTTTCTTATTTAATCATCATTAGTTAAATTTACTACAAATGTAAGCTATGTCTACATTTGGATTCCCTTTTAACCAAACGAAAAAAGGTCTAAAGCAGTATATTGCTTTCATGTGAGCAAGATGCTAACAAAGCTGCAAGTAAAGAATGCGCATTTTTTAATGACTTCTGTCCAGGGTTTAGAAGGACCAAAAAAAATGGAGAAAAGATGGCAGGAGCAGAAACAGCTTTTGCTCTCTCTGTTAAGAATTGGTGTCTTTGGCTGGATTCAAGTGCTGAAGTTGAACTAATACAAAAGCTGTTCTTTTACAGAGTCTGTATGTTATTTCAGTCTGTTGTTTTGAGGGTGAGTTTTGGAATGCTTTGCTTCACCTCAAGAAGCCCTTAACATTAAACCATGGCTGTTCTTTAATATTTTTGGCTATAATATATGAATAATAGATTTGGGACCATACTATGGCAAAGAAGATTATGGATGTTGATACTAAAAAAATCCCACATGAGAATGATGACATTTGTCATGCTTTGTAGGTTGAAGTTTTTAATGTGCTGCTCCAAATGGAGTAAGAAGTGACATATTTTTCTTGTTCTCAATTTGCTTTCAAATAATTTAAAAACCTTTATGCTTTTAGATAATAACTCAGTTTTCAGGGAAATTATGGTGTGGTGATGTACAGTGATTTGGAAATACTGTGATAAGAGAAAGAATTGGTGGCAGAGGAACTTATGCATATACATAATATTTTTGTATTTTTGTTACCACAGTCACCTCCTTTGAGAACTGATTGAACTAATGAAGACGTAATTCCTTCTAAGTTCATTTTTTCTCTTTTAATTTTAAGTTATGTTCTTTGAAATTTGTTTTAAAGCTGCAAAATCATTAGTTTATACAAACAATCCTAAAATAATATAGAGATCTTTTTTCATTTGGGAAGGACTCAAGGTTTCAAGGCTTGATGGCTGGTTCTTATTGCTCTTAACTTCATTCTCTTGACATGCTGAACTGATAGAAAAAAGTCCCTAAGGAACAAATTGTGGCCTTAAGAAAGATGAGAGATCAGCCCAAAGTGGAATGTCTGAGTGCTGACTTGTCGGTTCACCATTTAATGGCAAGATTTTCCTGTGTTTCTCTCAGGTGGTGCTCCTCTCTAACCTGTCTTTATAGTACTAATTTACTTCCCAGATAGTACTGTCCTGGTTAACTCGTCTGACACAGTCTAATACGGTGCCAGCAATGGTCAAAACTTGTCGAATCTTTAAGACCTCGAAGACTTTAACCTTTGAGAGACTTGCAGTTTTCCACAGGCTAAGCTATGCAGTAATCCTATTTGGGCTTCCCTTTGGCATGTAAAAGTTTGATTGTGTACTGTGCTTGTGTGCACTGTTTTATGAGACACTGTTAAAAGATCTTTATGAACAGTTCATACATTGCTAACTACATCTATTTTAATGGGAGTAAATTAGATGTTATGAAAATATATGGAGAGTACATTAACTGAAGAATATAAAAGTGTGCATAGAATTAACATCTGAAAATTAAAGACTGGACTAATTATTCAGTATCCTCAATTACTTACATTTGGTGAATTTTCGTAATATATTAACATTTGTTTTGCTATGCCTTGGAATGTTGAAATCCCATTCAGCCTTGTAATAGCACTAACATACATGTAACCCAATGCAAATACAAATTTATATCTAAAACTGCCTTCCAATGCTCATTTCATAGTCTGTCACGTCTTGTTTGCATCACTCGCAGAGGGCCGCTCTCCAAACTGCTCAAGTAACTACTGTTTATGGTGTTGATATCTTTGTTGGCAGCTTTTGCTAAATAATCAAGAATTGAATTGGTTGGGCATTAAGCTTGGCATTAAACAGGTAGTACTGTCTTTAGACATTCTGGAAGAGCTTATACTAAACACTGTGTGTGTTCTGTCTGTATCAGCTCCTCTGCTCTGTCTTCTCACGTGTCATGTGCAGCTTCATGCACATGTATTTTCTGGGAAATATCATATTCAGCAAAACATATTGATGGAAAAGAAAGCTAATCCATGTATTCTGTATACTCCATGTATCCCGCCAATAATCTGAGAGTCCTGTGTCATGCAAATTCAACAGACCTTTTAAATGGAGCACGTGGCCAGACACTGAAACATGGCTGTGCTTGATCTAGCTGTAATGTAGCTATTTAAGTATATTGAATATTGTTTTATATTTGCCACCAAGTGGATCAAGCCCCACATTTTTCGTATTATGAGAATTATTTTAATCCTGAATTGGGGAAATTGTAGAAATTGTCATTCTTTTTGTGGGAAATTGTGGAGAAAAAATCCTTTGGAAAGTCTCTGGCTTGGCACAGTGAGAGCTTTTTTTGTCTTGGTTTGTTTGGGTTTTTTTTTTTTTTGTTGTTGTTTTGGTTTTGTTTGGTTAACACTGTCCAAACTGCTGATCAAAAAAAATAATGTTTAAATGCTTTACTTCTGCTTATTTTCCTTCAGGGTGATATGAGTCAAGTGAGGTGTTTGACCTCTCTGATTCTATGATAAGTGAAATCTTTAATATAAAATTATAAAGTATATTGACTTTTTCACAGACTTAGTAAATTACATGTAGAAGAAAAACGAACTAGCATTTATAAATTCCTCTACAAAAAGTGAAATGATCAGTTTGTGTAATAAGTAAGTTAAAATTTAGAAGTGAACTGAATTATTAGCATTGAGAGATTGTAATGACAGGTAACACAGTCTTTTTTCTCCTCTTTGATAATTATTTTGTTCATTTTTGTGCTGATCAGGATAGCTTATGTAGTTACAGTGCTGCTGAACAAATGAATCTGTCACGAGTTGAGTAGACTCTTGTTTTTCTCTTGCACCACCCCAAAATCTGAGGAGGGTGCCAGCAAGCTGTTACAGATTTTGGTATGTAGAGCAATTGTTTTTAGCACTTAGGCCAAAACAGAAAGCCATTTCTGTATACACTTATAATGTCCATTAATAACCATGGCCTATAAAGATAAAATATTTGTAAAATATTATCTAAAGTAATGTATTTCTGTTGCTGTCTTAGTTTTATTCTTTCTTACAGATCATGTCATGCAAAATCCACGTAATAATGAGAACAATAATATTGATTGCAATTCCAGAGTAGGTTAAGCTGATTGTTGTTCATGTCTAGTTTTACCAGTCATTGTGTTGATGTACAACAGACTTTAATGCAATAGAAAGGTCTAATTAAATTTTTCCGAGGGAATTACTGTGAGTTGATTTGCTGTTTGACTAAGATCTTATCTTAATTCCAAAAAGAGAGATGGATGCATATGATCTCCTTAATTGACTCAAATAACAGATAATAATTATTTTGATATGATGTTGAGTTTCACATTTGCATTGCTTATCAGTCTGAAACTTCTGTGATTCTCATTTTTATCAGTGTCCGGTTTTGTTGAGATTAATCTGTTTTTCCTTTATGCTTAATTTTTCTTTGGGATGAGGCTGCTGCTTTATTCTGTTTTTCTATTATTTCATGTGTCATTTCTAACTTTTGGGGTTTTCTGACTGTACTGTCCGCTGTAGTAAGGCTGTATGTTACGATTACAAAAACTATTTGTTATTTACAAAGCTATTTTGTGTATTAAGCATAAGTGTTCTGAAATAAAACCTGGTATTGATTCGTCTGCTTAGATTGAATGTATTTTGGTACATCTGTAGGGATAAAAAATGCAATGGCTCTTTGTAGTACTAGTAGATATTCTTTGCTATTTGAGTGCTATGTTTGTTTTTTTTTCTTTAATTTTATTGCCTAGGTCTTCAACAATTCATATCCTTTAAAAATTCTGTGGTTGGAAACCACAGTTATTTTCACTCTGTCTGACAGCTTACTGTATTCTACAACTTTGGTGTCCTCCAAGAACTTTCTTTTGTGTCTTTATCCCTGGTGTCAGATTGAAACAGTCTCCACACTCTTCAGTTAAGGGTGTTTCAATAAAATAGGTGTCTCTCAGTGTAAAATTACTTGCACTGGTTTCTTGTCCAGAATCATCTCTGAGCTGAGCATCTGTTGTCCAGTTGTTGAGAAAGAATCAGGAGCAGCAGGTTACATTTTGTTGTGGGTATCAACGACCTTTCACATTAGGAGCAGTATGACCTTTAGATTATTAGGATTACTCACTTGGAAGATGGAGAGTACAAAAATATCCCTCTTTGGTAGATCACTTCTCTTCTGGATGTATCTGCTTCCTTTTGTCACAATCTCTCAGGAGTAGGTCTTTTCTACTCCCTTTGTCATGATGTAATACATTGCTTCTTAGAAATTTACAGCTAGAACTTCTTCAGCACAAAGAACTTTGCAAGTAATCTGAAAGTTATCATGTTTCTTGTCACGTAGCTTCTTCCAGATACTCTATAGAGCCAGGGTTCCACAGTTAGCAATACCAGATAGCACTGCCAAAGCCCTTCACTGGACCAATTTTGTTTAAAGGGGATGTGAAAATGCAAATGTTTCAACTGAATATATGTATCAGGAAATTAGAAATATCAGTAATCTTGACATTTACGATGCTCAATAAGACAGAAGGTTCATAAGATAGAAGATAATTCAAAATTTGAGGATGAAATTTGCAACAGTACAACTGTGAGTATATGCTTCAAGAGTGATTAGCTGTCATGACACAGATTGTCTGTAAAAAATATAAAGTATATATAGTAAATGATATTTAGTAGTAATTTGCATATAGAATTTACTTGCCCTTGGTAGTTTGATCAGTCCAACGTTATGCATGTGAAATCCAGTTGTTAGTAACTCTAGTGGCTGACTATGTATTCTTTAGAATCAAATTTCCTTTATACAATTAAGAGGATTTTTATCTAAAATAATGTTCAGGAGGTAGTGTGTAAGGTGGTGGTAGGCATCTTTGAGTTCTCACTCTATTTCTATTTAGCTGATTGCTGCATGGATGAGTAGTTTTGAAATGCTAACTTCATGATTAATGAATGAGTTAAAGTAAATTATAAAGTGAGATATTTCTGATGAGCTCATAATCTCAGTCTAATTCAAAATTACTTCCATTTGTGATCCACTTTTGGCAAGTGTTCTTGTCACTAGCCCCAAGTAACATTTTCTATGTAAATAATAAATTGTGATGTCTTCAGAAAATTCTTTGCCATTTGTAGCAAGTACATTGTATTCGTAACAGGGTGGCCGCTGTGAGGAGCGGTCAGAGCTGCCCTGAGGTGGGCACAGGTGGCCCCAGCCAGCTCTGCCATGGCCACCACAGGGCATGGCTGAGCCCCGCAGCACAGGCTCCTGCGAAAATGTATTTAGAGAAGGGCAGAACATGCCAGACAGGTAAAGAAGAAGGGGGAAAAAAACACCAAACCAAGAAAACAGGTGACCAGAGGGAACCCTGAGGTCAGAGGATGAGGAGAACATGTGCTCTGTTACGGAGCAACTCTTCCCTCCCGACCATGGAGGCCAGACAGGTGTCCCTGAAGGAACTCCAGCCCATGGAGAGCCACATGCTGGAGCAGCATTTGTTTTCTTCTTTTCCTCGAAGGACTGGAGACTGAAGGAAACTCCTGCTGGAGCAGAGGAAAAGCGTGAGTAGGGAGAAAGTGACAAGCTGCTATATACATCCTGTGTTTTGAATCCCGTACTTTTTTTGTACATAAGTCTTTTAGGAGAAAAAATGAAACAAGCGGTATGCTTCATTCCTGCCCTTGTGAGTTTGGTTCCATGATTTCTGGCCTCAAGTTTAGGGAAAAAGAAAACAATTGGTTCCCATTAATGTTTTCTATTCCACTACTGATTTACATATCTTTAGCATAGGAACTTTCAGTGGCTGTTTCCTTTGTTAAAAAGTTTTGGGTGGGGTTTTCTTTCATTGGTTTATTTACCCATTTATTTTGAAATTTATTTCTTCTTCATGTGGAATCTACTTCTAAACTTTGCCCACTGTTGCTTTTTTCTTTATCTTTTCAGTTCTGCCATCTTCTTTTTATTGAGTTCGGGGCATGGGGCACGGATATCAGTTGTACCTTCCATGTTTTCTACACAGGCACAGTGATATTCTTTGTTGCTCTTTCCTAATATTTATTCATTCAACCCTCCTTTTTTGCTGATTTGTGTGGCTAGGTCATCAGCACATTTTGTTGCATTACTGTTTCTCTCTTTTTTCCTAAACTTATGTGTGGATTTTGAGAAACGCAAACTGAAGGACACTTTTACAGATAATATTCTCTAAGTAGATGAAAGCAGACATCAAGGTATTAAATCTTTCCACTTTATATCAATGGTATTAAGTTTTACCTTGAGTATTTAAATTTGTAATCAAGTTAGTGTAATTCCTGTTTGTCGTGTTTCTTGCATTCTGGTTTAATTCAGTATTTTTTTAGTCATTAGAAATAGGCGAGACGAAAAAGCTTAGTGATGAATGTGCTCTTTTTAAAAAGACAGTTTAAAAGTTCATGTGGGTGTTGGCTTTTCTGAGATTATTATTTTGGCATGATCTGAGGGGAAATATTGTTTGAGGAAGTTATGAGCCTTTGAACAGAGTGTACTCTGTCAGTAGGGGTGTGGTTTGTGAGACACACATTGCACGTGCCTCTGGGAATTTGTGGGTTTTCCATTTGTAGGAATAGCTCTTTGTTAAATTGCACCTTCTACTAACTGTGAACCAAGGTGTTGGGGGCTGAAGAGTAATGACTGGAGAATCAGTGCAGGACTTGGCCAGGAGACATGACTGGGATCTTATTCTCAGCTTGGTTTGTATGATCTGATTTACAGAAAAATTGTGAATTGAATTTTTCAAAATATGTTCAAACTGATTTTAGAAGGGCTGGCTCACTGTGTTGAGGTTTGGAGATGCAAAGAAGACCAAGTTAGTACCAAGACTTTGATACTGTGTGTCCAACTCAGTGTTGTTAGATGATATGCCATCTCCTTGTCCTCCTAGACAGGTATCATTTAGGTCACCTTTCTGATTTTTTTATGAAATAAACTTTACAGTGCATGTTTGCAGATTGATTAAAAACATAATACTTCATATTGCCAGGTGATATTAGTAAGGTAACGATGTTATGGCTTGAATAAATAAATTGTTTGGAATTTGTAGTTTCTTCATCAGCACCATGCTGTTTTTCACGTCACAAGAACAGGAAGAGGGTATTCAAAAATGCTCTTGAGGAGGACAATATGTTTAGGAATATAAATTCTGTGTTGTCAGAAATAGGCCTTCTATTACATTCTCAGCCACCAGCCATTTCTGCCATTGATGTGGTTAAGACCTTTTCGGGTTTGGTAACTTCAAATTGACTCCCTTCAAGACAGTTTCAGCTGCTCCATGAATAGCAGAACTTTCCATTCCCAAGCCTATTCTCCTACTGTCAGTAAACTGTGGTACAATTTCAGTTTACTCCTTTGTTTCCTAGAATTGCAGTTTCTTCTTGCAATAGCGTGAGTGTTCTAGATGCTGAAGGATGCCTATTTCATATTTTGCCTGTATACTCCTCTTATCCTAATAAATAGATAAATTAATTCATATGAGTATTCAGAACTGACATATAACATTGTTTATGATTGTTTCATTGTCTCAAGATTGTGCCAGTTCTACTCCCCTATTCTGTGGCTGGAAGATTTCACTCTAGTTTATAGAAAAGTTAAAGAGATTTGGTCTACCAATAATTAACTACTTGTACAGCTGGCAGTTGTTATTCCTTCTTGAAAAAACATTTAAACATGTTATCAATTTAGAAACAGAAGTATATAAATGTACTATCTACTCAGGGGTTGTAAGTGGAAGGCTATAGTGGCTTAAAGAGTCCTCTCTACGCTACAGAGACCTACTCAAATCCTGATCATCCTCCCACTCTTTGCCCCCCTGTCCAGAAAGAGACACTCTTAAATGAAACTCGTTTATGTTGGTTACTTTTTTTTTTTCTTGCAACATACCTGTCCAAGTTCTAGGCAGTGCCAAGTCAGACAAAAATGCAAACTTTATATGAATTCAGGATATTGTGGGCACTCACTACCATTTGATCTAAAGGCAAAAAACTGTCATCATCCTTGCACCTCTGTTTTATCCTGAAAAATATAATTGGAGAAGTTGGAAAAGCATCTTGTTTATTTTACAATTGAGCAACACACATCAACTTAAAATATTCAGACGTGAAACTAAAAGGTTTCAGGAGTGACAAGTAAAATGTTTCTAATGTGGAAATACTTATTTTATGAGATAAAATCATTACTGTATGCCTCCAAATGCAATAATTCTAACACAAATCTTGAAAGCAGAAATGGAGATAGAGGCATACTCTGTTAAATGAGTACTCACTCTGGACCTGTCATCTCTTTAGGAAGTAACTATAAATGGTGCAAATTTTACCCTGGATCTGAGCCTGACTTCAGATTTGTTTTTTGTTGCTGAGGAGCATATTTATTTAAAGGACACTTGGATTAGGAAAATTGTTGGACTGCTGAAACCTAGTAGAAATGGAAAAAGTATAAATAATTGAAAAACTGCTCAGCCTAATTCAGTAAAATGTGACATTAACCAGTAAAATTGCCAGTAAAAGCTATGTCCACATTAGGATATTTTGGAACTATAGCTAGGCCAAATATTGTGCATCTGAGTTTTTGCCACAGCAGAAGGAACGACTTTCATATTTTCTCCTCTAGTTGCACTGCTGGAGCAAAACAGTGAAACGATTAACTAAATAGAAAACCTCAAAAAATCAACTTGCAATAACTGAAGTAACTGTCAATTGTGCTTTATGTAGAAAATAAGCTGTGGTATCACAAACGGATCTGGATGAGCTTTCAAGCACCTCCTGCTCGCCTCAGGCTGATTAAACCACCAGGCGGTTGTCCAAGCATAGCAGGCTTGGTAATTCTGCCTGGAGTTGAAAGGCAAGAAGTAAACAATGACATTTTTACTCTGGAAAGTGCTTGGTCTCTGCCAAAAGGTTCTTTCCTTTCCCATGTGGAAGTTGTATAGCAGTGGAATTAGGTTGTCAGGGTTTTAATCTCTGAATTGAGGGATTATTCTAGCAATTGACCCTTCTTAGTTTAGGACTGAAACTGTGGGTACTGTCAGGAAATATTAGTGGAGATTTGTAGCTTTCTGCTAACAGCACTGGTGTGAAAAACTTTCTGCACACTCCACTGGGGTTTGTAGGACATGCTAGCAGCTGCAGTGGTGATGAGGAAAATCAACTGGAACCCTTCTAACTGTATTTAAAGAGAATAACCTTGTGCAACTAGATACAAATAGCATTAATAATTCAAATTTAATAAGCAAAAGAATTCAAACAATACCCTTATCATCAAATTATTGTGTTATATTTGTGGTTTGTTGCACATGGCTATTGAAGAAAAAACTGTTGGAAGTTTAGACAAGCTAAAAAGCAGGATTGATGCAAGCCTACAGCTGGAGGGAAAGAAGTGTTCCCTAGGAAAGTGGTTATTGGTGTACCTATTTTTTTATATGTATAATTATGCTTGGATAAATAGTTATATTTATTTGGGATTTCTAAATATGCATCATCATTCTTGTACATAGTGTCTTTCCAGAATAATATAATTTTCTGAATAAGCATGTAAACTATGCATGTTAAAGTACCAGCCAATTTTTTCAGCAGATGTGATTGCTCCGTGGTTTAACCTCTGCCTGAACATTTTTACTTTGACAGAGTACTGGGACCAAAGAGCTTCCCACTTAATTGTAGTTGTTTAGGGTGTTCCTACAGACACCTCTATGTGAAAACTTTCTCTAGGTCAGTTTGGATATGCAGCTCCTCCCCAAAAGCAGCTGAATCCATCACTCTCTAGGATATGACAGTTACAGCATGGAAATGGCACTGATTTACAGAACTGCTGCTACCCCTGCAAAGAGCAGAACACAAGTTGTAGTATCTTGAATTAATGATGCATGTAGTTCAACTGCTGTGGACTTTTATTGAAATATTTCTAATATCATGCCCTTTCTATCACGTGAACCACACTAACAATTTTCCCAAGGCAAAATATACTTTCTCTCATACAAAAAGGATGTAAATAGATGGGAATAATAGTGAATGTATTATAATTATATATATGTTTTGCTTCTATCATATGTATTACTTTAAAAATATGAAAGCTGAAGAATTGCTGGGGTTTGCAACTTAAAAATCATCATAAAAGCCAAATCAACAGATCTCTAAACTGAGTGGACAAATGGAGGCAAAAGTATCTTCTGTGAATCTGCTTTACTTGGAGATCAGATAAATTCACTCACTTTAAAATGATTCTGTCAAAACACAGGTTTCCCAAATTTGTCACGGATGTTTAAAACAAAGTAAATGAACATTTTAATGTATTATTTGAAGACTTTGGTTCCACATCTTCCTGGTTTTTTTAAGTGTTTGTGGTTAGCAAACCTGAAAATAAATTTTGAAAGAAGCAAAACTCTTTCATATATTACTTAAAAGGAGCCCAAGCTTCCAAGACAGAAACACCAGCCTCAGTGTTCACTTTTATTTAAGGTCTTTATCTTCATCTTACTTATTTTGCCGGGGTTTTTTTCAGTTGTTCTCTGTGCAAATCTTTGCACAGGCTCTAAGGTCTTGTTGCTCGTCAGAATTGCAGTCCACAAATGCAGTGAGAATGTGGGGCCTTGTCAATGACCAGCTCATTTTGAACATTTTTCTTTAAACTTTTTGTAGACTTGACCGAGCCAAAATTTCCTTTAATATGTGGCAACGTTACTCAGATGTGAGTTTTTGTGATGTTAATTTCTTCTCCATTTCAGCATACCTTTTCTCTCTAAGTTCTAAGTCTGATAGTGAATACTATTTTTAGATTGTATCTGAGTCAAATGCTTAAGTAGGAGATTTTAGTCACTGGCAAGAAGAGTAGTTTCATGCTAGTCTAAACAAGATTTGGTGACAGAGCAGTCAGATAAGCATACAGCGATGTCAGCAGAACAAAGTGAATTCTCTTTTCTCATCCTCTGTTCTGCTGTCAAATTTCATCAGTATTATTTTAGTGTGTGTAATGAAGATTGTGTTGGTGTTTGAACTTGGAAAGTGTATCAGTGCAGCGCCTGCTCCTTTCAGCTAATCAGCATGGCCAGACTTTCCCACTACACCACTACTTTTGTTGATTCTTTTAGAATTCCTTACAATGTTACCCAGCGTTCTTCCCTTGGTTTTCACCTGGCTCAGTTTACTTCCAGAAGGAGGGAGTATCAGATACATCTGCTAGGAAAAAAACCCCTCTATTTGAACACCATATACAGGTTTTTTTCCAATTCTCAACTCTCTAGGCAGTGGAGTTGTCAGTCATGTCTGAGTCCAGAAGATACACAGATGCTCTAAAATGCTTTTGACAACTCTTGCTGCTTGATGATGGTGATTCTAAATATACTATAGGCACTGAGCGTGAGTAAGCCACAGGTTACAGAATTGTGCAAGCAGATAAAAGTCTGATATTTAGCCCTAAGTATGTTCACAAAAAATAGAATTGTTAGAATAATTTTCAGTAAGCTAAAATTTCCTGATTTTTACTGTTGCAATGCCAAATTAATTTAGCCTAAGATAAGAAAAAAGATCACATGTGACCATCTAAAAAAATTCTTGTGGTTTAATTGTCGATGATCATAGTTAGGACAATGGTATTTACTTGTAAGCTGACAAAATAATTCTCTTGTGGTAATAGAGTATTCACTGGAAACTTAGGAAAATATAAATTTTATTTTTAAATATAATCTCTATAACATAATACTGAATAAGTGGTCACAAGCTTGGACAGGCATCACTTTACTTTGTGACTGCATAGTAATAAGATTTTGTTGGTGATGCTGCTTATTGAAGCTGTTTTTAGGAGCACTGCTTTCTAATCTTGTATTCTGTGAGGAGAGGATTTTTCTGTAGTTCCAACCTAGGCAAACACTGCTTCCTTTATCCTTCCTATATCCCACATATACTGCCTATATATGTGGCATATTTAAAGCTGTTTGGAAAATGGATGTCTCATTGGAAATATATATATTTAATGTATGTGAGAGGAGAAGAAAGTGATGAAGCTGGAAAGGACAATTAAAACAAGAACATTTCTGTGTAGTTCACAGAAAAGATCTGTAAGGATTTTAAATAGTTTTTTGATTGTTTGGCTGCCTGTGGGGGAAGCCTTAAAATGGTAAGAGCCAGACAGTCTGTTTTCTACTTTTTGGCATTCTGCCTATCAGGGAGACAGAGAGTGGGACTGTTCTTATAGGACTGGTGACAGATTCTAACGCAAAATGTATCAGAAAATCAGTCAGAGAACTCCTAACCAACCATTAATGCTATGGCACCATGCTAATATGCCCAGCACAGTGTTTTAACCAGATGGATTCTCCCACTGGCAACTGGGAGAATGAACTTCTGATGCTTCACCGGAAGTTCTATAAAAAAGAGCGGGGAAACTCTGCACCTGTCCTATACTATCTAGGGAGTTACAAGCAAGCAGTATCTTCTTCTTCAGCTGGTTTGTTTAACATACACATTGTTTTCTTTGCTTGGGGCAGGGTACTGCCAAGAAGTTTCTTTGGACTCCTTTCTAGCTTTTTAGCCAAAAATATGGTAAGCATTCTTCAGTCTCAAAATCATATCCATTGTATTTTATATTAATAAAATAATGTTTTTAAGATGGTGAGTGAACTTGTTCTGACATCCTCACCATGAGTATTTTCTTAGACTAAGCATGAAAAGGATGAAAGGATATGTAACTGAGAGATGTTTTTCTCTGTATTCATGGATTGTTTCTGTCTGCCAGTGAAGGCAACTGTTGCAGGGAGCAGATTTCAGTGTATGAATGTATTGAAACTTCCCTGCATTTTTCAAACCCACCATATTATTCAAATATTGCTTCAAAATTAACACTAAGATCAGCTAATATTTATACCACCGTATCAAAAATAATTTTTTTCTGAGTTCTTTTCTTAGTTCTCCTTTGCTTTTAAGTTCCTGTGTCTTGAGTTTTTCAGTGTTCATTGGGATATGTTCTATTTTCCTTCTGCTCCTGTGGTGGATTTGCATTTCTTAGTGATTTTTTTCTTTCTTTCTTCCAATCGGTTCCCAGGGAGACAGCTGGCAGAAGGGGGGTGTAGCCCCAATATGTAAATGGCAGGTGATCAAGACACAAAGGGATAGTTGATCACCCTGGCCGAGTCTTTGATACGGTTTTGAAAAACACAAAAGGAGGTGGGGAACGGTGTGTGCATGTGGGGGAGTGGGGGAGGGCAGTCCCTCAGCAGCCGGAAGGAAACCTGTTGGATTCACTGCCTCTTCGCCCGGCTCAGGGAGACGTGGTGTGGTGTTCTGCCTCTGGGAGTTTTTGGCTTCCCAGTTTCCCGGGAGTTTCCCTCCTGGTTGTTTTCACTGGACACCTGCATCGTCCACTGCAATACCACTGCTGGCAGATCCTCCCCATCTGAGTGGGGGCTCCAGAAGGGTCCAGGGCTCCTGTGCCTTCTCTCTCTCTCCCTCCGAAGAGAGACCAGCCGCCTGCTTGCCTTGGCTGAAGACCCCAGCTTTTGCTGCTGCTGCTGCCGAGGAAATTGCAATTAGACATGTGAGAAAGATGGGAAAACTCGGACCTTTCCCCCCGCCTTTTCCCTGCCTCCATTTCC
>WBMZ01008658.1:0-79208 GCA_013400975.1 Atrichornis clamosus | reverse complement strand
TCCCCTCCCCTCCCCAAAGCTTCAACATGAAGAAAATACCTAAGGGTGTTTAATTCCCCTAGCGATTTTTTTTACTAACAAACACCTGCCATAAATACATGTAAAGACCAACCCAAAGCAGGAACTTGGCTTACTTGTGATGGCAAATATTCACTTTGGCGGGGTCAGTGATGTATTTATCAGTGGGAGATGAAAGAGGATGAGGAGGACCTTCTGAAAGCAGTGGAACAAGGCCAACAAACCAGAATTTGGGATATTTGCAAGGTACACGTACAATCTCCGACATCAACACTCGGGAGCCACTGTCTTGTTCCGCTCGCTGCTCATCAGACAAAGAACCTCATTCTCAGCCCTGTTTTCTGTGCAGAAGCGCCATCTGTTGTGAGACCAACACTTCTCCATCCAAAACCCATCTAATTTGGAAAAACAGGGGAAAGAGTAAGTGTTTTCCATCTCCTGGATAAGATGAATTCTCAGACCCCAGCTATATGATGCAAAATAGCTTTTGCTTTTAGGGACCATTGCATTCCTCTTCATCTCAGGGTGTCCTGTTGGCACAAGGGTGCTCAGACCCCCTTTCCAGTGCATGCAGAGCTCCCAGCTGGACCCGTATGGCTGGCATTTAGGTTGATCCTTGTTTGACATAAGAGGAGGGATGAGATGAGAGGATGATTAAAATGAGCTTTGTAAAGGGGAAGGTGATTCTTATTACATTCCACTGAGTGCAGCTGGGGAGGTCCTGAACAAGGCTCATAGGATCATGGGGTAATCCAGGCTCACCAGCTCATCTTGCCATCAAAAACAATAGATTCACCCCTGTATGAAATGCCCTGATTCAACCTGTTCTCAACTTCTTGGGGCCTAGGTCCTACAACGGACCTGGTCAGGCATATAACACCTGGCCCACCCTGAAGAGGGGTGATACCTGCTTGTTTAGGATGCACAAGACAACAGGTTTGTCAAAGTGGCCATGAATGCTAAACTCTCACTTTTCTCAAATAAAGCTGTTGGTTTTTGGGGTAAAACCTGCATTATTGGAAATTGCCTGTCTGGCTGGGGTGGGAGTATACAAATGGCTTCCTGGGGATGCAGGTGAAATCTGGTTGTGCACCTCAAAGATTGGTCCCATCTCTGACTTGGAGGAGGTCAGGAATTTCTCTGTGAGAAAGAAAAAGTGGGGAAAAAGTTACTAATTCAGCTGGTTAGAATATAGCTCAGAAGGGAAACGGAGGCACAAAGCCTCAGATTGAGAAAATTTTGTCTAGTTCTTCAAGATCTTCAAGAGCTCCAGGACCCACTGTTCTCAGCATCTTAATATGCCACTCAAAAGCTGGCAACCTCAACTTGCTCCACGATATGTTTGTGCACAGCACAGGGGGCTGTGGAATCAAGAATAACACCCCATGAAAGCCCTAGACAGAATTAAAAGTGTAACCTTATGGGTTTAACCTCTGCTTGGGTCCCCCTGAGACTCACTCCAGTTTGTTCCCTGATCCGGAAAATCAGCTTTGAATGCTTCTATTACCATGCATGCAAAACTCCTCCCTGGGTTCACGTATTACAGCTGCTCCTGCTGGAAGCATTTAGAGAGTCATGGAGTGGTTTGGGTAAACAAGGACCTTAAACACCACCTTGTTCCACCTCCCTGCCATGGGCAGGGACATCTTCCACTTGACCAGCTTGCCCAAATACTGCCCCTCTTGATGCCTTTTAATGGTTCATCCTTTACCCCTATTTTTTTTTCTAAATCATGAGCAATCAGTTACTTGTTCTCTTCTTGCTCGTAGGCTTTCTGAGGCAGGAACCTCTGCTTTGCACTTTGAGGGGGTGACTGTCTATCTCCACCGGACAGTACCGGGACCCTTGTCCATGCCTAGGCCTTTTAAATGCTAATGATAATAAAATACAATAATCACTAAAAAACCACCATGGACATCTCTGAAGATGGGAGGGACGGACAGTCTCAGACCAGCCATAGACTGCAGTTACTCAAACATTCAGGTTTTTTTGGTATTTCTTTTAGTGTTCTAGTTAAATCAGGTATCTTTTAAGGACAGTTTGCACACTGAAGGTTTTTCCAAGGCCCGAGACAGTGTGGCCAGGACACCTTGGCTGCAGTCTTGCTCCTCACCATTGGGTGTCATCTCAAAACCACCAGTCCTGGACTCCATAGCTTTATGCAGGCTATGTTTCAAACCATTCTCGCTCTGCTTTCCAATGGGAGTTTCTTGAAAGGGCGTTGTCCTCTTCTCCCTGCTGCTATGGGCATCCTTAAAATTGCAAGTGCAGGCAGAGGTCCAGCAGTCTGGATTTGTACAGCATGGAGCATGAGAATAAGGGGACTTGTAAGAAATGGGGACAGAGTTTTTATTAGGACCTGCAGTGATAGGACAAGGGTGAATGATTTTAAACTGAAAAAGGATATATTCAGACTAGATATGAGGAAGACATTTTTATTTCTGAGATGGGTGAGGCATTGGCACAGTTTGCCCAGAGAAGCTGAGGCTATTCCGTCCCTAGAAACTTTCAAGATCAGATTGGATGGGGCTCTGAGCAATCTGAACTAGTTGAAGGTGCCCCTGCTCATTGCAAGGCGGTTGGAACTGGAGGATCTTTAAATTTCCCTTCCAACCAAATCATTCTGTGACTCTGTGAAGCTCACAGTAATGGCAGCAATGTCTGGAATAGCTGCTGGGGAAAAAAAGGTTGTTTGTGACATTTTTATTAGCCCAGATGAGGTTTGTTTTGAACAAACTTAGATCAGAGGTGATTTTCCTGGAGTAGATCCTATGGAGGGGCCAAGACACTGGAGGCTGCTTTAATCCAGATTACTGGGTGCTGGAAAGGCACATACATGTGAATATTCTGCTTCATGGGTGCCCTATGCTGTCTGGACAGAATTCTCAGTACAGAATTCTCTGTTTAGGATTTTAGGACCTCAAGCGGACAATTTGAAGCAGACTTATGTTCCTGCTTTGAAGCAGATGGATGCAACGACAGCATGGATGTACTGTGGGAAAAAAAGGAGTCAGAGCTGGATTTTGATTACAGCTATAACATTGAACATGGGTCCAGATTTCTTCCCAAAACCAGTTCAAGTTCACCTCTGGTTACGTCTGTCTAAAGGTACACAGAGGTGAGGAAGGGTGGCTTGTGGGCCCCTAGGAGAAGCAGTGAGGCTCCCCATCCAGTTCCACTACAAATCTCACCTTGGCCAAAGCTCTTAGCCTCAGTCTAGATGGGTCCTCACCTGCAAAAAAGAGACTGTCTCAGCATGTAGGCGTCTCGCAGAGGAGAGGATCAATAGCTCAACGGAGCCTCTTTCTAGGAAAAAATTCTCAAGTTTGTTTAGGATAGAAGTTTCATGATGATAAATCTGCTAATGGTTGAGGTGGGACAGGTCACAGGGCAGGGAAAGAGGCAGGGAGGCATCTCAGTACGACATCTGCATCTCTGTTTTTGTCAGCATCTCACTAACTCAGGAAGGCAGAGACCCTAATAACATCCCACTGTAACTTGCCACGGAAACAGATGAGCCAGGACCATCAGCAGGTGAGTGAAGCAGCACGAGGCCATGATGCTCATGCATAGCCCAGGTCTGAAAATGAAAACAAAGTCCAGTGGGGGACAAGTGGGGATGTGATGGACTACTGTCCCTGGTAAGGACCAGATGGTTGGAAATACCCAAATACATACGCAATTCCTCCCTTTCTCTCTTTCCTGGAAAAAAAATCTGTTTTTAATGCTTCTTTGACCCTCTGGCTTTCTAGGAAAGCTCAGAAGTGCCCCACAGCATACTGTGGCTCTTCCAGTGCCATCCCTTAAACAGAGAGGATGCTCTGAGCACATCTTCCCAGAAACAGTGATCAGAAATATGAAAGACGAAACAGGAAGATGAAACAGGAAGATGAATGTAAGTATTACCTCAAACTCTCCAGGTATTACTAGAAAAGCACTAGGCCAGCCTGAGGATGTCTGGAAGTCTTAGAGCAAGGAATCTCCTTGACTTGGTGTTTTCCTCCCCCTTCCTTCTCTTATTCTGTCACATTCAGTGGTCCCCATGACTGCCTGGATTTTATAAGGATGATTTACAGGGATGTTTGCACCATGGAAAGGCTGCACACTTTGTCCCTGTGCCTGTTGTCTCAGAGTGATCTCCACAGTGGGACACTTTTTGTCTGGTCCTCTCTTCCAGCTAATGACAGAGCACACTCGGGGCAAGCACCGAACCATACAGCTGGGTTGGGACAAGAGCAGATCCTTGTCCTTTAATAGAAAAATGCAACAGGGATCCTTTCCCTTCAGGGGAGAAAGTTGTACCATGTGGTTTTTATCTTGTGAGTTGGCCCAGACCATGTTTTAGCAGCTCTGGGCCAAGTCTAGCAGATCTTTGGCTCACAAGGACCCAAAGCTGCAAATCTTGGGCACTGACTGACCTCCTCCTCCATACAAACTCTCAGGAGCCACAGAAACACAAGGGTGATGCCCAAGTCTGTCCTCCAGAAACCAAGACGTCCTGGCAGAATGTGGTGGAGCTGGCAAGGAAAGCAAGCACCCTTGCAGGCAAGAGGTAATTCCTGGACCAAATCCAGGGCCCAAGTTTGCAGCAGGGTGTTTGACCAGTGTGTTTTTCTCACAAGGATGCCAAGAGGGATGTGCATGCTGTCTCAGCCCATCCCACTTGGAGCTGTGCCAGTCTGGCTCTCCCCAACCCCTTGAACTGCATCCCTAGAGATGCCGACAGGGTTTCTGGTGTCCTCAAAATCCTCCCCAAGCCATCAGGAAGGGAGGGGGTTGCTTCATCCATGTATTATTTCACTGCAAAGCAGCAAAGGGCCTGCATTAGGTCTTTCCATCAGTCATCCCTCAATTACACCTCGACTGACTGACTCCTCTCTCCTTTCCTTTCAAAAGCACATCCTTAATGGGTGAGAGGCCAGCTGCACTTCACCTAAATTCATTTGGCTGGGCCAGAGAGGAAAAGGAACATTTTCCTGAGCTACATTTACCTCCTGAGAGACCTCTCACTCCATCCTCCCCTCCCCTTGCCAGCTGCTCATGACAAGTGCTCTCAGCTCTCCTCTCATCCACCCTCAGCCATCTCCATCTCCATCAGCACAGCTGAGCACGACACATAATGAGATCTCTGAGCTGTAATTAGCCCATGGAATTCTGATTTCCTCGCCATGGAAAAAACAGGGATAAAGGGCTGGAGGTGAGGGAGTGGGAAGATAACTTCTCCTCAAATACATGTTTGTATCCCTAGGGGTTGCTACAGAGCAGGCTGGGAATCAGGAGAACACTGGGACGATTTGGCTTTTTTCACCTCTCTAAGTTTTGAGGCTTTGGGAGAGGATTTGTTTGCACTAAATCCTTGCACCCAAAAGGGGATTCCTGGTGCAAATATAGGATCCAAATTAGTGTTTGCACCTGCACTGGTTGAGGTGGTGGGGTGTTGTGGGGTCGCAAGTGAGCTGAATCCCCCTGGGGTGAGGAGTAAGTGAGAACCAAGGGTATGCAGGGATTTTGGATACAGGGCAGTAGTGGATGCATATCCACTTTCCTGGTTTGAAGGGGTTTCTTTGGACCTGAAGAAGAAACTCCCTGCAACTCTGGTGTTAGCCTTTCTCTGCGGTCTCAGTCACTCCAAAGAGAAGGAATCTATTCACCAGTAATTTTTTCCCTCCCTTTCCCCTCACTTTTTTTTTCATTTTTCTTTCTTTTTAAAAAAATTTTGACAGCTGAGAAGGGATTTAAATTACTTAAGCAGCAGAACCTTGTAACTCTTTCTGAATAAGGTGGGATCTTTATTCCTTGAAGAAAATGCCTGCTCCTTTCTAAATATGGATAGTGAATTGTGTACCCTGTCAGTGGGCACACTTCAGTGGCATCACAGCACATCTCACCCTCGAGCTAAAGTCATAATTTTGTGGATCATTTATTCTGTGGTCCCCATCTGGACAGCAGTGGCGATATGGAATATCCAGCTTTAGGGCTTTGTGTACCACATCAAAACCAGGCCAGCTCCTGCAATGCAAAAAACTTAATTTTTGTTCACAGAATCCCAGAATGGTTTGGCTTGGAAGGGGACCTTCAAGATCATCTCATTCCAACCCCCGCCACAGTCCTTCTCCTAACCTTGGCTAGTTTATCTGTGTTTTCCCCTTTAATCAGTCTCCCCTTAGGGCACTGCCTCCTCTACTGTCCAAATTATCACCTCCTTCATGGTGCCTGTGGTTTTTATCTCTTCATTTATACAGTTTTTCTCTATTTCCATCCAGCTCACCACCTCCCTGTGTATATAATTTTCTGGAGTGTTAAATATAGAATAAGGAAGAAGGTTATGGCACGGGGTGGTAGCTAGGAGGTGCTCTGCCTGTGAAAGTCCATATACATCCTGGTTATGACTGAGAACATCAGCATGGCCTAGGGAAATTGGAAGCATGTTTTGGGAATGGGCAGGTGAGACAGAAAGATTAAAAGGCTCCTTTCCCTGTGGCTATCAAACCAGACGGACATGAAAGGAGAGGGAAGAGCCCAGGGGGGAGGCTGGGGTAGGTGGCTTCAAGTGCTGAGGCAGCTGGGAGGACATTCCCATCCTTCATGTCTTAGTAGCAGCCCTGCTTCACCAAGAATCTGCATAGCTTTTTCAGCTCAGCTCCCAGACCTTTCCCATGGCAGTGCCTGTAGACATCAAGAGCACTGGGCAGAAATGGAGCTGTCTCTCTGCTGACTTTTTCTGCAGAGGGGAAAAATGCAGCCACCCAGTTGCCAGGACGTTTGAGGATGCCTGGAAGAACAGACTGCCTCCTCCTCACATGATGGACATGACCGCAATTTTGGGTCTCTACAGAGGTGTTTTCAGCCACCAAACTGCTGTGTTACACTTTTTAAAAATATAGCTTGGAGCTTGCACAGGCTGTTTGAATTATACCAGGGCACACGCGCAAGTATCTGTGAACATGAGTTTAGAGAGCAAACAGGGAACTAGCCATGGCATCCAACGGTGATTTAAGCCACAAGTTCATCAATGTTTAACACCCATCCCAGGTACAAATTGCTCTTAGTTTTACCATGGTGGGGCAGATAAATGACATTGGTCTTAAATACACTCAGGAATCCTGAAGCATCCACAGGGGGAATCCTGCTGAGGAAGAGGTGTTTGTGAGTGTGTTTGGTAGCAGCAGTATGCTGAGGAATGACACACGGGAAAAGATAATGTTGACGGCATGTTTTCAAAGCTGCTTGCTTTCACTTTGTTTATGACAGTTTTTGTTGCTTAAGTACTTATTCTGAAGAGGCAAAGGGCCTCTCCTTGGATATGAGCATAGTTTTCTAGTGCTCTCTGACAGCAAAATGGAGCTAAAAGTGATGGAGGCTTTGGTTTCTCATGCCACTACCTGGTCTTCAGATGCTGCTAAGAGCAATCCAAAGAGTCATTTTCTGGGGACACTGGAAGGAGTTGATGAGGACAGACTAAATTCCAGACTAAAATCCAGCTTCTCCTGGGCAAGGATCTACTGTGACAACCAGACCAGCAGCCTCATGAGGTCACAAGGTGAGCTGGGCTGGAAGGTTCTGGATTAGGTGGTCTTTAAGGACCCTTCCAAGCCAAACCATTCTATGATTCACCTGCACGTGCCTGTACCCGCAGGCAGTGTTTGTACAGGGCTGATTTTCGGAGAAACATTATGATTTAAATTAATTTTGTGTGAAACTGTAGGAAAAAATTGGCTCATTGAGGGAAGATGTGAGATGATAAAAAGAAAGCATGACACAGTTAAGAAATAGGGTCATTCTTTGTTTAAAAAAACCAATTTAAAATATCTTTTAAAAAATATAAAATTTAAGTTGCAGTTTAAATTGCTAAATCCAGAAAGGTAACATTTTTTATGAGGGATGGCAGGTTTTATTAGAGGCCAGATCTTTCTATTTGCCTGCCTAGACTCCCAGCTCAGATGGAGCTGGAATATTGTAATGGGAATGAATTACAACCTGTTTTTGCAGCCAGTTATGGGTTTAGGGATGAGAAAACATCTGTCCATTCCCCATCTGACACTCGTCTCCCTCCAGCCTCTGACAGATGCTCTGAATTATAATTTCACGATGTAATCCTGCCCAGAAGAGCCATGACAAAGGAGGACAATTAGACAGTTATGCCAGCAGAAATGACCAAACACTTGAGCAGCTGAGACAATATGAACAGATTTGTATTAGGGGATGGAGATGGAAAAGCCAAATGGTCCACAATGAAAACAGAGGACTTGTTCTATGGATTTCCACTCTCAATGAACAGGGATACTCATGGCTATGTCTGTAAAAAGGCAAATCTTGTAAATGCAGGCTCTTTGGGGAAATGCTCAGGCAGTACAATCCAGTTTTATCCTGATTTTCCAGCTGCTGGGTATTTGCAGGGTGTGTGTTGGCATTCCCTTACCATTTGCTCCACGGTCTGACATTTACAAGATGTTGGATGCACAAACTGGTCACCAGCAGCTCCCAAGCAAGGGTTGCCCTGAGGCCAAGTTCATTTTTGGGCAGATCTTGCAGTGCTTTGTCATATAATAAATATCTTTCCTCTGGAAAAATTTAGGTATTAGATTCTTGGTTTTCACTAAGCTTCTGTTGGGTCTAGGCTTCCTCTCTGCCTTCTCTTGTGGTGGCAGAAGCAAATCATAGACTCTCTCACCAAATGAGGGGAAATCCTAACTATAAAAGCAATGACCATTCCAGTCATTAAAGCCACGAGTGATCAGCTTGCAAAAAGCATTGTGAAGGTATCAGCTGTGTTTAATAGCATTTGGATGTGACTTATAGCTCTGTTGTGACACATCATTAATGAAATTACCCTAGAAATAAGCAGATATGAGCAGAAGTGTCTCATGTGGTAAAGCACAGGCTCTGCTGCACTGACCTGGTGTTAACCTGTGGTTAATAGACCAGTAATGAGATATAAAACCATGAGAAGGTGTTTTCCAGAGCAGAAACCAAGTGTGTTGTGCATTAATACATTTGTGAAGTCTGGAAACATCATCAAGGGCTGGTCCTGACTACCATCAGTATCCAAAAGCTAATGCAAAAATGTACCAATTATATTTATTTAATTATTTTTTTATAGTCATCATTGTGTAACTGTGCTTTTCTAGAGCAATAAACTTCTTTCTATCAAGGGAGAATATTCTGTTTTTCCCCCACAAATTCATCCAGACTATTTAACTGATTGCCAAGCAGTAGATAGGAAGTGCAATGTATCTCCAAATTGCTTGGATGCTCTTAAGATTGAAAAGGGTCTGGGAGATCTCTACTGCCCTTACAAAATATTTTGAATGAAGCACCTTCTTCCATCCAGCCTGAGTGTCATGGTCAGGACTTAAAAGAGGGATCAACAGATGAGAGAAGTCAGTGGCACAAAGTGCCCAAGCAATTTGGTTGTCATGTCCAGAGGAAATGAGCCATGCACATGGGATCACAGTGGGAGTAGGACATGTTCATGGCACATTCCCTATCCCTGGAAGTGCTCAAGGCCAGGTTAAATGGGGTCTGGAGCAACCTGGTCTAGCAGAAGGTGACCCTGCCCATGGCAGAGGTTGGAAAGAGATGAGCTTTCATGTCACTTCTCACTCAAACCATTCTATGACTCCATGACTCCTTCAAAGATGGCAGCTTGGAAGAATTTGGCAGCCAGGTTTCCCCACCGAGCAAAATATCTGATGCAAATCATGTGGGTTTGCCCCAAGCTTAGCCAGTGTCAGGCAAGTTCAGGTAGCTTTTCCCTGTGAAGACCAGAGGTTGTAGTTGCAAGATTTTAGTACTCAGATTAGAGCTGTTCATTGAAATATTGGTGTGTAAGGAAGAGAGAGGAAAGCAACTCAAGAAATGGTGGTTGAAGGAAGAGGTGGAGGCAGTAAGATGGGGTCTTTTCCTTGCCTCTTCCTGGGAAATGGGTGAAACCCTTGGGTTGAAACTCACAGCAAAAATAAAGACAATTAAAGGTCCTGGAAATCTCAGCTAAGGATTTAAAGGCAATAAATAAATAACACCTTTGGAGGGGAGTAACAGACAGTTCTGGCTGCACTGGATCTAGGTGGGGGCATGAGAACGCTGAGTGGTCAGGATGGGCCGAATTTTGCATGTGCCAAAGTCTGAACAGCCCCGAGTTTTCATTCAAGCTTCTCCCTAGGCCAAGAAGAAGGAGAAAAATCACATGGCTGCAGAGAGCTTTGCTAATGGAAATATTCAATAACCATAATCTGAGATTGGTTTTTTCATAGGCTCAAAGTAATTTCCCCATAATATCAGGAAAATATATGGCCCTTCTTGAGGCAGCAGAAGCACCGTATAAATCAAACTTTCAATTGATTTGAAGACATTTGCCAGCATTTCAGATTTCATTTTTCTCATGAGGTGGAGTCAGATTGAAAACAGTGATGCAGGTAAGCAAGAAGAAAAGCAGAACACAAAACCAGGCAGATATTAGACCATGAACACTCATTAGTGAATCATAACAACAAAAAGGGAAGGAGTCACAATGCTAATGCTCTAAGAAGCAGCCTACTTGAAACACAGCTTGATCAGAATCTTCAAGGACCAAACCTTTGACTTTTGTGGGGGTTTTTCCCAAAAGCATCCACTTTAATAAATGGGTAAAATATGACTAACTCAGAGCTTGTTGTTGTAAATGGGTTGAGAAATGCACAGGAGCCAGGCATGTAGTCACACAACATCCTTTCCATCCCAGGGCTGGAACTAAGCATGTCTTGAGTGTCGTGGGAAAGAGTTTTTCCTAACTGTGCCACTTAGGAGCTGAAACAGTGGGGAATGTTTCTGAGAGTGAGTGCTCTTCAAAATCCTGTTCCATACATGGGGAAACTGAGGCAGGCAGTTAGATGACTTTCCCAAAATTACAAATTGAGTCAGCCCTTTCACAGACTTATAAAATGCCTCTGCATTTGCTGACCATCCCCAGTAGCAGCCCCTGGAGTAGAAAGTGTCTTTCTTCTGAATGGAAGCCACAAAGTCAAAACTGAGCACCCAGCAGCCAGCAAATCTGTGACAGCTTGTGCTGAATGTCCTAAGCCATAGAATCACAGACCCGTTTGGGTTGGAAAGGACCTTAGAAAACATCTTGTTCCACCCCCTGCCATGGACAGGGACATGTTCTACTAGACCAGGTTGCTCCAAGCCCCATCCAGTTTGGCCTGGTACCCTTCCAGGGTTGTGGCAGCCACAGCTGCTCCAGGAAACTTGTGCGAGGGCCTCATCACCCTCACAGGGAAGAATTCGTTCCTAATATCCCATCTATCCCTGCCCTCTGGCAGTGTGAAGCCATTCCCCTTTGTGCTGTCACTCCAGGCCCTTGTCCAAAGTCCCTCTCCAGCTCTCTTGGAGCCCCTTTAGGCACTGGAAGGGGCTCTAAGGTGTCCCCGGAGCCTTCTGTTCTCCAGGTGAACACCCCCAGCCTGTCTCCAGAGCAGAGAGGCTACAGCCCTCCTCCCACTGCGTGCCTTGGGATGGCTCCTCTCCATACCCACCCACCAACAGCAAACCCGTCAACACGAGCTGTGCTGGGAATCTCTGTGGGGCTGTGGCACTGCTAGAGCTGGGATTTGGCCTCAGCACCTTCCCTTCCCACCCTATTAGCATCCCATAGGACAGTGCATTCATTTGGAGAGGCACTGACCAAGCAGTTCAGCCCAGGGAGGTTACAGCTGATGGTTCCTGAGTGACAGCTCATGCTGGGAGACACATGACGGTGTCAGATCCACTGGTGGAGAGAGAGACTGAGAAAATGGGAATGAATGACTCTTCTCAGAATCTGTTTTTATTCCCTGCTGCTGCCTGTTCCTGGACAACTCACTTGGTGTTGCTGCATTTCAATTTAAAATATGTTTTTTAAAAATCACTGGAAAGGGGCTAAATTGACTGACTTTGCTTTGTTTTCAGCAGAATAGATGAGATTTATTTTTAATTTACCTGTCTCTCTGCAATCATTATCTGCTTCCCAGTTGTGTTGCTAATGCATATCAGGACCATCATTTTACTGATGGAGAAACTGAGGCATGAGCAGTGACTGTGACGTTCCCCAGGCCACAGGGAGAGATTATTGCTGGGATCTGAAATCCCTTTAGCTGGTTCCTGTGCTGCAGCACCAAGCCAGTCGCAGGGAAATTGCACTTCATAGATACAGTCTTACTGACTGCTTTTGCACACTTCTCTGGAGATGGTTTTTCTGAAGGCTAACTATCATGAAAAAGCAATCACAGAAGCAGGGAAGAGAAGAATCCATGTGGCAAACCAGCATGAGCAGCAGACCTCCAGGCTGACTGGTCAAACAGAAATACAGCACGTTTTAGATTGGTTTAGTAAGGGACCAGGCTAGAAACTTCGACTGACATTTATGGATGCAGAAAACAGGAGGGTTTTCAGGAAAAATCATAGTAAAACACATTTCCACAGGTTGGAAACTGGAGTCAGGGGTGCTTGAACAAGGGTGGCCAGTTTTGCATAGACTGGGTTACAGTCCTGGACCTCTTTAGCCTAAGGGAGCCTACAAGAAAGATGGAGAGAGACTGCTTACAAGGGCCTGGAGTGACAGGACAAGGGGGAAAGGTTGCACACTGACAGAGGGCAGGGTTGTGTGGGATATTGAGAAGAAATTCTTTACTGTGAAGGTGGTGAAGCCCTGGCACAAGTTTCCCAGAGAAGCTGTGGCTACTCCATCCCTGGAAGTGTTCCAGGCCAAACTGGATGGGGCTTGGAGCAACCTAGACTAGTGGAAGGTGTCCCTGCCCCAGGCAGGGGTTGGAACAAGATGATTTTTGCAGTCCCCTCCAATCCAGGTTATTCTATGATTCTAAAATCTTTCCAAATGGGTTCAGTGAGAAACTGTGCAGTCCTACCTCCAGTAGATGAACCCCATAAATCCAAATAGGAATTTACCTTCCAAGCAGTGAGCTAGCAGAGGTATCAATTGCCACTTCATAGCTCTGTCAAACATACCGTTGGCATCCAACGTGCAGAACCTGGGCTGTGGGCTGGCAGTGGCTCCTCGGTCTGAACTCACCAGCTGTGCTCACCCATCAGGCTGGGAAGGTCCTCTCCACACAGCCACCACAGGAATCAGGCAGCCCATGCACCTGCAAGGAGAGCTGTTCCACTTCTTTAGTGCTCAGGTAGTGATGCTCAGGGTAAGGTGGGTGGGCATGGGAACATCCTAAAGAGAAGTGAAGGAGATTTTTTATCTCTTTCAAAAAAGAAAAGGAACTTGGAAATTATGGAGTGACACGCTGCTTTTAAGACATGCTTCTTCAAGTTGAAAATGTTGGTATTTGAAAGCTCAAAAAATGCTAAGCTGAGATTTGAGAACTTATGCAGCTGCAGTTCTGCCAGTGATGTGTGTTTGCCCAGCCCAACATTTCAACCACACACGGCCTTTTCCACAATGCTTCTGCCTCATTTAATGCCCAGAGATGATTGGGGACAACTGAAGCCTCAGGGGAACCACTGAGTCTGGACCATCCAAGCATCTCCATGCTTGGCTGCAACTCAAAAAATGTTGCCTTAGCCCCAAGGTTTCACTAACAAAGCTAGAGAGCCAGCCAGTGACAGGAGGCAGCAGGACATGGGTGCAAGGTGCTGCAGTGGTACATCATCATCACTCACAGACAGCAGGGCGTGGGTTGTGCTGAGGTTCTGCTGCTCTGCTTATCTCCGACAAATATTGACATATTTAAACATGACCTGGAGTAAAAAAACACAACCAGATGTTGCTGGCTATTGGGTGACGGGACACCTGATAGCTGCAGGACCCACTGTTCCCTCTTCTCCAAAGACTGACATTTACACTGTGACACCACCACATCTCCACCTGGGAGGCTTTTCAGAACAGACCATGCTCTCCCAAACGTGTTTATTAATGAGCTCTCCACCCTCTGCTCCAGCTGCCTCAGGGATGATGCTGCCTCTTGGAAACTGGGCCCGCACAGGGGAGCAGAGCAAACACAGGGTCTGGGGAAGCCAAATCACCATCCGATCGGGAACAGACCCGGAACTCAGTGTGGTTTGGGGCAATTGATGCCTTGTGAAGAGTAAAAGGTCTTTAAGAGCCCCCCTGGTGTTGCCCATTTGAGGTTCTGTTTTGTTTTGCTCCAAAGTAAGGATAGGTGTACTGTAACATCTCACCTTCAAGGCCAGGCTGGACGGGGCTTGGAGCAACCTGGTCTAGTGGAAGGTGTTCCTGCCCATGGCAGGGGCTTGGAACAAGATGAGCTTTAAGGGCCCTTCCAATCCAAACCATCCCATGACTCTATGATTCTCTTCCCCATCTTCTCTTCCCCATCTCTTCTACCTCTTTTCCACACCAGCCCTCTGCTTAATCTGCTTAGGAGCAGGAAGATGTTCATAACCAGATCTTCTCACAGACTGAGGATGAGAGAAACCTCCCAGAGCTCTGGCATCTGGATCTGCAGTGGGCAGGCTGGAACCCAGACAAGTACCTAGGCATGACAGCTTTTTGTCACACCGACAGCAAATCGTCTCAGTAATACTATTTGCTGAACATTTGACATTTTGGTGGAAATTGAAAGATGTGATTAATCTGACAACATCTATCCAGCTCTATCCTGACTAACAATAAGGGGGAAAACATCACAGAATCACAGAATTATTTAGGTTGGAAAAACCCTCTGACATCACTGAGTTCAACTGTTCCCCCAGCACTGCCAAGGCCACCACTAACCCGTGTCCTCAAGTGCTATATTCATAAGGCTTTTAAATTCCTCCAGGGCTGAGGACTCCACCATTCTCCAGGGCAGCTGTTCCAGGGCTGGAAAACCCTTTGGGGGAAGACATTTTCCCTCATACCCAACCTAAACCTCCCCTGGCACAACTTGTCATTTGCTTTAAGTCAGAAATCTCCCAAACTGGTCAGTCAAGCCTGTGAACTGCAGGCCAAGGCTGCAGAGGCACACAGGAAAATCAGGTGGACAAAGAAAATTCCACCATATAAAAGCACTGATGTGACTTAGCATGGGTCTTCCAATAAAAAAGAAACTTCTATTTGCAATAAACAGCAGGATATGGTGAAATCATTGAGCGCTGATTTCATCCTGAGGCAAACAACCTTCCCAACTTGTACGTCTGTGTATAAATGACTACAATGAGGTAGCACCACTGTGAACACCTGTGCATTTATGCACAGAGAAGATGCAGAACTGTTGTTGTGATCATGGACACATAGATCCATTTTAAACAGACCCCCTGCTATATAAAGGGTGGGTCAACATTTCCCCTTGCCAGATGAAAGGAGGAAATATTCACTGTCAAGCAACCCCTGAGCAACTCACCAGGCAGAAATGGATTCAGGTACTTTTTATTTCAGTTTTAAAAGATTTGCCAGTGCTGATGTGTGTATAGGGTGACAGGAGATGACAATGGGGTGGGATGTGGTGGGATACACACATTCTGTGACAGCCCTAACTTAGAGTATGGCAATTTATAAACCAATGAAAAAGAATACCTTTTCCTGTAGTGTGACTTTAATCCATGAATTAATCTTTGGCTTAAACAGACCAAGGATCCTACAGGATCCAGGGCATTTCTCCTCCAAGGGGTAGTTGTCTGAGATCAAGTTTGTGGCCTTTGCAGCACAGACGGGCACTAGTGTGAGTCAGATATCACGAGTTGAGTACTTTTAGACTTGACAAAAATCACCAAATTCTGCAGGCATATCCCAGAGAGCTGGTCAGAGCAGAGGTAACGTCACCATCTCTCACCACAACGAGGGCAGACAGCCAGTGTCATGTCAGCAGCACGGCATAAACCACGGCTACAGTGAGGTGCTCCCAGGCCCTCACCTGGCACTCACCATCCCCTACTTGCTCACACAACCAGAGTGCACCATGCTCTTCTCATGAGGGCAAGGCCGCATGAGAAACAGAAAAACATGGGTGTATCAGGGAAATACATTGGGACACACACAAGTTTTCATGGAGCGAACATGACTCCAGCCAGGAAGACACTGCTGGTAACAGTAGGAGAAGCACATGCTCCAGGGGCACGTCTTAGTGAATGGGTTTCATTGAATTTTGGGAAGGGCTAAGCTCACCTTTGGGGCCAACAACAAGGCACCAAGGAAGATGAGCCCTCAGCAAGCGTGGACAGAAGGGACTGGGAATTCATTCCCATTTGCCACTCCCTCCTCAGCACAGTTTCCTGAGGACTGCTAACAATTTCCTCTATGCTTTGCTGCAGGGTTGTGGTTCTCTCCTCTCGCCATTGCCATAATCACTCTGGGACTGCAGTGGCCACAACAAGCTGCCACCTTCCCAGCCATACCCCTTTCCAGCCTGTTTGCCAACGCTGTGCTGAGGGCTCAGCACCTTCACCTCCTGGCTGCCGAGACATACAAGGAGTTTGTAAGTGGTGTGGCCTCTGGGCATCTCCTCCTTTAGCTTGATGGCTTCAGGACTGTGTAACAGGGATATTTCAACTACTAGTGTCTCCTCTGTCCAATTTTAATGAGAGAGGGTCTTAACAGGATAGGACAGGTTATGTCGCATCAGACCAGACCCTGTTTCCTCCTCTCAGCTCATCCTCCTGCACATCCCCCTTCTCAGGACCACGGCTGCACAGGATCAGCTGAGACATGGCACAGATATTTTACAGGAATTTCCTGTGTCAGTCACCTTTGGTCCTGGGAGAGTCTGAGTGCTTAAAACTATCCAGTCTCTGCTGCTGCCAGGAGCTGGCATGAGCTGTCACTTTGGCAAGAGCTGTCCTTGGGATCATTTACTCCTTGGTAGAACCTAGTCCAGGTGTGGTTTGTGTTCACCTCAGCACCTTGGCTTAGGAAGACCTTTAGGTCCAGTAGCTGTCGTGCCAACTTCCTACCTGCCAACCCTGTCCAGAGGCACCTCATGTCTCACATTAATTTCTTAAAGAGTAACCATTCAAAACAGCTTGGGAAGTGTCTGGGATCTTCTACAGAACATGGGCAACAGATCTGAGTGTATTTGGGATGTCTCCATAGGAACGCACCTATATTCCTGAGGACCAAAGGCACACAAACAAGAATTCCCAGGTAGCATTTTGTTACTCAGAAACCATCCCTGCTCCCATGAAGAAGGATGATGCCCAGCAGAAAACGGTAAGTTTGCTCACCCTCAGAGCAAGCACAGACCTGCCTGAAGAGCCCAGCTGTGCTTCACTGCAGGAACAGAGGGTTTCCATCTGTGAACACTTGGGTGCTTCATCCCTCCCCTCCCTTTTTGACTACTTGAACCCTGAATTAAGAAGGAATTACTTTTCTGGGGTACAGTATAAACCATATTCCTACCCCAAGGATGAGAAAACCTATTGTCTGCACAGGACATACGTCTGGATGGTGCTCCCCTGCCAGAAAGCTTTGTGTCTGCTGAAGATGCAGCAGAGGTGGCATGTCTCCAGGTCACCTCCAGGCTGTTCCAGAGGGAGCAGGACACTCTACCAAATACCTCCCATGCACAGTTTTGACCCTTTCTTGTCTTAATTTCAGGACATGGAGCTGCTTCGGTTTTCCCTGGTTCTTATCCAGTCCTGGCTGACTCCGGTGCAGTACTTAAGCAAGATGTTCACAAACAATCTGGTTTTTGGCACCTCAGACAGAGTGTATGAAAAGCTAAAGGATCTGGAAGAAGGGATCCAAGCTCTGATGAAGGTAAGTTGCAGCATGTAGCATGACTATAGAATAGCAGAGATCTCCCAGACACAGTGCACTCAGCTCTCAGGGATCCAAAGACCATGAGAAATCTCACCATCTTCCATTCTGAAAACCAGTGGCACCCTTAGGACTTTGCTTACCTTTAGATAATGAGATCATGACACTGCACAACAGTTGTCATCACTGGGGAGGATAAGAAAACATAGAACAGATGTTAACATCCATCACAAAGCACTACTGATCAGGAATCACAACAATCCACACCCAAAGTCTTCCTAAACCCAGCAACAAAAAAATATTCAGTTGCACAAATCCATTGTGCTAACAGGAAAATAACGTTTGTTACATCTCCATGCAAAGTACTTCGAAATGAGGCAAATTTTGGGAGGATTCACAACATCTTATAAAAACATCTGTGTCCAGATGGAAACGTGTGCTCTGGTGTTTCCCTCGTCCATTAATACAGCATCCAGAGAGCTGAGAGCTGAGGGTGATCCTAGAACTAATCATAGAATCACAGAATAGTCTGGGTTGGAAGAAACCTTAAAGCATATCTCATTCCACTCCCTGTCGTGGGCAAGGACACCTTCCGCTATCCCAGGTTGCTCCAAGCCCTGTCCAACCTGGCCTTGGACACTTCCAGGGATGGGGCAGCCACAGCTTCGCTGGGCAACCTGTGCCAGGGCCTCACCACCCGCACAGGGAAGAATTTCCTCCTAATACCTAATCTAAATCTCTCCTTTTGTAGTTAAAAATCATCCCCCCCCTTGTCCTGTCTCTATTTGACTGTGTAAAAAGTCACTCTTCATCTTTGCTAGGAGTCCCCTTTATAACCTTCTTTATTTTCGCTTTGTTGTTTTTAAATGAAATTGTGTATTATCTGCCAGGACACCTTTTCAGTTTTGTTTATTCTGTAACAAAGTTTATCTGGCAACATCACCCTGTAGCTAGAGCTCTGACACCTGCAGCTGTGAGAAATGAGTCTGGAATATTATTTACATCTTCCAGCATTTAAATGACTATGAAAGTCAGGCCCTGCGAGTAAATAGAGACCTTCTGTTCTGGCATTTCAGCAGGAGAAAGTGGGGATAAGTATCAGTACCACTTCCAGATTTTTTGGGGTGGGGAAATTCATTACTGTGAGGGTGGTGAGGCCCTGGCACAGGTTGCCCAGAGAAGCTGTGGCTGCCCCATCCCTGGAAGTGCCCAAGGACAGGTTGGACGGGGCTTGGAGCAACTTGGGATAGTGGAAGGTGTCCCTGCCCGTGGCATGGGGAGTTGGAATGAGATGGTCTTTAAGGTCCCTTCCAATCCAAACCGTTCTGTGATTCCACGAGTCCATGATTTTGGTCTCTGTTTTACATGTTCTTGGGCATTAGGAAATGGTACACAGAAACCAGCCAAATAATCATATTTCACCCATTTTATGGCACATTTGTCCTGTTTGTGGCAGCTAGTGACCACAGCAGGGCAGGAAGAGTGGCTAACTGCAGCTTTCAGCTCCAGAAGCATGTGGGTTGGGTCTGGATTAGAGCTTTGTTTGCTGGAAAAGTGGGAGATTGGAGGAGGTACAGAGAGACCCTGCAACTTTCCCTTTATTTTAAGACCCCAAAGACACACTTCTCCCTCCCTGAAGCCTTGTGCAGAGCTTCCTTCTTGCTCTAGCATCACCCCTTGATTGCTGCCTTTCCTGCAAACACATACACTCGAAAATATATTTGAAATATGCTTTAAGAGTGGAGGGAGAAACCCCTGACCTCGTCTAAAGCTCTACAGGAGCCCTGGCACTGGGCCTGTGAAGGATCATATAATCATTGAGGTTCAAAAAGACCTCCAAGACCACCAAGTCCAACCTGTGACCAATCACCACCTTGTCAACCAGACCAGAGCACTGAGTGCCACATCCAGTCGTTCCTTGAACATCTCCAGGGATGGCGATTTCACCACCCCCCTGGGCAGCTCCTTCCAATGTTTAACAATCCTTTTTGTGAAGAAGTTGTTCCTGAAACACCTCTGGCACAATGTGAGGCTGTGTCCTGTTGTTCTGTGACCTGTTTCCTGGGAGCAGAGCCCAGTCCTCACCCTGGCTGCACCCTTCTGTCAGGGAGTTGTAGAGAGACAGAAGGTTCCCCCGAGCTTCCTTTTCTGCAGGCTGAGACCCTCCGGCTCCCTCAGCTGCTCCTGGTGCTCCAGACCCTTACCCAGCTCCATTCCCTTCCCTGGACATGCTGCCTCAGCCTGGAGTGCTGCATGGGGTTATTGTGACCCATGCTCATTCCCAGGCTCCCACCACCTCCTCCAGCACCTCTCAATCCTCTTGCAGGAGCTGGAGGACCAAAGTCTGCAGGGTCCCCAGATCCTCAAGCCCACTTACGAGAAATTCGACATCCACATGCGCAGCGAGGACGCGCTGCTGCAGAACTACGGCTTGCTGTCCTGCTTCAAGAAGGACCTGCACAAGGTGGAGACCTACCTGAAAGTGATGAAGTGCCGGCGCTATGGAGAGGGGAACTGCACTGTTTGACACTGAGGACAGCTTCGCTCCTACTCCCGCCTCTTGCCGACCATGGCTGCCCTGCTCCTCTCAAACAAAACTGGAGAATAAACCTGCTACTGCCAACGTGTCTCTGCATTTTGGGCTGGGACAGGCCACTGTGAGGGGCCAGGAGGGGGGAGTGGCCAATGGGACAGGGTGGATATGGGGCTAAGGAATCATATTTGCGGCTTGGGGGGGGAGCAGGAGGAGCAGATTTGGGGATAGATTTGGACTGGGTAGTGAATTGAGAATGCAGGTAGATTTGGAGTTGGGGAGCAATCTGAGAGTAGATTTGGAGCTCAAGGGTGGATTTGAGTCTGAGCAGGGTGGATTTGGGGCTAGGGGATGCCGATTTCAGGCTAGGGTGTGGATGTGGCTCTAGGGGTAGATTTGGGACTCAGGGTAGATTTTGGACCGAAAGGGACAGAGTTAAACCTAAGCATGGGGAGCTGGGACTGGGGGGAGGACTTGAGGCTGGAAGGAGCAGAGTGCAATAAAGAATAAAGTGAACAGAGGGTGGGATGGGCTTGTCGCCGCAAAGACTTTCCAGAAACATCTGTTTGGAAATGCACTGGGAAAAGGTCCAGCCAGGATTTTCATCTTTATGTTTCAGTTGGAGGGTGGTGAGGCCCTGGCACAGGTTGCTCCCAGAAGCTGTGGCTGCCCCATCCTGGAAATGTTCACAGCCAGGTTGAGTAGGGCTTGGAGCAACCCGTTCTAGTAGAAGGTGTTCCTGCCCGTGGCAGGGGGTGGAATTGGACAATCCTTAAGGTCTCTTCTAAGCCAGTCCATTTTAGGATTCTGTATTGTGGTTCCATAAGTATGACATCATCTCTTGGTGGTGGACATTCCATCCCCAGAGCTCCGGTCCTGCTCCGAGCCATGAGCACTGCCCCAGCTCTGCTTCCTCCATCACCAGGTGACTCCAGCCAGCTGTGGTTTGCCATGGACCTGCTTGCACATCCTGTGCATGTTCTGCTTCTGCTGGCCTTGCTACTGGCTGTGGCCCCCTGGTTGGGGCACTCTGGGAAGCTCTCCCGGCACCCCTGCAGCTCCCTGCGGCATCGGCTGCTGGACTGCCGCCATGCCGGCCTGGTCACTGTGCCCCCGGCCAGCGGTGGATGGCATCTCGCCACCTTGTGAGTACCTGCTGCCCCACAGAGCCCCTTCAAATTCCGCTCCTCGACTTGTTCTTGCTGGTAACCCCTCCTGGGACAGCCGGGAGAACCTGGCAGAAGACATGGTGGTTTTGGGAGGCTCATGCTGCAGCACGAGGGTGACGCCAGGCTGGCCATGTTGTGACATTTCCAGGCAAACCCTGCTGCTGCCTCAGCAGTGGAATTTGCAGGGGAAAGGGTTTTCCTGAGGGGTGACGGTGTCAATAATTTCTTTGCAGAGATTTCACTGACAACTCTATTTCTACTTTTGGAAAGCAAACCTGGAGGGATTACCAGTGGACTGAGACCTTGTAAGTACCTTCCAGCATCTAAAATGTCAGGATTTCAGGTATTTCCCATCCTTTTGTCTGTGTTTTGAGCAACCCATTTCCATGTGAATTCAAAGCTGGGCTGCTCAGCAAAGAGGCTGTGAATCCCAAGGGCTTCCTGGAATGGCAAGAAATGCCATGAGCTGTGAGTCGTGTCCCACCCTACAGCGTCTTCCCTGTGTCAGGGACAATTCCTGCAGTGACCCAAAGAGATGTTCAGTAAAGCTGCTGAAGGATATCCCAGGAAAATTCTATTTCCTCCTGGCAAGCAGCTGGTGTAACTAAGTCTGTTTGTGTCATTCCAGAATCCTCAAGGACAATGACCTGCAGGCAGTGAAGTGCCATTCCCTGGAAGGGCTGTTCCTGCTGGAGCACCTGTAAGCACATTGGGCTGCAGCCTGCGCCTCCCTTTGGCCCCTGCTGCTCAGCCCACCCCTGGGCAAGTGGGATTTATCCCCTCTGGGTCTCTGGATGCAGCCAGAGCAGAGCTGGGGCTCTTGGTGCTGCAGCAGTGCCTGGAGGGAGAATTCCTGTTTTATCTGAGGACCAACATTTTGGGGGTGAGAACCAACTAGAGTAAGACAAGACCCAGGCATGCCCTAAAATAATTCCAGTGGGATCAGAGCTAGAACAAAAATCCTGGAGATTAAAGCACCCTCTGGGCAGGAGGGTCATCACAGGTTACACCACTGCAAGCTCAGATCAGAGAGAAACACTGCATGAAATCAGAGCCAGGGAGCACAGATGCTGCCAGTGTCAAAGCAAATGAAAGTAAACACAACAGTGCAAATGGAATTAACATTTGGTGTTCTAATTGTAATAGGGATTTATCTGGCAACAAGATCAAGCTGATTGAGGAACGTGCCTTTGAGCCACTGCCTTTTTTGCAACATCTGTGAGTTATAAATGATTCTTTCTAGTGTATTTAGTGAAGTCTTTTTGCATTTATAACCCTTTCTGTGTTGAAAAGAACAGGAGCATTTTCTAGAACAGTAGCTGTTTCCCTTGCTGAAAGACAAACTGAGCTGAAGGGATCAGTGCAGGGGGCTGGATGGCCCATGCTAGGATGACAGATCCTAGCGAGGTTGTCCATGCTTAGCCATCACAGAAGACCTTTCTTGAAGGCTTTGTTGTATCCTGGAACAGAAATAGACAAAGCACCCATGGCCTTCATTTCCTTTCCTGAACAAGATGGAGAAAACAGCAGTTGCCTCCTTATCCTAGCTTGGATTTGCATATTTCCTTCAAGTGGCTACTGCTTTGCCCCAGCTTCCTGTAGGACAGACATGACTCATTTCTGTGGTCTTCTCTTTCCCCAGAAACCTTTCTGGGAATCACCTCAGACAGATCCACAGTGGCGCTTTCCAGGCATGGCATGGAATGCAGTTTCTACAGGAGCTGTAAGTGTGACAAGGTCTAAAAGCACATCAGAGCGAGACTCTGCAGGACAGTGGGGAAGAGCAGATTTCCTCTCTGTAAAGTACTGAATCCTACTGTGGATGTCATCCACGGACACCAGGAGTCTGCTGCCAGAAAGCTACTTTCTCCTGACCTGTTTATCTTCTCCGGAGCTTCCTTGAATCAGCATCAGGTTCCAACAGCAGCAATGGGAGCCTGGGAGGATAGATAAGAAAGAAGGGAGAAGAGGCAGAGTGATGAGGGGCTGAGGGATGTGACCAAGATTTATACACCGAAACTTTGCACTTAAAAGTGAAAGGTCTAAAATCATGGACAACAAGGAACCTTAGTGTCGGGAGAAAACCTGACATAATTCATAAATGGTTCTATCAAGAAGCCCTTGATCCTAGCTTTCCACACTCGTGGGTCTGTGTCCGTAAGGGGATATGTGGACAGGCCCTCTCCACAGAGCACTACCCACACAGCTTCCCGTCGCCATCCTTCCCATCACCCCCTCACAGCAGTCTGTTGTTGTTTTCAGGATCCTAAGCCATAATCCCCTGAGTGTTATTGCTGACACAGCATTCTTCAAGCTGCCTTCTGTCAACTATCTGTGAGTATTGACTCATTTGGATCAAACTGATAATAGAGATTTGTCTCTCTTGAGTGCTCTGTTCTCAGGTGAGCAGAGATCCAGGAGCAAAGCTCACTCTTCTCCCAGCCTTATTTGCTGGAGGCACCAGCAGAGCAAGGCAAAGGCCAAGCACTTCTGGTGTGTCCCAAGCTGCAAAGCACCCAAGGAGCTGGGATACAAGCTTTAAAAAACTAGGGTCCATCCGGGTCTGGAGCCTCAGAGTGGCTGGTGGGTTCTGGGAATGCCCCCACTCCTATTGAGCACTTATGTCATCACTTTGGGGTTCCAGCCCGTCTGGCACCTCCACTCCGCTACCCTGACACTGCTCAGGGCTCTTGATGCTCTGTGTGGATCAGGATTCCCAGCATCCTACTGCTCCTGCTCACATCAAGAGCATAAGTGCTCAAGTAGGAGTGGGGGCATTCCCAGAACCCACCAGCCACTCTGAGGCTCCAGACCCAAATGGAAGAAGTCCTGTCTTTTTACAGAGATCCTTCCCGCTCCCAGCCCTGCTATCCCACATATCCCCTTTGCTTTCTGCTCAGCACTTTTCCTCCTTTCACTGCTATAAACTCCCAAGGTCACGCTAAATTTGTCCTCTTGGGCAAGAAGTATCTCCCTTCAAGGACTGGAACTGCTCTCAGTGGAGAGCAGGAGGAGGGCTTTGAGCTGAAGAATCTTTTCTGTTTACATCTGACTCTCCCGAGACCTGCAGGATCCCTTCCTGATTCAGACTCCATGGTTAAGAGCAGGTCAAAGCAGCGAGGTGGTCAGCTTTGGAATCATTTGTTTGATTTGGAAGAAGTGGATCCTGGATCCCACTGCCAACACCACCACCATCAGGGACCTGGGCTTGTTCTCAGAGCAGAGTTCTGACAATGACACCTGCAAATTTATTGGGGTCTTTCAAATCCTTGCAGGGACTTGAGTGCAACACAAGTGTCCCCACGGATGCTCCTCAAGTTCCTCCAGACAACAGTCCACTTGGAAATACTGTGAGTATGTGGGATTGAGTCCCAGCCACTAGCAGAGTGGGACAGGTCCTGGGACAAGGGGTCTGCTCGGGAAACAAAACCATCTGCCACTAAGCCAGAACAAACCCGGAAAGCTTCAGGGTTGCTTGTCACCTTTGGGAACCCCCCAGACTCACCAGCTGAGAAGCAGAATGTCCCCCTTTAGGTGACGTGCTCCAGGCTTTTCAAAAGGGGAGTTTTGAATCAAGGTGAGGTACGTTTCTCTTTCAAACTGTGTTTTGGGACCAGTTCCATTTTCAAAGGTAAAATCACCATGTTTGCTGCCAATGGAGAAGCTAATTGAGTAATTGAAAGCCTTTCTGGAGGCTTTAGGAGAACGTTACTTTCCACTGGAACCGGGGCTGAGGGAAGTTTTAAAAAGCTGTGGCAGACACCCAAGCACAAGCAGGATGTGTTCTCTGTGTGTTTCCCAACTTGGACTCAGAGCCATGGATTGGGATGCTAGGTTTTTCTCCTAAAACCCCTTATCTTTAGCAAACTGCCCAATGATATGTTCTGCTGCCTGTGCAAGGAACATGGCACCACCAAGACCCCGTGCAGGACCATCCGGTTCCTCTGCGAGAACCTGTGCAGCACCAACACTCCCCAGTGTGGTAGGTGTCCTGATCATGGTGATGTGCACCTCCAATCTGCCCCATTCCCTCCAGACTGAGGAGATGCTGTAGCACAGCCCTCTTTTCTGGGAGTTCCCAGGCAGCCTTGGCCACCTCAATGGCATCAGTCCAGCCTGGCAGCTCCTGGCCAGTCCTGGGGTCCCAGGGACACTAAACCTGGGCTGTCTCTCTAGAGGAACATCATCTGTGTGTGGCCTTTCAATCAGCCCAAAGGCCAGTGCAGGCAGCTCAGATGAGACCTGGGAGGCCTTGGACTGTGCTCCACCATAAAGACATGTGCCTGCTGCTTGGGGTAAACCTCAGACCCTGTGTTTTGGCAGAAAGATTCTTGAGTCACTGATCTGCTCTCTTGGTGTTTTACAGCTCACACAGGTTCTCTGGCACAGACACAGGGAGACATAATGGAAGAAGTACAGTCTGGAAAACTCAAAACCAGCACAGTGTTGACTGTCAAGTCCAAGGAGCCTTTGCTGGGAGACCACGGAACCACAACGTTTGCAGTTGCCCTGAGACAGACCAGCACCAATGGCGATCTCAGCAGCAAGAGCGATTCCAGAGCAAATTCATATTCCTCTAAGCACCGCTCCAGACAGGAAAGCAAAACCATAGAGGATCTGACGGTGATGCTGCACAGCATTCGGAACATAGGCTGGACCAGAGATGTAGATTTAAGGAAGCTCTATTTCCTAGCACAGCTGCTAGCAATTGAGCTCAAGAACAAGCTGTGTGCTCAAAGGATCAGGACCGTGAAAAGCATTATCTCACAGCAGCCACCGCCTGCCAGGCAGAGGCTGCACGAGATTCCGTCACTGAAAGAAAAGACAGCCACAGGCTGGGAGAAAAACCAGCACAATGCAGGTTTAAACTGGCAAGTATTAAACCCCACTGACAACAATGCTGCCTTCAGACATCAAGTTACAAAGGAAGCACCACTCCAAAGACACCAGTACATTCAGATTCACAAGCTCAAGCCGAGGGACACCAGGGATCAGGCTGGATATAATCCCCTTTTCTATGAGGCGTTAGGCAATGTCAAAACAGTGGAAGAGCCCACACCAAGAGAAAACAAAGCTGAGCATGGTCTAAACAGACACGAGGACTTTCTCTCTGACCCACTGGTAAACAGCCACATTGCTGCAAGGAATGTGGGAAAGAACACTGCTGAAAAAGAGCAACTAGAGAAAGGGCTGAGGCTTCCCTATAAATCTGGTAGCTTCAACAGCCCAGACCACAAGCTGGTTCCAGAAGAGGTCATTGAAGCTGTGGTTGATGATGACCTACGCTCGTTGGTGCCGGACGAAGCCCTACGGACATCCATTGCCCACATGGCAAGAGTCCTAATGAGTAACTGCAGTCTGCCTGAGTTTCAGCTGGCCTGTGCAAAGATGATTTCAAAGACCAGGCTGCTTGTAAAGCTGCTCAGTGAGAGTCAAGAGAACCTTGCTCTTGTGGACCAGTGCCTTCTGCAAAGGAATATTTTCAATGGCATGGCCTGGGATACGGGCAAGGAACCCACAGGAGAGGTAGGAGAGATACTGGGCACTGCTGGATGTGTCCTTCTGGCAATGGGTAATGGAAGGAGGAAGATTCTCTCTCCTCCTGATTTTCTTTCCTTTTTTCCCAGCAAAAAGCCAAGCACATCCGCTCTATACTGATCGCGATACTGGTGTCTGTCAGTGTCTCCATCGTGATCATGATGTATTTCATCCATGTAAGCCAATGACTCATTTGACAGCTGTCAGGCAAGCCTTGTAGCTGGAATGCCCAGTTGACGAGCCCTTGGGTGCCACTGTGGATGCCTGTGCACATGATGGGTAGTACAGGAGATGTTTTTCCAACCCTGGAGCTTGTGGCAGCATTCACACCCTGCAGCTCAGCAAGGTTCAACCTGCTTGGATGGAGCTTGTCCTGGCATCTGTCCAGACTGCACAGCTCTGCTTTGTTCTCCTGCCTTCAGCCATGCAGCAATGATGACAGGAGAGCTCTGGGAATTCCAGTCATTTCAGGGGCAGGGAGATGTGGGAAATTGGGAAGGGAGGATGGGCTCTCTAAAAACATGGCTGCTGCTATACACTTGCATGTGTATAGAACAGAGTGGGCTGGAAGAAGAACCTTTAGGCCTCCCTTGTTTTGCAGAGTCTGACAAGAAAAGTCTGATGTTTCATCTCTCTTCTTCCTCAGGTCTGCTGCTGCCAACATGCTATAGATGCTTTCCAACCCCAAAGCACAGTTAAATCATGTCTGAGAAGGTATTTACTTCCTGCATTGTGCCACTGCTTTGCCAAGAACAATCTCCACTGTGAATAGCAACTAATCCCCAGGCCCTCCAGCCACACAGGTGCAGGCTGCCAGAGACACACCCATCTGTGTTTAAAAGATGTTGCTCTTGGGACAGACCCAGAAAAGGGACCCCAGAGTGTGAGCGATCAACACAGCCATAAGCTCACATCCCAACCTTCTCTTCAGTGGTGCTGGGGTGGATGTGCTGGACTCTGATGTGGTCCTACACCTGTGTAACCATGAAGAAATATCTCTCTGCTCCAGTTCCCAGCAAAACTCTTGTCTGGTGATGGCTCTGCCCAATTTCTCCCTGCCCTGCTCCCCAGAGAGGCTGTTAGAGACCTCACTCCCATCCTCTCCAGATGTCTTTTCCATTGTGGACCCATTTCCAGGCATACCAGCCAGTGCCATCCCTTCCCTCTGGGGCTCCCCATCTTCGTTAGACTCACCTGAGATGCCACCCCGAGCAGGCAGAGGCATTCACCCTGGCAGGATACTGACACTTGCTGCAGCCTTCCCTGTGGCCAAAACTGTTTATTTTCCTCTTTCATATATATTCAGGTTCTTTGCAAAGCTACAATGGAGAGGGAGCCTGAACAAGTTCAACAATGCAGTTTGTGAAGAGCTGGCAAGGGCAGGGAACACATGCCAGGGCTGCCTCTCTGCCTCTACCACCCGCTGTGTCTCAGCTCTCCAAATCCCTGGCACTTTCCAAGGCTCTTCCAGAAGCCGAAGAAAAGAACTTCCTTTTTTTACAACGAACATCATCTCTGTTACTGGGGAGGACTGCTCACTCACGCGGCATGATGGGACGATCCAGGGAGGAACTGAAGAAGTGGAGAAGTAGGTGGCATGGCAGCGATATCTGGGCTTGTTCTCCTGCTCTTGTTCTGCTATAGGAAGTGCTGAGGCTTTCCTTGGATGCTATTTCCTTGACTGTAATTTTCTTTCTGTTACTTCACAGCAACTCAGGGAAGCAGCAGCAGTGAGGGAATGTCACCACCCAAAGACAAGATGCCTCAGCCCAGTCACTCCACTGCACCCCAAGGAGGATGCTGTGGACAGCCACGTGCTCGGGACACACCATTAATTATTCCAGCCTTTTCATAATCCTGTGGGACAAGTTATCCCTCTGCATCCAGTTGTTGTCCTGTTAGGACGAGGGTTTTCCTGTGCAGCTTGTTGAGGACATCCCTCAGAGTCCCCATAGCCCTCACAGGTCCCACAGACTCAGCATTTCCTTTGCAGGGGATTCCTCCTTGCTTCTGGAGGCTTCTGCCCCAAGCTGCTATTTTGTTGTTGCATGATTAAATTATTTGAAAGGTCCAGATGTCTGAGACTGTGCTATGGGAAACCTGGGGTCGAGTCAGTAAGGAAATCCAGTTTGAGTATGTGAGTGTGGAGTGTGGAGCTGCCAAGGGGCCTCAGTCCCAGCTCAGGTGGTGCGAGTGTGACGGCCAGAGTGGGTCCTGGATGGTCCGGCACGGAGGCTTCCTTAACAGTCTGGTGATCCAGATGGGATGCTAGGCCACCACCTTTGGAGTCTCCTTCAAACACCCAACTCCCAGCACCAGTTGAGTTCACCTTGGATCTTTGGAGCAGGGAGGAGCCAAAGCACCCCTGTTAAAATTCCTTGAGCAGATTCCATCTAAACTATAAAGGTCTGTTACTAAATTTCTTCACTGATTTTGGTCTTTCTTTTGGTGCAGCATTTTTGCATAGTGAGTGCAATAGCTGGAGTGGGTTGAGTATGGGTGTGCAGCCTGGTCCTTGTAAGGTTACACAAGGCCTGCAGGGCCTGGGATTCCCCGTAAGGCAAGCAGGGCTTTGGGATCTCTCCCAAGTTGTACAAGGGGCTGGGGTCCCCCATAAATAATGCAGGAAGCATATCCATGGCAGGACTCCAAGGTGAACAGCACATCTCCTGCCACTGCTGTTGGCAACATTGCAGGGTGATCTGAGGAACTGAACTTGGGAGAGAGAGAAAAGATTGACAGGAGAGTTGTTTCAGTATTTGAAAAGATTAACTGGGAAACTATTTTAAATCCTATGCTATATTGTGCATAATAGACAGGGTTTTAATGTATGATGATTCTTTTGAGGCACCTTGGAGTTTTTTTTGCAACTATCAAATATGCAATTGATGCACAGATGGACCATGTCTCTGGAGAGAAGAAACTCCCACTGAAGGAATTGTTCACTTTGAGTTGCTGCTATGTGCACAAGTGCACATTTTTACTTTTAAAAATAATGTTACTCATATTAACGTTGGGAAAACTGTTTCATTTTCTTCCAGGAAATGAAGAGGGAGAAAGGCAGCTCTGCCAAAGAAATACTTAGTCACTCACTGTGGCTAGATGGCTCCATGATAAAGCTCCTGGAGGGACAGATGCAATAGCTAGCCAAATTAAAAAATTATGGACAGCTCCAGGAATTTATGCCACCACGAAATCACAGACTGCTTCTGAACTTGCCAGATGTTCTCAAGTATCAGACTGAGCTCAGGGTTAGGAGGGCAACCATGGACTTACCTGCCTTTTCAGAGACTGCAAATAGACTCTGGAATATGGCACCTATGCAGGCTGCAAGCATTTGCTAGTGGTAGTAGATTAGCTGTCAGGCTGGGCAGAAGCCTTTCCAGCAAGAAGGATTGACACAGGAGCAGTAGTAAAAGCCCTGCTAAAGGAAATTACACCTAGATATGGGGTTCCACAGTCAATTGAATCAGCCAGAGGTGTCATTCTGCAGCAAATATAATTTATTATATGTATATGTCTTTGGGGATAGAGAGATTCTTTAGGAGGCACCCAGCTGTAACAGGAACTTTTACCTGAGCTGAAACCAGCCTGTTGGATGTAGATGAATGTTAGACACAGTATTTTAACAAGTAGTGAATGATCAACCAGTCGGATCAGTAACTGACTTTTGAGACTCCTATGTGATTTCATATTGATAATCATTTCCACTCTATGGCAATCTTGTTAGCCTTAATTCGGTTAAGTTTGGTACTTGAAATAAAGTTGTATGGAAGGACAGTCATTTAATGTCTTGAAACTTCTCTTTTTCCCTTTCAGTATATTAGCACGAGTCCTCAGTTAAGACAAGGTGAGGGCTGTTGAGAAACACGCTCAGTGCAGGCATCTCGGTGTGCAGCTGCAGTGTGAGCTGTAGGTTGATCTCTGGGGCAGGAGCCTGAGGCAACCAAGGGTGACCGGACACTCAGAGCCACAGCAGAAGCCCATGACCCCAGACTTTGACACTCTACAATGTGAGCATAAAAAAGTTCAGGCCCTTGTCCAAAGTCACTCTCCTGGATCCCCTTTAGGCACTGGAAGAAGCCCTAAGATCTCCCTGGAGCCTTCTCTTCTCCAGGTGAACACCCCCAGCTCTCCCAGCCTGGCTTCAGAGCAGAGGGGCTCCAGCCCTTGGAGCCTCTCCGTGGCCTCCTCTGGACTCACTCCATCAGCTCCACATCCTTCTGATGTTGGACCCAGGGCTGGAGGCAGCTCTGCAGGTGGGGTCTCACCTGAGTGGGGCACAAGGGCAGAATCCACCCTCTCCCCTGCTGCCCATGGTGTGGGATCAATCCGGCACACGGGGGGCTTCTGGGCTGTCAGTGCACACAGCTGGGATATGTCCGGTTTTTATAGACCAGTACCCCCAGGTCCTTCTCCATTTCCACTTTATTTTTTTGCCAGTCTTCCCTCTTCTCCATTTCTAATCCACACCTTTGCAGAAAAGAAATCTTTGCTACAAACATGCCTTTCTCCATACAGAAGGAAGGGGGACAAAAACCCTCCAAAGGAACATTTCTTGTGATTAAGAGCATTATAATAACCATTTCACATTTCCAAATGGATACATAATTTGTTGCATGAGTAGGACCATTGCCTGCTTAAAATATTGCTGGAGGCAAAGGTTCATTTCCAAGTTCACTGTTTACAGAGCTCCTTGAACGCACTGGAGATGGCACCAGCTGGTACCCCCTCACCCTCTGTTTGCTTGTCATGATTAAATGTGGCAGAATGATTTCTCCAAAGACATCAGTCTGCCTTCAGTCACCTGGGGCTTCTGAAGAATCCACATCCCCGTGTGCTGTCCAGATATCCCTAACGAAACCAGCTCAGGAGCCAATGAGCTATTCCAAAAAGAAGTTCCTTTTGCACAGATGTACTTTTGACTTGCTTCACATGAGCAGTAAAATGAAATCCAAACCACATCTTACCAGGTGATTGAAGAACTCAGAGTTATAATTTGCATCTTATATATTTTTAAGCATATTAATAACACTGCATTCATCCTTCTGAATTCAAACAATTCGCCCTTTTTCCTCTCTGGCTTAGCAATGAACTGCTCAAGATGTGTCTTTTCTCTGCACAGAAGAACAACATAGATGAGACAAACCAAGAGAGAAAATTCAGCCTAAGAAAATGTGGATGATATCTAGAAGCTTTTCAGCAAGGGTCAATGAAATATCCAAAATATCTTGTTTTGTAGCACAGAGAGCACAGCCTACAATCAAAACCTCTGTTTGGTGAACACAACTAGAAACACTAAAATGGAAGGGCAAAAAGGAAATCCTGTATCTTCTATTATGCAGAGTGGCAAAAGAGGAGACAAAATGGAGGAGAGAAGCTGGATGCTGCAAAGAAAATACATGATGACTGGGGAGAAGATAGCAAAGAGGTGCTGCAACAGGAATGGAGGATTTCTAGGAATGGGTTGGAGCTGTCACTAAGGATTAGTCAAACTCTCAGAAAATCATGTTGGATGCTGTACTTCACCTGCATGACAATGACAGGATATTTCTATGCCATCAGCAAAAGAAGACGGTACAAGAGACCAACATATTTCCATCACCACATACCAGTTGGGTGACTTGAAATCTGTGATTGCTTGTGCAACTTTAGAGCAGAGATCCACAGAGGATGCTATTAGGCTTGATGCTCTTCAGCATTTTCCTCAGTGATCTGAAAATAAATATAAAATTACTGCTGACAGGATGCACAGACAACACAAAGACAGAGATCACAAAAACAACAGTGAGTCACATGGAGCAGTCTGGATCACTTGGGGCCACACAGCCAAAATACATGTTAATAAAGCCAAAAAGATCTCGGACTCCGGGGAAATGCAGGAGGTTGTGGCCTGAGAGCTGCACATGAATTTTTGGGAAGAAGGGCTCTGAATAGGCTTTGGGGGTCACCAAGAGCAGGTGGTAAGTGTCATCTTCTGGGGAGAAGGGGCTAGTGAAATCCTTCAAAAGAGGAAGGCTCAAGAGAAGCTCCTAAATATTCAGTGGGGCTGTTAACTATCAGACAATAAAGTAATGTATATTTAAGTGTCAAGATAGAAGAGCTTTGTGAGGTAAGGGGTGAGTTCCCCACGTCCTGGGATATTAGATCAAGATGAGATGCCCTGTTAGATGAGAAGCATTAACTCTGAGTTCTGTTCAGAGCATAACTGGGAAGGGTGGAAAAGCCTTGGCTTCAGACCCTATCCAGAGAGGAATTGTTTGACCATGCATCACTGTGAGAGGGAAATTGCAGAATCTTAATATTTCTACAAACCCACTAACCTATTTTTATTTCTGTCTGAATGGAAAGCTGAACCACAAGCGTGGTCACCCACACATTGCATTTCCTCCTTATGCAATTGTTCCAAAAACAAACACTTGTCACACAAAGACAGACACACCTCATACTCCATATTGGGCAGGATGGAGGAGCTTTGCTGTTACCAGCCCAGAAAGGTGAGCTGAGGAATTAAGCTGATGTTATTTCAGCTTTGATGGAGAAACCAAGACAGGGGATTTTTTGCTTTGTGCTGAATGGTTAGTCTGGGACACCACTGTCACAAACAGTCCCATCAACTGAATGGTGACACATGTTTGCATAGAATTATGGATCACAATGAGCCCAGCTGGGCATAAGGCCTTGTAGGATTGGGGTCTTCTGGATGGCTGGATGTATAAGAAATGCTTCATGGCTGTTTGAAGAGGGAAGCCCCTCTTGGGAGAAATTTCTTTTGCAATTGTGGCCATTACACTTATGTCTAGGAGCTGCCACCTGAGCAATGGAGTGTCGCTGCCTCAAAATCCCACCAGGGACATTGGAAATCACTGAATTGCTGTACTGGATAAAACTGGTCATTGTCCTAGTGCTACAGCTCTAAGGGGATCAGAGGAGAGGCAGCAAAAACACTGAAAGAATAACAGTGACAACATAGACTCACAGAAGGTCTGAAGTTTACTTCACTCTGTTGAACTCTTCCTCATTTTGTGTTCTTCTAAGATCGAGCTCAGTCCGTTCTTAAGAAAGAATATATGTCCTAATTTTCCTACACTTCCAGCGAGGATGTCCTACAGCAGAAATCTGTAGGGGGCACAATCTGTAGAAAGCCAGAATGTCAGGGTTCAAGTGCTGTAACAGAGACACCAACTCAACCATGGACACTGACCAGGCCAGTAACAAGTGTCCCCTCACAGAAATGATCGAATCTACAAGGCTGGACATTGACTGACAGCACAGAGGGGCGTGTAGGGATTTTGATTTTTCTCCAATGACATTGCTCACATTATATGTACATCTGAAATTATCCCACTGCAGGAGAAAGCTGCTGAGACTACTTCTGCCATAGATAACATGAGGTGACTTCCACACCTGAAGCATGCACGTGGGATGTTCAAGCACACAAAAGCAGTGGTCTGTTGAAATTCATAGCAGTTTGGACAAGGATTTCTTCCTTCATCCTTTTAATCCAAACTTCATCCAGTTATGCCAAGTATAAGGAAATTCATATATAAACAAGCAGCAGGTTGGTTATTTTCCCCCACTGGAAATCTGGTCTCCAATTTTCCTTTTAAGTAAATGGCACAAGAGATTTCAGACACTTAGAAATCCAGCAGTGAAGAACTGGATTTTTTTAATGCTGGAGGTGAAAGTATTGCCCCTGCTGCACATTATATCTCCTTTAATATTTGACGTGTGGTATTTTGGAGAAAAAACAGTCTAGAAGGAACATTTCAAGAATAGCTTATCATGAGGAGAAATTATCCTAATTGAAGCAAGAGCACCTATTTTCAGGTCTATAAACATATACACAGGAAGGACACTGATCTGTTGAAGTGACTCCGAAGGAGGCCACCAGATTGATGAGAGGGATGGAGCACACCTGTGCTGTGAGGAAAGGCTGAGAGAATTAGGATTATTCAGCCTGGAGAAGGCTTAGGGATGACCTAATTGTGGCCTTCCAGTACCTGAAGGGAGCCCACGGGAAAGATGANGATGGAGCACACCTGTGCTGTGAGGAAAGGCTGAGAGAATTAGGATTATTCAGCCTGGAGAAGGCTTAGGGATGACCTAATTGTGGCCTTCCAGTACCTGAAGGGAGCCCACGGGAAAGATGAAGAGAGACTGTTCACAAGGGCCTGGAGTGACAGGACAAGGGGGAATGACTTCCCACTGCTAGAGGGCAGGGTTAGATTGGGTATTAAGAGGAAATTCTTCCCTGTGAGGGTGGTGAGGCCCTGGCACAGGTTGCCCAGAGGAGTTGTGGCTTTCCGCATCCCTGGAAGTGTTCCAGGCCAGGTTGGATGGGGCTCGGAGCAATCTGGGGTAGTGGAAAATGGCCCTGCCCATGGCAAGGGGTGGAATGAGATGATCTTTAATGTCCCTTTCAACCCAGATCATTCTATGGTTCTGTGATTTTGTGATTTGTGACGTTTTCTAAGGTTTTGGCTCCAAAGTCAATTTGGAAGACGTGGTGGACACTGTGGAGAGGGTGGATAGATAGGGAGCATCAAGTTGTTCCCAAATCTCTTTGTAGCACAACTTTAACCTTTTCCTTGCACTTTTTACTGGGAAATCCAGCACATCATGTATATTATGCCATGCGAACAAAGACAAATGAAAATGTTGGTGTAGTAATCAAGAATAATTTGTGTGTCATAAGCCTCAGTTACATCTTGTGATCCATTTCGGACAAGCATGGGGAAATAAGCTCAGGGAAGGTAAGTAATAGAGTGATTTTGGAATCCTGAGATGTGTGAATAAGATTTTATGACAAAGATGTTTTGGGTCTTTCTCTGGGTCTCTCACTCAGCATGGAGTTGTTCATCTCCATGCTGCTTTGCTCTGAGACAAAGGCCATCAGTCAAAGTATTACAATGGTCCACGTCTGTCCTGGTTTTGGCTGGGATAGGGATAATTTTGTTCTTAGGCTCTTGATGTTCTCCACTATAAAGCAAAGTAAAGTTGGGTCCATTCCTTCCTCTTCTAATCCAGACCCCAAATAATAGCATCTTCTCAGCTATTCCAGCTTTCTCCTTCCCCTGAATCTTGTGGCTTATCTTGCACCAAAATGCCATTTGGGGATAATACCTTCCAGCACATCTCTGTTCCATTACCTCAGCGTGGAAAAGCCATTTCTGAATGGTGATTTCATTATACATCTTTGATGTGGGATAAATTATTAAAGCAGATTCATACAAAATGAAAGATGTTTTACAAGGAAAGGAGTCCTGACAGTAACCTAGATATGTCACAAAAACTGACTGCCACCAAATAGGAAAACCTGCCCCTTGCCAGAGCAAAGTGGGGTAAAATATGAAAGATGCATGACGGTGGAAAGAGAAATGAAGTGACTGGAATGACAGAGTGGGAGATAAACACATCAAGGTAAAGGAAACAAAAGAGAAAAGACAATAGAGGAAAGGGGGAGTAAATGGGGGTTAAATAATTCAGGTCAGGATTTACAACAGTCTTGAAGAAACAAGGGAGCATAAGTCATCTAGGAATCACTGGCAGAGGGGAGGGAACTAACCAAATCCAACATGTTATTCATGCCATTAAAAAGAGCTGTTGGATATTTTGTGCCGTTTGGACAGACCTTGGCTCATGTAAATCAGCAAGGAGTCAATCCAGTTGTGGGTATTTTCACCCTCTCAGGACGTCCATAAATCAGGAGGACAGATTCAACAATTCCAGCAGTTTTGGCCACTTTACACCACAGATGTTGTTGGCCTCAAATCATAATTCCCCTCAGTTCTGCCCTGGTCTTTGATGCATCCGTCTGGGAGCTCTCCTCAGCCTCCTTCTGAACAACTTCAGTCACTGCCTCACCAAATAGAAATAACACATAAATAAGGGGCTTTGCAGCATTAATCCCTTCTCATTCTGCCGGTGCTGCTGATGAGCAAAGCATCTCCTGTGAACTTCACACATCTCCTCATCCCTGGTCAATGCTTTTCCCTGAAAAATCAGCAAATGTCCTCAAAGCTGTGAGGCCTGGGGCCTCCAAAGGGTGAAATCCAGTCTGAAGCACTCTCCCAAACACTTCTCCTTCATTTTTCATTACTGCTGCTGCTCTTCTCTAGGGGATACCTACTCCCTGGGCCAGTATTATTACCCAGCTCCTGGAGGGGGGAAATCTTTGCCTCCTGCCTCTATCTCCCTGCATTGCATTAATTTCTGAGGTGGAAATATTACTTTTCTTTCCTTGCTCTAATTTCTGGTCTCCTGTGTGCTCTTATTTCAGCCTTGGCTCTTTTTTGCTTGAGGGAATCCCTCCTCTCCCTCAACCTTACACATTTCCACCGCTGCTGTTACGAAGCACAGCCTGGGCTGGAAGGATGCACCACATACCCCACAGATAAAAACAGGCATGCAAATTCATCAGCATTGAATTAAGCTTGCTGGTGGGAGGGTAATTTCTATTAATCATATCTATTACAGTAATACCTCAGGATAAGATCAAGATGAGCACGGCACAAAATTAGGGAAACTCCCAGCTGCAAAGACTTTGCAATCTGAAAAGAAAACATGGCAGGAAATGATCTATAGTACATTGGGTGGGCAGTGCAGTTAGTAACTTGATTATTTTTGAGAGTAGGAGGAACCTGAGGAGAACATACTATGTAGGGAAAAAAAAGTTAATGGAACAAAAAGTGGAAGGAAGCAGGTGTCTGAGGATAGCAGTTGACACCAAGAGGAAGGGGAGAGAGATATTAGGAATGGAGAACAGAATCTGCCAGGATACAGAAATTGCTAATTTTACTTAATAAACTGTGAATACTCCAGTTTGTGGCAAAATGAAAATTTTAAGGTGAGAAGGAGGTGATGCTGGCCTGCATCCCCACAGTGTGGGCAGCAGAGGAGGGGGAATTCTGCCCTGTTCAAGAGCTCCCCACCTGCAGTGCTGCCTCCAGCTCTGGGGTCCAACATTAGAAGGATGTGGAGCTGCTGGAACAAGTCCAGAGAAGGCCATGGAAATGCTCCAAGGGATGGAGCACCTCTGTTATGGAAACAGGCTGAGAGAGCTAGGGATGTTCAGACTGGACAAGAGAAGGCTCTGTCGTTGCCCAAAGAGGCTCCAAGAGAATTGGAGAGGGACTTTGGACAAGAGCCTGAAGTGGCAGGACAAGGGAGAATGGCTTCACACTCCAGAGGGCAGGGTTAGATGGGATATTGGAAAGGAATTATTTCCTGTGAGGGTGGGGAGGGCCTGGCACAGGTTGCCCAGAGAAGTTGTGGCTGCCCCATCCCTGGAAGTGTTCCAGGCCAAGTTGGATGGGGCTTAGAGCAACCTGGGATAGTGGAAGGTGTCCCTGCCCATGGCAGGAGGGTGGAATGAGCTGGTCTTTAAGGTCTCTTCCAATCCAAACCATTCTCTGATCCTATGATAAGTCAGAACACTGCAGTACTATATGAAATGAAATTAGAATTTTAGGGGTTTTATGTTTGTCTGAAATATTGTACCCAGTCTGGTGGTAAAACATATGTCATTATTTATGGGTCACACAAATGTTTTCTTCTGCCTTGATTTAGGTCAGCATTTAAATCAACTCTGCTGCTTCAAAACCTACCTCTGAGGAATTTAATCTTCCAACTTCAGACACATTTCCCTACATTTTCCATTGGTGAAATGAAAGCTGGTGCCCATTTGTTCCTGTTCTCACCTTCAGGGAACTTAAGAGGCAGACAAAATGTCTGTATTTTAGTGAATGTTTGGGTTGGCTTTTCTGTCCCTCCAAGCTGCTCCCTGAAAATCAGATACTGATAGAAGAACAAGCCTTTTCCCCTCAAGTTTTCCACTGTGGATGGCTGGGTTACTGCAAATAATTGTGTATAGATAAGATCCTTGGCTGAGTGGACACCAGCAGCTCCAGGGAGCTACAGCAAAATCTCCTGCAGGCAACCAACATCTGGCACTGGACCTTTGGACTGGTCTTCTCTCTAATACTTGTACAATCATGGTAATTATATACACAAAAAGTTAATTACTTAATCATGTGTAACAAGGACCCTTGAGCTACTGAGTGAGGCACACACTCGGTGCAATTATTCACAGGCATGTTATCTCCATCCCTTTGTACTGAATATTTCATTAGTTACTATTCATATCTTGTCAGAAGTGCTTTGCAATAGTTCAGTGATTAGATCTACTCTAATTTATTTTTGTGTTGTACAAATGCAGTCATGACAAATACTCCTCTGTATTTTATCGCTTTATCAAGGAGGTTAATTCCAACATTCCTGTTACTGAAGAGAACTCACCACAATGTGAACATTAGGAGGAGGAGGACAAGCAGGATGAGGAGGACGAGGCGGACAAGGACGATGAGGAGGATGAGGAGGATGAGGAGAAGGTGTATCATGGGCTTGCAATTTCACTTTGAAATACATGAATGACTTCTTGAACCCCAAGCCAGACCCTCTGGATGTGGAGGGCTTTGGAGCTGCCGTGCTCCATGAACACTGCACAGTTCTCCCCACTTCCGATGAAGTAGCTGCTTTGCATAACTAATTTGTGAAGGATGAGCAGCCTTCTGCTTAAAGCTAGCACTTTAGGAAAGTAAACCTAACCTCAGCTTTAAGTGCTAGAATACTTCAGCCTAAACCTAGAAGTATTTATTGGAGTGTGCTAGGCCTTGCTGGATTTCCAGTCTGGGGACTCCATGCTATCTCTACGGAACAGGCTGTAGGGCCGGACTGCATCTCCCCTCATGTGCCGCACGCATCCTATAGAATCATAGAATCCTAAAGGTTGGAAAAGACCTCCAAGGTCATCAAGCCCAATCTTATGGACATAGGGAACCTCACCCAGAAGTATGGACATAAAGAACAACCAAGTTGGCTCAATTTTTCCTACGTTTCCAATTGTGAACAACTTCACACTTTTTCAGTACAATATTTTTTGCTGAGAAAAAAATACTAATTTGCCAGCAAATTTTGATGTCTTGTCCAACACTTCATGAGGGGTCTAGAGCACATGCCCTATGAAGATGTGCTGCTGAGAAAGTTGGGGCTCTTCAGTCTGGAAAAGAGAATGTTGCCTGGAGACCTCAGAACATCTGCCAGTATCTGAAGGGGCCTACAAAGAAGGCAGAGATGGACTCTGCATCAGGAAATGTAGTGACAGGACAAGGGTTCAAACTGAAAGAGAGGAAATTTAAGTTAGATATCAGGAAGAAATTCCTCCCTGTGAGGGTGGTGAGGCCCTGGCACAGGTTGCCCAGAAGCTGTGGCTGCCTCATCCTGGGAGTGTTCAAGGCCAGGTTGGATGGGGCTTGGAACAACCTGGGATAGTAGAAAGTGTCCCTGTCCATGGCAGGGGGGTGGAACTGGATGTACTATAAGGTCCCTTCCAACCCAAATAATTATATTATTTGCCTTAAGTGGTACCCAAATTAGTGACCAATTGAATGTAAACAGTCTCAGAAGAAGATCTGAGATGTACTTGACTACAACACAGTGACAAAGGGACCTGCCAGATGTTACACAAAGAATGCCTCATCTGGCAATATCCAAACGGGAGTTCCTGACAGCAGTTACGAATTTATAGCACATTAAATCTTCCAAGGGTCTTTGAGGAGAGTTGCTGATTCTGTCAACTAGGTTTCTGGCATAATCTCTGACATCCAGTGTGATACGTCTAAAAGCTATGGAAGTGAATCTGATCTCTCTGTTGCCCACGTGAAATAGAGAGACCACTAAAACCAGTGCTGCTTCACAGCTATGAATAAAGGGAGAATTGGACCCATTTTTCTTTCTATGACTTTACTATACATAAATCAAGGCACAGACACACTAAATGCATCACACAGTAACTTCACAGTGCTTGAGAGGCAAAAGAAATTGTCATTCAGTTCTCATCATCAGCTTTATTGTATGCCAGCCAGATAATACACACTTCATGCAGACTATATATTTGCTCCAGCTGCCGCTCAGATGAAAGCTCCCAACTTCACGTGGGTTGGTCCTGCACTAAGGTACTTGGTTCTTCGTCTGTAGCACCAGTGGTTTTTTCAGGGGTCCTGGAAGAAGAGAAAAAGCATCATTGCAAAGCTGTCAGAGCAATCAGCTGGTGCATGACAACAAAGTGCCACCCCTGAACTGGACTTGCCCTGTGACCAGTGGCTCTGCAGAGTGCTCCCCAAGCAGCCACATGTTTCGTATGTCCTTGGGCTGGCTGGTGAGTGGTCCTGGTCCCTGCAGGGAGCTGGTCCAAAACCCATGGATGTCCACAAAACCTGTGAGAGCTTGGGCTAGGCTTTTTGGCCAGCCTTTGGTTCAACTGTGACTAGGATCATGCCCACCATCTGCTACAAAAAAACGCATGCCAATTGATTACAACCTGCATCAAACAAGCACCTCGCTGTAAAATTTTCTCACTAAGAAGCAGCTTGTTTCCCTCAAGATGAGTGGTGAAAGCCCTATCACAGGGGAGCCAAGCTCTTGTGCTGCTCAGGAAGCACCTGAAGCCTGTTAAAACAACCGTCAAGAAAGCAAGCCCAGCTAACCCAAATTTGAGAGCGTGCCTTCTCTTTGATACCCCCAGGAGACACCAGGAGATGGTGGTGGCACCAAAGTACTGGATGCCTGGTAGGTCAGCTCCTTGGATGACAGTATAAGAGAACAAAGCCCAGGAGTTAGGGTAGATGCTGCCAGTAGAAGCTCCGGACAGGTGTTGGAGGGAAGGTTGGGTCTTTAGGAAGTGCAGAGGGAGGGATGGGAAATGAAAGACCTGTAGGGAACAAGGGAATTAATCTTCATTAGGAAAGAGGAGGGGGATCTCCAGGGGTGAGGAGAGAGATGGATGGATGGGGATGGATCTTTGAGGCTGCAGAAAGGCAGAAAGCAGATGGACATGCACAAGAAACCTGCTTAGCTTTAAAATGGGCAGCTGTACACTGTGGTTGCATCAAGGGACTGTGGAGATCCCCATTTGTCCCCCAGTCTGGCACCATCTTTGTGTAGGGAATGGTTCCAGGTTAGAGGAGGGAAAGAGAAGCTGACAGCGTGGAGTGGCTGGTTACCATCTCCTTGGTCCACGAAACCAGCCCACCCCAGACACAAGACTAACCATCTCTGCGTAAGAGGCTCGGGGAGCAGGAACATGCACAGAGGAGGCAGGACAGCTCCCCCTCAAATACTCACCCTCGCCCTGCCCTTTGTGCTTACCATGAAGAGACATTTGCTGCCAGAAGCTGTTGGCAGAGGTTGGTAGGAAATCTGCTGAGTTCTTTCGGCCCACCAGTTCCCAGGGGAATGAAGTGAGCCCAGTACCATAAATCAAAGGATTAGGGGAAAATGCAGATCAGCTTCTCTTTGTAAAGATGCCCCATTGTCAGGATAGTCCAGGTCCATGCTGCTGATGCACAGGCATCTGCTAGATCCGGACCCATTGCCTGGTCTCTGGAGAAGGCTGGAGATGTCTGCACATCCTTGCCAGTGGAAACAGTGCCCAAGGCCACCTGCACTTGCAGGTTGAAGGCTGTCAGCAACTACTCCAGATACCAAGCACATCTTCACGCCTCATCTAGTGAGGGAGGATGCAGGAACTATGGGGCATAATCTCAGGTTGTCCTGTGCTAGTGTGTACATGATGATCCAGGTTCAACAGGATCCAGGTGGGTTAACACTAGAGCCATCCCACCTCTTCCTTGGTATCCAACTCTGCTCTTGCTGCTGCCCTGCATTTCAGAAGAGAGCTTTGAAAGCAAAAAATCATCTCTCCCTGAAGCAACATAAACTGTTTGCATTCCACCAACCTTTTCCTGAGCCCTTGCTAGAGCCACCAGGGGAATTCTTCCATCTAAGCAGCATTGGGGTGGTCCCTCCCTGTCGAGGCAGTCAAAAAGCTGCTGCCTGCAGTGTATGTTCTTCATTTCAATCTACTGGCTCTTTTTACATGACTGTGTACATCCTTCAGCCATGGATTTCAGGCTAAGACCCAGCCTCCTGGAGGAGAAAGAGGTTGTGACCCATCTCATCCCCTGGCTTCCTCTTTGTTTGCATTGAATACAGACAATTGTGTGATTGTCCATCACAGTAAAGCTCATTCTAAATCTGTTTTAAACTGAAAGGAGTATGAGGGGGAGGTAATTACATTACTTTCCCCAGGAGCTGGTATTCAGGGACAACAGAGCATGCACAGCAGAGAACAGACTTGGCTGGTCTCTGCAGGGCTGCACAGTGAGGTCTGGCCCTACCAGCCTTGGGAAAAGTAGCTGGGAAGGTGGAAGTTGGAGAGGAAATCCTGATCCTGAAACATAATAAGCCCCAACACACATGCAGCAACATTTACAAATGATCTCTATCTAAGCCAAAGGAAAGAGTTTGGAGATCTGTGCCCTCATGAGGGCTGCTGATAGCAAATTGTTGGGTTAATTATGTGAGAAGGTAAGAAATGTACAAGAGATGAACTGGAGGTGACAGACTTTTACTCTTGTATCTGAGAGAGAGAGATGCAGAAAGAGGATGAAATTCAGCAGGGGTTCATTTCCCAGAGGCAGCACAAGGTGTCTGGAAGTAACCAGGGGTGTTCATGGGCCATCACGAGCACACGAAGCACAGTCTCCTCTTTGTTGGTCCTGCTGTAACAACACAGAGCCAGCCCAAGTTGTGACATGGGGTCTAAACTTGCCTCTGACAGCTCCAGCAATATTATCCTGTTCTTCACAGATGTGGAGGACCTGCTCACAGCTCATCACTGCTCCTCTATGAATTCAAATCTTGATGTTTTGGTGGCCTCATTTTGATATGAGCTAATGCCTTGTATTCTCTTCTGCAAAATTACCCTAATTCAAAGCAGTTTAACTATTTGAGAGCTGTTATGAGTCTGTATAGGCACATGGAAAATTAAAGGTTACCTTTAAGAACAACTAGAAACAGCAGGAATCCTCTACCAGTAGCTCAGAAACAGCAAAATAACCCCAGGCACAGAACTTCAGTGCCAAAGGAACATTTTTAAGAAAAAAACATGAGAAGTCTGTCTTTCTTTCCCACAGAATTCAGGTGAGGAGACAGTTTTCCTCTGTGGAGGAACTGGCCTTGTGGTTAGAGCCCTCATCCAGGAGGACATTGGCAAGCTCATGTTCCTTAGAAAATTGATTTCTGGGAAAATGCAATTCCCAATTTGGCTATGAGTGGGTTTTGACGAGTCACTTCTGTCTTCTGAATGCTGTGTTGCCCTTTGTGCACTGAAGTTTGCTGTCTTTGACAACAGCAACAAAAATACAAGCCTTTTCTGCCCTGAAAAATGGTCTTTATAACTTAATAACTGGTCTCAGTCGCATTCTTTGGAAAAGGCAAGAGCATCAAGCAGTAGGGGTAACGCTGTAAATTGTATCAGGGAAATTCAGATTTTCAGCCTTGCTCTGTACCTCAGCAAGCAGAGGGGTTGCTGTCATTGCACAGGTTAGGTGAGACCTGGAAATGGGGACCACTTTGGGACTAGCAAGGCCTGAAGAAGAAAGTGCCTAGTTGTGAAATCTGACCTGATGTAGGTGTGGGGTGAGCAGTAAGGAGCTCAGCCTTTCAGAGTTCAAACCAACATCCACCTGCAAGGAGCAGATAGACAAGCTTTTTCAGAGCTCTGCTGGCAGAATTCTAGATGTTAGAAGAATTCTGCATACCTCCAAGTCAGATGGCATGGAGGCATCATGTTCTAAATACCAATCAGCCCTTTAAACTGCAGTTGAGATTTTTCTGGTACTGTTTTGGGCTGTTCTAAAGCTTTTTCACTGTCGGAATCTACAGTTTGGAGGAGGAGGCAGCAACATTGTGGAAGCAAGGCAGGTGGGAGCAGGTCATTGTGGCATATAGAAAAGTACACAGGGCACCACCTACATCAAGGGATTGATCCTCTTTCCCACTGCCTCTTTCCAACACCTACACTGAAATTCCTACAGCTTGGAGCTATCAAGCACAACACAGCTGCAAGTCTCACTTGTGCTAGATGACATCTCCAGGCTCCTCACTGAGGATCTGAGCTCTCCACACATTTCATCTCTTCTGACTGCTCTTGCACACAGGACAGGACAGGAACAGGCACTGAAGGAAGCCCAGGGGACCAAGCACTGCTTGATCCCTCTCCCATGTATGTCCACCAACCTGCAAATAGTTTTGCCTCTAGTTAGGTCTTCAGACCTATCTCCTGCAGATGGCCCATGAAACCAGACTGGTGGCCATACTCTGAGCTCACTCAGCATGATCAGGAGCCTCCTTTGCCTTCTGGCAGGCTGGTGTCACACCACAGGCAGCAAGGGTTACTGTAAGGGTAGAGGAGCAGAGCTGCTCCTGCAACTTTCTATGTTTGTATGGAGGACCTGGGAAGAAGGACCATCTCCATGTGCACCAACAGCTCCAGCCAGCACAAAGTAGCACTTTGAGGCAATAAAATAGTACAAGGAGGCAGCAAGGAGTCACCTGAGACTGAGTCACAGTTGGGTCCTTGCTGTACTCACAGGTTGAAGGGACCATGGACAGGTCTAGTCCTGGCCTGGGATGGAGGAAGCAGATATCCAGGGCACCTTCTGAGCCACAAGAAGCCTCCTGGGCATCCATCTCTGAAACACACTAAGCCAGCTTTTGCTGCTTCCCCTGAGAGATACATCTGTTTGGATTTCCACTGACACCTCTGCCCACCGCTTCCTGTTACAGGGGAATGTTGTTCCTTTACCGTCAGCTGCCTCTGCTCTGAGTTACAAGATTTCTCCTTCATTCTCCCTGGCTGCTGCATTTGTTGAGCCACCTGGCAGCACAGGACATCTCTGCAGGAAGCTGGAGAAAGGGCAACCCCTTTATCAGAGGCACCAGAAAGGCATGGGACAGAAGGTCCTGCAGCTCTAAATGTGCAGGCCACCTACACTGACTACAAAGCTTGTCCCTGTGGGTGTGAAAAAAAAAGGAAGAAAGGTACCAGAGGACAAAAGCATGAACAGTCATCCCTAAAGACTACAGATAGAGCTGTGGAAGTGAGACCGACTGCTTGACTGGCCACAAGGACAGACACACAATGCACCTGCAGACACATCTCGTGAAGTCACGCCAAGAAAGGAGAGAGAGAAAGGGCAGTTGGTAGGTGAGGTATCATTTATTCCAAGCAGTGAGTGATATCACACAGTACAGGCAAAGAAAAAGGCTTACAATCCAAAAGAGACAGGACACAAGACAGTAACGGGGGGGGGATAGGAAGGAGAAGATCCTTGGTGAAGCACGGTATTTAGGGTGATGTGGAGGGGAAAGGTGCTGGAGAGGGAGAGGTGGGAGAAAGCAAAGGATTGGAGAAGCAGCTGCGGGACAGACACAAAAAAGCTGGCAGGGAGGATGGAGGGAAGATGATTTTGAAGGCAAGAAGGAATGGCGGTGTAGTGGGCAAATGGGGGCAGATGAGGAGGTGAGGGTATTGCAGAGTGTGAGGGGAGGGGAAAGAGATCTCTGATCAGCAGTGAAACTTGGGGAGAGGGGAGGGGGCAGTGGCAAGGCAGGCAAGGACATTCACTGCTCTGTGGCCCCAAAGCACTATCTGTTTCATTAAATTCAAAGTACCTTGTTGGCTCATGTCCCTGCTGATAAATTACAGGACCACAGAATTATTCGGGCTGGAAGGATCTTCAAGATCCTCTTGTTCCAACCCCCCTGCCATGGACAGGGACACCTCCCACTAGACCAGGTTGCTTCACCTCCAGTCCAACCTTACCTTGAACACTTCCAGGGATGAGGCTTCTCTGGGCAAATCTCTTGGGTCCAAACAAGGTGGCCAAATGAACTTGTCTTCATTTGGGTACTAAATGTCCTGAACCAGGCCAAGGAGGAGGTCAATCTACTGGCCAGGGGCTACTCTCAAGATTTCCCTATTTTGATGGTACTGGCACCATCAAGCGCTCCTGGGAGCCGTTTAACTGATGGGGACAGAGCCATCTGCCACCCACTGTGTGGTGAGATCCCCTCCACCATGTGCCATGCAGGGTGCTCCTCACCCTTCGCTGTGACCCAGCTCTCCAGACCTCTCCCAGAGCCAAGCAGGACATGCAGGTCTCTCCAAGAAAGTACGGGAAGACCGAGCTTTGTTCGTGGGCTTGGGATTGCTGCATGCCACAGGCTAGGTTGGGGTGGGCAGAGGACAACAAGGAAGGTTCAGAAATGCTTTCCCCTTCCCATCTCTCACACCACTAAACATATTGAAGGCACAGTTATCACTCCTCAGGGCTCTCACATATCACTGAGATCTGTCACTACTCCCATTCATCATTTTTCTGGTGGCTGGTCCTTGCTGTTAGCTTCCATGGAGGAGACTGCCTGAAGGGAAAGCTGGCACTTTAGAAAGCGTAAGATGCCTTCAATCCGCTAGTAGGATTTTCTTATATCCTTGCCTCACATGTCCTCCACATGACAGGATTAGGGAGCTGTTCCCAAGGCACCCTGCAATAGAAATTAAGAGTGTTTACAAGCAATTCAGAGTTCATGACAGACCACCAGTCCTGAAGTACTCAGAGCTGTGTTACCCCTCATCACAGACCCCTGAGCGTGGGAGTAGACCCAGCGGCATTAGTGGAATTGCTCCCAACCCAGAAAACTCATGTGAATAAGGGCAAATGGAAGTGAGGTGTCAATTCCCCAGTTGGATCAAACTTACCATAACACTGCTGGAACAAGGCACAGCTGAAGCCCATGTTTGAACGTCACGTTTTCCAAATGTGGAAAAGATACTGTTCTTAGAGCTGAGCACATCCATATCATCGTGTTTATACTAGGGAATTTCTTCTTTCTGTATGGCTCCTCTTCTTGATCTGATGTCACTGTTGGGGATGGTGGTTATTTCTTGGATGTTGAGAGGTACAAGCTATGACAAAAGCATCTTCTTAAAAAGCCCCTTTCACTCCTGCACTGGCACATCTCTAAATAAACCCTAAATCCAAAGAGTATCATGACACAAAAGGCTACATTTGTATAAGGGCTGACATGTCAGCTGATGAAACATCTCTACTCATCCTTTAACCAGTCAGGGATGTAATAAGGATAACTGAGGTTTTCAAAGGGAGCACAGAGATTTGGAAGTGTCAAAACTGATAAATCTCAGTTCTGTGCCCAAGCTGGAGTAGAAGGATGAGAGTGTCAAGGAGGAGCTTCTTCATCTACCCATGCACAAGGATCCCATGTGGGTGGACACGATGTATTTAAAGGCAGCTCATTGAAACAGGGAGCATGGAAGTGACCCCTAATGAGGCTGCTCATGGCAGTCAGATCAACACCTCTGCAAAGCCACACTCAGATCACACAATTATTTAGGTTGGAAAAGATCTCTAAGTCTCTCCATTATTAGAATTTGAGAAGCAGACTCAACTCTCAAAATTCAACTTATTCTCTCCCCCCGCATTTTCCGCTCACTCAGACAACAACACTGACAGTTAAGATTATTTCTCATCCAGCCAGTGCCTCCACACCTCCACACTAAATGCTCTTGTAAGACAAAGCACTTCATTTTCCATAAAGCTCCCAGCACAGCCCTTGGGAAGAGGCGGGCAGTGCCAGTCACTAGTGACCTGGCGGAGATGAAGGAGTCAGTCAGCAGCAGTGGGTTCAGACAGTGGTGGTTAAAGACCAGGGAGTCCAGGCCTTCCAGCAGCCCAATAGGTCCTCCTGTCCCCTCGAAATGCATCCTGCCCCTTTGTGCATTTGCACTTGGCAAGGCTGAGCAAGTTCAGAGGACGACAGGGCAGCAAAGGCATGTTTTCCAGCACTCACTGGGGGCAGCTGCCTGGGAGCAGATGGATTACCTATCCAGGCTGCAGCATGGAAAAGACCCCATACCTTTCTGTCATGGGAGAAGCATTTTGTTGGCCATCACATATAAGTCCCAATAATAACCAATCTTTTAAAAATGAGCATTTTCTCCAATACCAGCTGTGGAGGGTGAAATGATAAATCCCCCGACCTACAGCCCAGCAGAAACACTCCAAAGATCATTGTAGGCATGTGTGATTGATGAATGGATGAAGCTGGTGGGGAAGGGAGAGGAGAGGCAGAATGATACAGTGGACATCAGAAAGCAGCACTGTTATCAGCATGTGGTCACAGATGGAATAAATTCAGAAAGCAATTTGTAAACCAGGCAGGGATGAGAAATAGCACCCTTAGCAACAGGAAGGCAGAAAAGGTTTGGTGCTCCATGGAGGTCAACAGAGTTATGGTGGAGGAGAGATTTCAAAATCATAGAATCACAGAATGGTATGGGTTGGACTAGACCTTAAAGATCATCTAGTTCCAAATCCCCTACTATGGGCAGAGACACTTTCCACTAGACCAGGTTATTCAAGAATACAATAATTTTCTTCAGACTGGTGGGAATATCCATTAAAGGAGAAAACATGATTAAAAATTAGAATCGTACCCTCAGTCCTGCTTTCTTCTCAAGCATCATTTTCTCCAGATAGCCAATGCTTTCATTAAGATCACTGCTTTACAGTTCTACAGACTCTTGTTCAACACTGGCTGGTCTTGCAGTGCAGTGAAAGTGTTCAACCCAGGAACTTGCCATCTCCTTTCTATGAGGATTTATGGTCCCTTGATCCCTCTCACGGGCCTTTCAGGTATTTTCCACAGGATAACAGAAAGGTTTGGGCTGGAAGGGGCCTTAAAGCTCAACTAGTACTAACCCCCTGCCATGGGCAGGGACACCTTCCACTAGATCAGATTGTTCCGATTTGGTTTAGGGAGAAAACAAAAGCTGTAGGCGGTTGGAAAAAGTGTAATTAACATCAGAAAATACACATCACATCACCTCCCCTCCCTCCAGCTCTCGATGGGGTTCATTCTCTGCTCCCTGACCCCGTGCAAGGTGGGCATGAGCAATGCACAGCGGGGCTCTCACTGCACAGACCCTCTACTCAAAGACATTTTATATAGAAAATAAAAGCAAACTTGCTCCATCCACATGATTTCACTGTCCATCCTTGCATCTGCAAACGCTTAGCGCTCATGCTAGGCTGGTCTGGGGTTAGCAGCCACCTAAAGGGAGTCAGACTGTGCCAGCCCAGCCGTCCCTACGGCAGGCATGGCAGTGGCAGATCTAAGCAATACAAACCCCATTTCAGCTGGACAGGCGATTCTTTAGCTTAACTCTGCTTCTGATTGAGAAAACAAGATCAAGGAGGTGGTATTTGTCTTTAGCATTTATTTATCATTGGAAAAAGAACCCTTTGAGCAAGCAAAGATCACAAGCACGTCACAATCAATTGGCTATACATTAATGTGTGTGTGTGTGTGTGTGTGTGTGTGTGTGTGACTTTCATCAGAATAGCAACAATGAAAAAGCACCACAAGAAGGTGTGCTTAACATGTTTACAAGAGACAATTTGTGATATGCAACCAAACCCAGGCCACAAAATATTAATTAGACACTTCCTATCTGCCTCCAAGAGGCAAGAGTTTGTGGAATTCATAGGCGCCAGGTTTTGGCACCAGGCACATTGCAAATGAAGAAGCAGATGATCGGTGTGCGAAGCACTCAGAAAACAGGAGCTCAGTCAGCAATTAGCACCATTTCGCAGAAAGGAGTAACAGTACAATACAATGAAAATGCGAAAGCAAGCAATAGACAGCACAGGAACTCTCACAGGGTAAAAAGCAAAACATTTCTCTTTTTTTCTTTCTTTTTACAAGGAAAGCAAAACATATTACAAATCAGCGGTGGAACAGAATCAGCGTTGTGGTAGCTGGAAACAGAACAGCAGAGCACTGTTTCCCAGTGGAATTGACAAGCTCAGAGCCCAAAGTGAACTTGAAACGGCAGAGATTCAGTCTCCTTTCTGGTAAACCTGAGTGGGTTGGATGGGCATAGAGTCTGTGGAAGGTAGAGCAATGCAGGATTTTCCCCTGAGGCTTGCCTCTGCTGCAGTTCCTGGTGTTCAGTGCAGTACTAGCCTGTGTGCTTGGATGTGTGTGTGTGCTTGGATGCATGCTGAGGATCTGGTGCACATGGGGCACAGGCCACAATTTCTATCCCTATTTTATTGCTGTCTGAGAGGGAGGTCTCCAGGCCCTACCAGTCTCCCAGGCTCTTTCTGCAAAGAAAACCTTCCAAGGACCATTCATTGCACCCAAAGAGAAGTGTCAAAAACAGGCAGCTCAACAGCCCTTGGAAAGTTCCTTCGCTAGAGCAGGAATTTAGACCACTGGCTAATACTTCATACCTAGCTCAGTAGTGAACTCATGGAATGGCTTGGGTTGGAAGGGACCTTAAAGGTCATCTAGTTCCAAGTCCCCTGCCACCAAAAAACTTCATGTATTTTGGAAACATGAAGCCATATTCTGACCACTCACTGTGTGTGTTTCAAACACTGTTATGGGTGCTCTTCATTGAGAAGAAGCCAGCCTGAAGCTGTTGGATGATCAGCAGTTGATCCAGAGCCATGGAGATGCTTGGATTAGGTGGTCTGAGCATCTTAACAATGTTCTTTGGGCAAAATTTAGTTCACCTTGAAGTCAAGGGTTAAATTCCCATTGAATTCAAGGCGAAGTGATGGCAAGCGTGGTGTGTCTTTAAATGTGAAACTTTGGGCCAAAAAATAATAAGGAGAATTGTTTTGCATGGTCTGTCCTTACGCAAGATTGGTGTGTTGAGCTATCGGGAACTGTCTAGTGCCTTACTGACGTGTTCTGTCTGCTGGGACATGTCATCTTCATGGCTGAAGCTACATCCTGCGGTAGGGAAGGACGTTACTGAGGAATGTGAAGATGCACGAAGCATGTTAAAAGCCAAGGAATCACACCAAGTCTTGGGAGCTCATCTTCTCTGGCCACTTGTCCCTTGTGCAATGGGTGGGAAGAGCTGTGAGCAGCACTCCTCTCAACACAAGCCTTTTGCTGAGCTGCCCTGGAGACAGAGCTGAGCAGTGCTGCAGGGGCTTCTGAGCACTCAGAAAAGCAATGGTCAATATGGATAGGTCAGAATCTCCATGAGGCATGCACATCAAAAAAAAAAAAAAGCACTACATTCACAAAGATTTCCACAGTTTTACTTCCTGGAGGATTTTCCCTGGTTTCCTCCTAAACAGCGGAGGTTTAAATATATATATATATTTCTATATATGAATATATATTTTCCACATACACAACCTGACTAGCTCATAGCACACAGTTCTAACACAGCTAAGCTTGGAAATACACCACTGAATTCAGAACACTACACTTACTGATACTCAAGGATTTAGGCTGTTAGCGCAAGGCAAACAGGACACATCACGTAATACACTGAACTTGGCATTTATTCATTACTAAGGCCAGCAAATGTCACTATCTGTATATCACAGAGCTTTCCTCCTCACTGGAAACTTTCTCTCAGCCTTGCAGCCCATCACTCATTTATGCTTCCTAAAGACTCAATTCTAATGTGATGAGATCTCAAAAATGGGACTCCTCACCCTCCCAACAAATCTGTTTTTCTGCTAGATAGTTTCACATCACTAAAATACCCCTAATAGTAAGACTTTCCTCATTCCACCACCTCTACAGCAACACACCACCTTTCTACCCTACTCCCCATCTCTGTCTTCATTCTTCCCAATTGTCCTCTGAAAATTTCAAGCGGGACTTCATGTTAGGAGAGAAATTTTGGAGCTGAAAAAATAAATAACAAGAACCCTGCATCCTCTGCTATGGGAGGGTTTAACATCTCAGTCTGGTGGGATCAAGACTAATGCTTATAAATTTAGGACCCAATCCAGAAGTTAGGCACGTAAATTTGGATTGGGACCACAACTCTCCCACTGATCCAATGACCCAGATTCTGAGGGATGCAATGCCAGTCTGTTGGGCCAGTTCATACTCGCTGACAAATGGTCCTGCTGTGTTTAGAGCTTCCAAACCGGTCGTGGGGATTTCCTAGAGTAAGAACATATGAAATAGGATTGAAATCCTGAGATCTTGTCTGGAGGGAGTCTAGGGATCCCAGCAACTTTTTTATGGCCCTCTTAGGATGCTCATGGGCCAACATGAATGTCATCAACTGGAAGAATTAACACAATGGGGGCTGACAGCTCTAGCCAACCGTGGTGACACATTTCTTTCTACCCCTTGGAAGGCCATTCCTGCAAACTAAACCACTTTCTGAAACCTAGCCCTGTTTACTGGTACCCCAGAAGTGAAGAAAGCAGACCAAGATTCAAAACAAAACAGGAATAATTAAAAAGATCCATAAACTAGGGGAAAACAAAGGGAAGAACAACTTGCTGATAACCTAATCTAACCTGCCAAGTGCTTGGAAAGTCTTCACGGCTCACTGCGCCTTCCCTCACTCTTTTTTCTGAATCAAGGACTTCCAGTGGTGTTGATGAGTGAAGTTGCCTTGATGCAGTTAGACCTACTCCCAGCTACCCTCAGGGAGGATTTGGCCCTTTATTTCCATGAGATCTCCTTTCCCATTGCTTCTTGGAGCAGAATTCCCTCCTGTGTCATCAGGGGCAATTGTTCTTGGTCACACCACTGATTCTGGTGGATTTGCAGCAGATCCACAGCACCATGAATGAAACTGATCCTCTCTGCCTTCAAAACCCTTCACCTGCTGACATCAGTGGGAGGTGACACAACAATGGCCAACCCAGAAGGGCCTCATGGGATGAGAGCACAGCCCATCCGTGGCTCAACAGGCACTTCGATGCTGCCAAGGTGCTGAGAAACCAAGCCCCAAGAAAGTGACAGATGTAATCGCTGTTGATCCATCACCTTCCATCTCTTAGGACCCTGCTTGTGCATTCCCACGTCCCTCACTCTGTGCAGAGCCGTGTTGTGCAGGCAAAGCAGAACAACCTGACCTCAGAAACAAGAATTTCCTAATCCTCCTTGGAAATAAAACAGAAAAGCTTCTAATACAATCAGAACAAAAAGCAGATTAGAAGCCTCTAATTAATTTTGTGGCCTTTATTTAATCAAAGAGGGAAAAAAAAGGAAAGAAGAAAGAAAGTAAAGGAAAAGAATGAGAAAGAAAGGAAAGTGCAGTGACATTTACTCTTTTGCTTCAGCCAGTTTATTGTTCATCTCTTTACTTTTCTCCTTGTCCTCTGGCTTTGCTGTGTTGGAGGTCTCAGCGCTCTTTTTCTTGGCAGCCCGGCCAGATGCAATCTGCTTGTCTTTGGCCTTTTTCAGGGGTTTATGGCTTGTTGTGGTCTTTTTTGGTTTGGAAGGCTTTATGCTAGGCTTTTCCACCTGCATGGAGGGCGACAGGCAAAACAACAACACAGAGATGGAGAAAGAGAGAGAGAGACACACACAAGGACAGGTGGAAAACAGGATTTAGATCTGAAACAGCACAAACGTTACTTATCTACCCAGCTCTGCCCTGCCACAAAGACAGGGGAGCAGCTGGGTTCATGCTGAGTTGCAAATGGCCAGCTCCTTTCAGGATGCCCTGAAGTCACAGTGCCCCTGGAGCCAGCAGAGCCCATTGTATCCAGATCATGACAGAGCAGGTTGAATAGGAGAGGGAGCATTATCAGTCATTTTATCAATTCCTGCATCTTTTTCTCACTTCAGGAGGAGTTTAGCAAACCCACAGAGGACTGTGTCTCTCTGGATTGGAAGCAGAGAAATGATGCTCAGGACAAAGAGGCTGATACAGGTCTCCACCTTTCCTGAGGAACAGAACTCCTCTGCCTGTTTGTCCTTAACAGGTTCTCAAAATGGAGGAAAATTACTTTGAGATACCTGAGGTGCAGGAAACTGATTGGCACTTGAGAAAACTCCACAATAATGTCTTATTAATGTCATCTCCACAATAATGGCTTATTAGCTACAAAATTAAGGAGGAACAGAAGCCTTCAGCTCCTACATGCTTGCCCTGCCATCCCTCTCAGACCTCACAGATCTAAGCACTCATCAATTCAGGGAACTTATGGTCCTGGGCTTAAAACTGCACAGACTGAGTCCTTTAATATGCAGGTCCTCTGCTGCTCCTAGAAAACGAGGCTGGAAGACATTTCAGCTCAGGCCCTTCTTGACATAAGTTCTTGATCTGATCAAAGTCGGAAGTGTGTACTGTCAAAATCTGTGGAATGCTCTGAATTAATGGCAGACAAAGATCTGGCTCTTACCAGATTGCTCCTGGGATAAAATGTAATGTGGGGTTCCTATAGTTTTGGAGAGAGAAAGAAAAAGCTGCCTGGGTAATCACATAGAAAATGACAACAGAAGAACCTCTTCATCTGGGCCCTACCCTCCCTTCTTTACAGTTTGATGTAGGGCATTATTGTCTCCAAAGTGCCTCAAGAGCCCATAGAATTATAGAACAGTTTAGGTCAGAAGAGTCCTTAAAGACCATCTCATTCCAACCCCCTGCCATGGGCAGGGACACCTTCCACTAGATCAGGTTACTCCAGCCCCCACCAACCTGGCCTTGGACACTGCCAGGGATGGGGCAGCCACAGCTTCTCTGGGCAACCTGTGCCAGGGCCTCACCATCCTCACAGCAAAGAATTCTTTCCCAATATCCCATCTAACCATGCCCTCTCTCAGTGTGGAGCCATTCTCCCTTATCCTGTCCATCCAGGCCCATGTCCAAAGTCCCTCTCCAGCTCTCCTGGAGCCCCATTAGGCACTGGAAGGGGCTGTAAGGTCTCTAAGGGCTCTGAGGTCTCCCCACAGCCTTCCCTTCTCCAGGCTGAACATCCCCAGCTCTCTCAGTCTGTCTCCATAGCAGAGGGGCTCCAGCTTTCGGAGCATCTCCATGGCCTCTTCTGGACTTGCTCCGACAGATCCATGCCTTCCCTGTGCTGAGAACCCCAGAGCTGGACACAGCACTGCAGGTGGGGTCTCACAAGGCAGAGGGGCAGAATGGATGAGAGGAGCAGAATTCCCTTCCTGACCTCCCTGCCTATGCTGTGGGATCAGCCCAGAACCCTGCTGGCTCTCTGGGCTGCCAGTGCACATGGCCAGGGTGTGTTTAGTTTTTTATTCACCACCACCTCCAAGGTGGATCCCCAGATGCACCTGCTGGTCGGAATGAAGATGCCACATAAATGGGAGAGACAGCAGGCAGTGGTCAGCCCAGTCCTACTGTGCTGGACATGTCCCCCCAGGAGAAGTGATGGCCCTGGGTCCCTTCTGCCGTGTTTCTCACCTTTGGAGGTTCTTTGTAGGGTTCACTGTAGAGAGTGCGTATCCTCCTGCGTTCCAGGTATTTGTTATCAGCTGGAGAAGGCTTGCTGGTTTCCCCCTTGAACTGAGCGCTGTAACTGGTTTCATGGGTCATTTTCTCCTCTGGTGGCTTGTACTGAGGCTTTGCTTTTATCGCTTTCACAGGCTTGATGTCTATCCAGGGTCTGAACTCATTTCTAAAGACCAAAAAGGAAAGGGGTTCAGGAATTAAAACAGCAGGAGAGCAATGATAACATGGGAATGGACCCTGCATTGCTCAACAAAGTCTATGTGAGAAGGATTTTGCCTCCATCCAGTCAAACTGGTTCCCAAGAGCTCACTTTTTATCTTATTCAAAACCTATTGACAAATTATGAGAAATTAAAATGAAATGTGGTCTATTAAAATCAGCCAGTCCTAGACACCCCTTAGCCACGCCTGTAAGTACAGAATTGTATTATTCCACCTATATTGCACCAAATTATGCAGAACCGTTTTGTTAATTCCATACTAACAGATAAATGATAAGACTGAAACATAACTGATTAACATAAAACTGTTTTAGATGTAAAGCAGAGCAGGAAATGCACAGTTTAGCAGGTATAGTGTGAGCTATGGCTTCTCTTTATTAACTGATAGTGAATTCCTGAATTACAGGGAAAAAAATAACACCATATTTCATTTCTTTCAGACAGAGCTGCAACTTTTTGGAAGAAAAAAACCCCAAACACAGTTGACAGTGTGGACCAGTGTCTGCTGGACATGTACTAGTTCCACAGTCTCCTTCTCTTGCTTTTTGTAGTTCTTCCCAATACAATGCCAACGACCTCCCAGGTTTGAAGCAAACCATTTCAATTTGTCTCTAAAAATCACCATTCTCGCAAGAATGGGGAAGGAGAAACTCTAAATGTGTTGCTACCTTATGAGAGGTTGTGCTCAGACATAGTCCAAAGCAGTGTTTAGATCCTTAAAACTCCAATGCAAGCCAGGATCTATCATAACAGGGTTGATACAAGCCCTGCAAAGGGGTGAATTTTCCTTGGCAATCACAGAATTGCTGAATGGTTTGAGTTGGCTGGGACCTTAAAGCTCATCTTGTTCCAACCCCTTTCCACGGGCAGGGACACCTTCCACTAGACCAGGTTGTTCCAAGCCCTTGTCTTAATTTAAGGACTTCCAAAGCACTGGGATCTCTTAAGCTGCAGACTCTAGCCCTCCTGCCTGTTCCACTCAACCACTTTTGGGTTGTATTACTCGTTTCAGCCTGGATTCTTAGGGAAATGAACTCTGTGTAAGGGTGCTGCCAGTCAATCCCTTCCCATAACAGTTCTGAACATCTTGATCAGCAGATATTCGGCTTTCACTTTTACGAAGATAAGCAGCTGGACTGAGTCCAGAGGCTCAGGAAAGCTTCAGAATGGACACGTGCATGTCATCAGAGGATGCTCAGGCAGGGATGCTGTGCTGGAAAAGGTCATCTGTTGTCTTGGCTGAGGACAGAAGAGCGCGAGTCGTCCCAGCCCAGGCGCCTCACCTTGCCTGCCCTGTCATCTCTTGCCGCAAGGAAGGCAAAGCCCCTCTGCCAGCTCCAGCCCCTTGATCTGGAGAGCACCACTCGGAGCTCCAGCCGTCAGGGAGAGAGGGAAGGAGAGTGCGGGGGGGAAGCGGGGGAAGACTGACACCACCCTTCCCTTTGTCCTTCGAACCACGCGTTCGGCTGTGAGTGCCGTTTTGTGGGGGAGCAGGGTTAACCCCGGCGTTTTCGGGTCTCTTTGTTCTGGGAGCACTCCGCAAGATTTACCAGTTTTGTTACCTAGCAGTTATTTACTGTTATTTTTTGCCTGTTGCTGTTCTGCTTCTTAGGAAACTGTTATATTTTCAGTTATCTACTCGTATTTTTTCCTTATTGGTGGAAAGGGATTGTCTGAACCCGTAAAGGGAGACAATTCATTCCCAAGTGTTCTCCTTTAAGTTATCTCAAACCAAGACAGGTTGACAAACCCAAAATTAATTCTAAACTCCTCAGAAGATAAGAGGTTTCTTCCTAGGATCCACTTTTGTTCCAAAGTAGACTATATATTTTCAATATATGGAAACAAATAAATAAATAAAATGGTGGACTAATTCTCTATCTGTCCCTCTGACTTCTTTCCTAGCAACTTCAGAACCCATTAGCTATTTTCTATTGTATTTATGGCAGAACTACAAATCTCAAAAGTTAAAATCACAACACCTTTCCTCAAAATCAGTGAGTGGGCACATGGGGAACATCCAGAGAAACTTCTGCAGCTGAGGGTAAGAGGTAAAATTCATATTTCTCACTCATTCTCAAGCCAGCTGGACAACCAATCCCCACAGACCAACAGGTCAACCAGCAAAACCAAGCACGTATTGCATCTACAGAACCAGAGACAAAGGATGGAGGCTGTTGTACTGTGGATGTAGGGCCTGGATTTTAAAGGTGGAACACAAACCAGGATTTATTCATTCTGCTGCTCATAAAATACTGGTTTATATAGAAGTAAGCTCTGAAGCAGCATGATTGTATTTGTTACCATAGTGCCTGGCAACCTCATTAGCATCTGTATTAAGCAAACAAGTGAGGAGAAAGTGAGGAGAAAATGAGGAATGTGTCTTTACAAATAAACTGTGAACCTGGTTACAGATAAGGCCAGAGACAGACCAAGGCCTGGAAGATTAGCCAGCAGGAGGAACCACCATAAAATAACTGAGGAATGTTACTAACTGACATGGATAGTTGCCTGGACAAGACCGTGTTAACTTCTCAATACAGTGAAGAAAAGACTTAAGGANGTGAAGAAAAACAGAGACTTAAGGAACCATAAAATATCATTCATTATACCAAGAAAAGGGAGGGGGGGTGCATGTTAGAGATAGACACTTAGTACGCGATTCGAGAAGTCTGTGCCTTCCAAGTACCCCAGCCAATGGGGCAAGGGAGAGGGAAAATGCGTACGGGAAATTAGGATAAAAAGGAGGCTGCATCCTCCAGCGATTTGAGAGACCCCATAGGAAATGCCTATGGCCTCCCCCTTTATCCGAACAAAGTTAAAGAACTTTTGGACATAAATCTCTGGTGTCGTGAATTTTTCCTGACAAAGCATGCAGGAAACGACAGGCTTCTCCCCAAAACACCTGTGGTCTCTGCAGAAAACGCACAGAAAAGCTTTGTGCTGCCTCTGGGCTGTCAGGAAATGCATTTCTTCAGAGATCCTGCAACAGAGCTGGGCTGTTTATGCAACAATCAGTCTCGTCTGACTGTGAAAAATGAGACTGCTCATTTCCATCCGTGCTTTGCTGGTCTTAATGCAGATGCAACAATTCTGTGAGTACTCAGCTCCACTGTTCCTGGTGATGGAACTTGACTATTTCATGTCTCCCAAAATGAGCCTTTGCAGGCAAAGGATAAACCAACAGCCGTTCTTAGGTGGAGACATGCTGATGCACTGTGTCCACCAACTCTGGAATAGCTCAGCCTCAGCCTCTGGAAATGGGAAGATAGAAGGCTATTGATCAAGAAATACCATACAATGTTGACAAAGAAATTCTAAATACCAGTATGTCACATGGATTCAGTGCACATCCAGAAATAACAGATTGCCCAGAGAAGCTGTGGCTGCCCCATCACTGGAAGAATTCAAGACCATGTTGGATGGGGCTTGGAGCAACCTGGTCTAGTGGAAGGTGTCCCTGCCCATGGCAGGGGATTGAAACTGGATGGTCTTTAAGGTCCTTTCCAACACAAATCATTCCAAATGATCTGGAACTGGCCTGATGCTCCAGGATATTTACGTCACGCAGAGATGTTGTGTTATACATTTACATACTTCTTATATACAGCAAAGAAGTGAGAGGAAAATTAGCAGCTTTAAGAGTTACTTTAAAAAAAGTTTTAAAATATTTTATTTTATTTTATTTTATTTTATTTTTTATTCTGGGAATAGTAAAAATATCTGTTCTCTAAGGTACCATGTCAGTTGTTCCTTTAACACTAAAACTATTGCTGGAGGATAGTTTGGAGAAAGATTCTGCTGTTCTGAGACTTCCCTCATTCCTGCTTAACATTCCAAGGCCAATTTGTGGGGAAGGTACCCAAAAGTTACAAATTTCTTCTGCAATCTGAAACAAGTCCTGAAAATGTTATTTTCCCCCTATTTTCAGAACAATAGATCATAGTGGTGTCTGGACCTTCGCAGAATTCTGCACACCAAATTAGCTCTCAAAGTGTTCCAGGAACATGCTAAAACCCATGCTAAAAGAGCTCGGTCTCACAGCTCACTGAAATATTTGCTCAGGCAGCAAGGATGAGCCATGGACCAGCTCCAGTCTGGATGTATCCAACAGGCACAGCGTAGTCCAGCTCTGAAATTCTTTATCTAAGGGATTTTCACTGCTCTTAGTTTTGCTGAGGAAGATTTTAAGAATTGCTGTCTTGGTGTGAAATGGAGGAGTTGAACTGAAAAAGCAGCAGATTACATATCTCCTAATTTTCTGCCTAGCTCTGGTCCCAGGCTTACCAAGAATAATTAGAATCAATAGGGAACCCAGCATTGACCTGAAATGGAATTCAAAATAAAACTCAGTGAAAAGGAGTATACGAGGCGTCAGATGACGTTTTGCAAGCCAAGTTCAACAGGAAAAATTCCCAGTGAGGTTAAAGAGAGTTTATCCATCTATAGACCTGACGAGAACATAAGGCTGTACAGGACAGGGCAGATGCCGTGCAAATGAATAGGCAGCAGATCTTATAACATGACAGTATCCTGGGGAGGTGGTGGCCTGATCTATATCCATTAAAGCCAAGCCTGCTCTCCACATACATCAGTGAACACCACACTGCTCCTGCGTGAGGCTTCATCCACTCCCATGCTCCATTTTAGTTGCATTTCCCCCTTGACTGAGGATTGCTGAAGGCAGTGGCAGGTGAAGGTGACCTGAATACCTTCCTTCAGCCCAGCCAGGGCACACCGGGGTTGAAATCAGCTCCCAGCTATCTCTGGAGATGCTCATCAAGTCCCATGTAGGCACGGATTGCCCTATCTGCTGATGCCAGAGCAAAGCCAAGAGCGAGAAGGAAGGGCAGGACAGGTTTAAGCACTTCAAGGCTTCCACCTGCTTTGAAGGACTTTAAAGAGAGGCTGCATTTGTTCAGTATCAACACAGGGAGTTCAACATATTCTGCTGACAGCAGCTCTGCTGGCACTGAGCCAGGCCAATTCCCTCTTCTTGATATACAAAATAATGAATAGTGCAGAAAAAGGAGACTGGAGACTTCATGATGGAGTCCTGCACAGGAGGGATATTTCTAGCTTAATCTGGAAAAGTACAACTCCACAAAAAAAGAAAAATATTCAGATTTTTCACTGAAAAAAAAGATTCTTTACAAAATGTTAGGCCCGAAACATTTTAATTAATTCTTAAACAAAAATTTCATTTTCTTTTTCAGTTATTTTAATTCTTTAATTCTTTAATTCTTTCCCATCCCTTTTTTTTTTTTTCCTGATTTTACTCAGGACAACACGAAAGGACTATGAATCCTCTTATGAAGCAAAACATCAAAGTGCTTCACAAGGACTATTTCAGAACACGACATTTCTCTTTAACGTTTCTCTAAACAAAACAGCAGTGAAAAAAAGATACATTTGAGCCAAACTAAGTAGAAATTATGTCAGGGATTTTCAAACTTTTTTGCCTTTCTGGAATACAATATCACTTGCTCTTATATATTGTCCAGCTCCCTTATCCCTCTTAAAGCAGGAAATGAGATGTTTGGTAAAATGAAATAGTAGGAAACCCAAAATCCATGATAATGGTTAGTTGAACTCAATGCCAGAGGAGGACACTGAACTTCAGTATATAATGAGATTTAATTAAGTCATGGCTGTTTAGATGGATATTGAGACTATTCAGAGTTATCTTCAGCATTTAACTGTTCCTTAAAAACCATGGGCCAAAGCAGGAGATATTCCATGATGCAGGAATCTCCTCCAACCTCCCTCTGGTTTTCTGGTTCTGGCTGTGATCAGCTGAAGATACTGGACTAGCTGGATTCCAGGCAAATTCTGCTCAGACAGGATTGCTCAGATGAGGAGCAGGCTCGTGTTTTGATGCTAAAGCTGTTCTCTTTTCTAATGCAAACAGAAAGAAATACATGTGGACTCAATATAAACAGGCTGTGCATCCTCCTGCAAACACAACTGATTTTAAGACAAGCCTGATCAATGGATACTGCCCTGCAAGAGCCCAAACCTGCCTCCTAACCCATTTCCAGCAGCAAAGGAATGATGCCTCATGCACAGGTCCCTCATGCAATAGTCAACAGCGCAATGTGTTCTTGTTTGCTAGAGAAATAAGACCAAAATTTTGGGCCAGAGTGATTCCTTGCTGCTGCTGACAGCGTGACATGTTACTGCCACACAACATGTCCCCTGCACCCCAAGACACTGGAGCTGCTGGAATGAGTTCAGAAGAGGACACAGAGATGCTCCAAGGGCTGGAGTCCCTCTGGAGCCGGGCTGGGAGAGCTGGGGGTGTTCAGACTTGACAAGAGAAGGCTCTGGGGAGACCTTAGAGTCCATTCCAGTGCCTAACGGGGCTCCAGGAAAGCTGGAAAGAGATCTTGGACAAGGGTCTGGAGTGACAGGACAAGGGGGAATGGTTTCACACTGCCAGAGGGCAGGGTTAGATGGAATATTGGGAAGAAACTCTTCCCTGTGAGGGTGGTGAGGCCCTGGCACAGGTTGCCCAGAGCAGCTGTGGCTGCCCCATCCTTGGAAGTGTTCCAGGCCAGGTTGGACAGGGCTTGGAGCAACCTGGGATAGTGGGAGGGGTCCCTGCCCATGGCAGGGAGGGGGATCTTTCAGGGCCCTTCCAACCCAAACCAGTTTGTGAACCTGTGATTCATTAATTTCATCCCATTTTTCACCCCAGTCCCCTTTAGTTAAAAGGTCAATTCCAACCAACTCGTGTTTCAATGACCTTGTCAACATACAAATTTGCCACTGCACGTGTAAGAACACCCCTGTCACTGCCTGCTACATCCAGTGCCCCGTCTCCAGTTCCTATGTGGATGCTTAATGGCAGCTTTATCCTCTAATGCCTGTGTTATTATCTTGTACACAATAATTTACTGTAAAGCTGGAGTGAGACTGTCAATGGTATAAAGAAGCTCCTGGTGCCCAAGATTAATTTTTCCCCAAGCATTAATAGTCAACCTCTAAGGCATGTACATAAACACACACATATATCTATGTATAAACACAAGTACATAGAGCAAGTCAGTTTGGATGAGCCAATTGTGTACAAAGACTAAAACAATGTGAAATATATTAATGCATGAATTTGAAACTAGGACAATGGACAATGGAGTGAACATGAGCAGGATGGGGAGAGACCAGTATTTCTGAACATCCCTGGTTAGGGCCTATCAAGCACAGCACTGGCACAGAAGAGGAGGAAAGTGCTGAGCCTTCAAGAAGGTAACTTTAGCGCTGGCTGAAGGAGGTTATGATCAAGACATCATCAATATACTGAAAAGGATGAAGTCAAGTCATTTGTCAGAGCAGAATCATGTTGTGATCCATTTATAAAAGCTGCTTGAGTCAGCAGCCCCCAAATCATGGATATTGCGTTGCCTGAGGGCCATGGAACACGGGGTCCAAGGAGGAAGAATTATTGTGCAGGCTGTCATGACTAAAACATCACAAAAGCAGGACTGAAGGTGACAGTGAACACTGCAGAGGGCCAAGGAGCTGAGGGAGATATGTGGTTGTGGGTAAGTAACTCTAATAGTAACAGGTCAGACAGTGTGGAGAGGTCCATGGATGATAGGGAAGGATGAGAAAAATCCCCACACTCAGACTAGGTGGCCCATCTAGGCAGTTTCATCACACAAAGCCAGCTTTGTGGACCTCAGGGTAAACACGAGCACCCTCAAGATTGTTTCCTTCTTTCCACTGCTACCTTCACCTTAGATATGCTCTCCAGCCTGCAGTGCCCACCCAATTCCCTGTGCTGTCCAGCCACAGCGAGAACACAGTCTCAGCCTGAGAAGGGATATCATCAGCATCCACAACAGCCCAGGAACTCCAAGCCATCCCAACCTCCTGGCAGCTAAACGCCCTCCAAAGGGAACAGCATGGACTCTGAGGAGCATAACATTGGGAGATCCCACAGCAGAAATCCCAGAAACCAGGAAAAGGTCTATCCAGGGAACTGGAGAGAGGTTAAACCAAATAACAGTGAGACCTCCCGGTGTGAATCACAACCCTGCGGAGATTTGCCAGTTAATACCACTCTGAATTTCCCTTCGTATTATAAGCTCATGGGTCCTGCTGAAGAAGGGACACGTGTTGGCCATTCCACACAGAAGTTTTCGTGCTGTCTCCATACAGGCTTAAGCCTGTAAAGATGGTGAACTCGACACTGGTATCATCAAGGAAGCCAGCCTATGCAGCCTGCTGGAAAAGCTCCCATGGTGATCACAGCCTGAGCTTGCCTGCAGAAATAACCCATCTGTGAATGTTGTGTTCACCCCTGGAAAATGGGGCAGGATCAGGCCAAAGTTCTGCCAACATCCCATTTAATAGCCTGTATGTCTATTCTCCAGCAGATTGGTCTAGGAGCAGCATCTCAGCCCCCTTGTCCTTCAGAAGAGAAGATGACTGTAAAATTTTCCACAAGGTTAAACAAACAAAGCAGTTCATATCATGGATGCTTTGGCACAACAGCATTTTTATCAATGGAGTGCTGTAGGATTGGGAAAAGTGTTGCCATAGGCAGATCCAGATGGGCTGCAGGAACCAGAACAGCGTGAGGGGAGCCAAAGTGCTCTTGGGAGAGTTTGCTGGGCCAAAGAGCACCACGTATCTGACTCCCCTTGCAAGACAACATGCACAGCTGCGCAGAAATACAGACATGTTAACGAGTAGTCTCATCCATAAAGGTCCCAGGGATAAAAAACCTTGAGAAGAAACCTTCATATTGGGAAAAGTGGAAGAAATGGCAAAGACAACACAGAGTTGGAAATTCTTCTCCTCCCTAAGTGCGAAGATTTTTTAGTGCAATTTATCATGAGTGCAATGAACTAATTCAAATATCCAATGGTATGCTGAGAAACTGGCAGCTGCCTGCCTCTGCTCATCCCCATGCAAAAGGGCACAATCAATCACTGAATCATTTAGAATGGAAAAGCCCCCTAAGACCATCAAGTCCAACCATTGTCCTGGCACTGCCAAGCCCACCACTAACCCACGTCCTCAAGTGCCACATCCACACGTCTGTTCAATCCCTCTAGGGATGGGGACTCCACCACTGCCCTGGGCAGCCTGTGCCAGAGGTGCCACATCCACACGTCTGTTCAATCCCTCTAGGGATGGGGACTCCACCACTGGTGACCTCGTGAGTCTTTGGTTCTTGTGGGATTCTTGGTAGAGAGGTGTTTTCAGCACTTCATTTCAAGTGTCTGAAGACGCAAATTGCAGATGAATTAAAAAGGCATTATTTCAGTTCAGGAAAACACTTCAGCACCTGCACAGTGGCCTTTAGCTGCTCCACAGAGGTAAATATGAGCAATAAATGACTTCCTGAATCAGAGCTTCATACTGCAAAAGCTACATGTGAATCCATGATGTGACTTGTAAGAGATGAACCTGGTGCCACAAGATGTGCTAATAAACACTGAGGAAAATTAAGCTTTTTAGGTCAAATGAAGCAATTGCATTTCACAAACTCATAGCATGATCAGTCCCTGGCAGAGATCCAGCAGGAGGATGGGGAGGGAAGCCAAAGACATCACCTTTCAGCAAAGACAGGACAGATGGTTGGTTAAAGAACTGAAGAGCTACTGCCCGAGGAGATGAAGGACAAGTGCATCTCCCTGACCGGCACCACTGACAACAGCTCTGGTCTGAATTCGTAGAATCCCAGAATGATTGAAGGCACCTTAAAGCTCATGTCATTCCAATTGCCCTGCCATGGACAGGGACACCTTCCACTATCCCAGGCTGCTCCAAGTCCCATCCAGCCTGGCCTTGAACACTTCCAGGGATGGGGCAGCCACAGCTTCTCCAGGCAGCCTGTGCCAGTGTCCATTCACACGGCTGCAGGGGTTCATTAAGTCCATTTACTCTCACAGTGCTGGGCAGGGACTGCTGAGGAAAACCTCCGGCCCAGACTTTCTGGGAAGTTCTGCTGTGAAGCTGCTTGAGGTCATTGCTAGCTCCTGTTTCCTAGATCCTGGTCCTTCTCCAGGACAGGGATGAATTAGTGATACTGCAGTCCAGCTGTATGGGAACTGCAAGGTTTGCTCTTGAGGCAAAAGATGGAGATGGGTGGTGCTGGGGACCACAGGTAAGATTTTGTCTGAATTTCTTCAATTGTCATCCAAGTCATGGATACAGAAGGATGGGTTTCCCTGAAGAAAGGTCAGGACATCAATTTGACAAGAAATAGCTCTTCTGTTGCAGCAATATCATTTGACTTGCTGTATTTTGCTGCTCCCTGTAGGGAATAATTACTTTCCTTCTTTCGCAGTGTTGCCCTTTGATTTCATTTCTAGTCTGCATGGCAGTGTAATTGCTCATACAGGAGTAGAAACAGGTTCAGCAGTACAGTCAGTAAAGGAGGAAGATGGTGAAAATTAAATAGCAGCTATATTGTTTTGCCACTGTATTGATGATTTGGACAATATTATTTGCTCCTCACTTCAGTAGCTACTATATGACTGTATCTCAATATTCTATAAATGCTGGTTGGGTACCAGGTATCCTAATTGCATGCATGAAAAGTGAAGAAATTAATTAGTCACAATCTGTTTCAGTTAATACATAAAAGCAATTCCAGGGCTTTCATAGAAGAACTGGTTTCAAAAAGTTTACATGTCCAAGGTGGCAACGAGGTAAATGATAGGAAAAGGGTGGTTTATGGATAGGCATCCCCATGAACATTCAGGGAGGAGGCACTGAGGAACAAGGATCTTGACCACTAAGTAAAGGAGCAGTAAAACAAGTCCCATGGCAAAGTTAGTACCCAAATATCACAGAATCACAGATTGGTTTGGGTTAGAAGGGACCTTAAAGTCTATCTTGTTCCACTCTCCTGCAGGGACACCTCCCACTATCCCAGGTTGCTCCAAGCCCTGTCCAACCTGGCCTGGAACACTTCCAGGGATGGGGCAGCCACAGCTTCTCTGAGCAACCTGTGCCAGGGCCTCACCATCCTCACAGGGAAGAGTTTCTTCCCAATATCCCATCTAACCCTGCCCTCTGGCAGTGTGAAGCCATTCCCCTTGTCCTGTCCCTCCGGGCCCTTGTCCCAAGTCCCTCTCCAGCTTTCCTGGAGCCCTGTTAGGCACTGGCAGGGACTCTAAGGTATCCCCAGAGCCTTGACTCTGTGGTAATTTTTTCCTTGCACTGGACTGGAGCAGTGACACACTGTTACAAGTCCAAAGCAAAGAGAATTTTGAGTAACACCTATTTCTTCTGTCCATACTGCTCATGGCTGGTAAATCCACGGTCAAACCTTGCTGTCTCGTGGCATTATTCCCCCACCCCTTCAGTGATCCCACAGAGCTGAGGGAGACACTGATGTGAGGTCACAGCTCCAATTGCTCTCACGTCAGTGGATGCCTAGAGGACAGACAAGCCTGCAGCTCAGCTTAGAGGCCAAGCAATCAGGACAACCTCCTGTCATCTGTTAGATCACTGAAACTGGGGTGTGGTAACAACTCAGTATCACCTAAGTGATCTTACACTTCAATAGCTCAGAGCCTCCAAGCCAAAAGTACCTCCTGTGAAAGCAAAGCACGCAGACAAATCCCATTTTAGTGTACGAAGTAAAATACAGACATAAAATCCAAACTTCATGTATTTATATGCTTGGGATGGATAACATCTTACTCTTGGAAATGGAAAGAGAATTCAAATCCATGGTGCTTTATCTACCCTCAAGGCATGTCTTCTAGTGGCATTCCACTGCGCAGAAGTTTAAAATCATAGAATCATGGAATAGTTTGGGTGGGAAGGGAAAGATCATCTAGTCCACCTTCCCTGAAATGAGCACAGATATTTTCAACTAGATCAGCTTGCTCAGATCAGGTCATGGTTTGTGGGGATAAATACAAATAAAATTTTTTTTAAAGCATAATACTAATAAAATACATTTTAATATATACTATATAAAATACATAATAAAAATATTAGTGCAGATATTTTTTGCAAGAATTACTCCAGCAGAAAACCTTTGAATCCATCTGCTGCAGTGCCAGATCCAACATGATGAATATTCCACAGCAAACATCTCTGCAGCTGGATGAGCTGCATTTCCACCACGCCCCAAGTGTGTAACACGAGTCAGGGATAGGGGGACATGCTACACACGACATAGGCAGTGTGACAACAACACAGCCTTGAATAATGCAATACAGACATGGATGAATGCAGATTAACCTACATTTGGCCTGCTCACCCGCCTCTGCCATGCCTCTGTGTGTGTGTGTATTTGAGCTTGTCCTGTTTCTTTACAAAATTTTATATATCTAATGAATCTGAAGTGTTTTTTAGCATTCGAGTGACAAGCCAGTCACCGACTCTGACAGAAGGCTGAATTCTGCTTGCCATTTTACCCTTTCCTGTGCGATGCCCCCATTGAACATTTCTGTAGTTGAAATTAAGAGGTAGTAATTCTTTTTAACTCGAAAAACCGAAACAGATCTGGGTGTGAACTAAGTAGATGAAAGAAGAGCTGAGGCTTGAGCAAAGATCTTAAAATAAAGGATTACTGAGCTAAGAGAACGTAATGAAAGGCTGAGTTGGATTTCCCATCTTTACCCTTAAATACTGTGTTATTGCAAGGGCTGCAAAATCCAGTTATAAAATTGATTTGTGCTATAGACAATGAGGTGCAGAGTTTGCATGACATAGGTGGAATTACTGGAGAGGAAATGTGGATTATTTCATTGAAATTGCCCTGGGTGCTGTTGAGAAAGTTGTTCTAAATGCACCATGAAAGACTAGGACAAGGCAGAAGGGGTTTAAACTGCAAGAAGGGCGATTTAGATTAGATATTAGGAAGAAATTCCTCCCTGTGAGGGTGGTGAGGGCCTGACCCAGGTTTCCCAGAGCAGCTGTGGCTGCCCCATCCCTGGAAGTGTTCCAGGCTGGGTTGGATGGGGCTTAGAGCAATGTGGTTTAGTGGAAGGTGTCCCTGCCCATGGAAGGGGGGGGTCTTTCAAGGGCCCTTCCAACCCAAACCCTTCTGTGACTCTGTGACTAAAGTGGGATGAGCAGATGAGCAGACAGGTTCTGGGGACAATGTGGGAGAACTGAGAGGTGGGAAAGCTTCTTTGGGAAGACGACAAATCTTAATATGCCCACGCATATTTCTAGGAAAACATAGAACACACTAGCACAGGTCACTGGGATTGTACGGATGTAACGGGGAGCAGAGTAAGGGCCATCAAAGTTTATCACTTTCTACAGTGTGTCCTGGGTTACAGGAAGAGAGTGGTAGTTTAGCATCATGTGAGTGTAACCAAACTGTATTCTGCTCCCCTCTCCCTCATTCCCGATGAACTGTTAATGATGGATCGTTTGCAAGAGCGGCCCGGGGCACACCCGACCCCTCAGGCTACAAGCCGGGTGTTAGATAAGATAAGGGAGCAGAGGCAAACCCTGTACGGCAGGGTAGTGTCTCTTTTGTGTTCACAAATGACACAGCTGGGATAGCTTCCCCCAGGGAGCACCAACATAGTCGCACCCGTCCTGAGGGGTCATCTCTGCCATGGGCCGTCAGGGAGGCGACGGCCCTGGCACAATGGGCAGCTGTAATGACCTAGGCCATCAAAGACTCCCCGAAATATCCTGTGACTCATAGGATTACCTCATTCCATTGTGAGATTCCCTGCCCTGGGGGAGGTACTGAACATTCCTGTCTGAATCTGATTGTATATAATCTGGTCGCTTTGGGGACCTGGGACACCTGGGACCACCACTGGGCGGATCCCCAGGAGCACCAGAACTTCCACTGGACCACTGCTTTCAGCAGGACTGCAACCATCACTTCCACACGACTGCAACCACTGCTTAACTGGACCGTGGCCATCACCCTGACCAGGCTGTACTCTGACCTTGTGGTTTTAAGCCAGTTTTTCTGTATCATTGCATTTATTGTAACCTTTTTATTAAATTGTAACTCGGACCTGAAATCCCTCTCAAGGTATTTATGTGGGGGTTAATTGCTGTGCTGGTTTACTTTCAAACAGGCACACAGTGTAATACTCAGTTCATTCCACTTCCAGTTCACCCACCTTTCTTTAGGAGCTATCCCAGCCAGAGGGAGGTACAAGAGGTAGATGAACTGCAGAACATGAGAAAATGTTCTCCATTTTATTTGGATCACTTGTGCATCACTAATGTTGTAATGGGGAGTACTCACTGACTCCAGCTCTTTAACAACTGAGTTAGTCCTACGGCACCAAATCGGTAAATACCGGGACCATCAAAGCTCTCTTGGGAGAGTCTGGGGAAGAGACAGCAGAAGGCACTGGCACAGATGGCTCCATTGTGAAATCTCCTCCTAATTACTTAAAAACAAGGACTGATATGAGTGAACAAAGCAATTACTGGTCACTGCAGGTACCATGCTGTCCACACCAAAGCTGTCATGAAATAAAAAAGAGTAAAGAGGACTGTAGGAAAGCTTTATATGGAAAATAGTGAGAAAGCATGTTCTGGAAGAAAGTTGTTTTGTAATCAATTGGTTGTTTTCAAGGGCTCCTCCAGTGTTTACAAGGAGTGTAAAGCTCTGAAAGCTAAGCTCAGACCAAATGGGTTGTGTCTTTATACTAAAGGTGCTCATGTTCAGAGACCCTTCACTGTGCCACATCAAAAGCATCACCCTGAGCACACTGAAAATATCAGGGAGACACACCATGCATGCATGACAAAGAAAATCCCAGGCCATGTGCACAGCTGCCTGTACCAGCAAAGGAGCTCTAGAAATGCTGCGTGCAGAAAACAAAGCCCAGAGAGCTGCAGAGGCTGGGACAAAACCCCAGAAACACCCAGGAGACTCAGAGCCTATTCCCATTTCAGGGAGCATCTGCACTGACATGGTTTGGGAAGCAGATGAGATGTTAACCACCCAGAGATCTGATGTCCTGGGGTCTTTTGGCACCTCCAGGCCCAGCCTGAAATATCTGGAGGAGGTTGCAAATGGACTGCTTGCTTTGAGACGGTGTTGCACTGATGCTCATGTGGCCATAGACACCTGATCTAGAGGATGGTGCCTTTGTAATGTGGCTGTAAATAGCCTTTAAAATATGTCTGGATCGTGGAAACCCACTTCCCAAGAAAGATATCACTAATATAGGACTGAATAAAAATATTCCTCCACTGCATGCTCTCTGCAAGCATCACCCATTCCAGACCTACCTGCCAAATTCAGCTGCCAGCACACAAAAGTGTGCACAGCAATCTCTTTCCTAAAGCAAAAAAAGCTCTCAGGCAGGAAATTTAGGGGCTAAAAATTAAAAGTACCACTTATATAAGTCTTCGGCAAAGAACTATAAGGAGGATTTGTTATTATGAAGCACCCTTTTGCACACAGGAAATGTTTACAGCCTCTCCAAGCCATTTGTATTTGCTGGGTAAATAATATTTGTCTCATTTGAAAATGAGGCAATCTGCAAATACTTCTTCCTTTGGAGCTGTTTCAAGCTTAATGGAGAAATGAAACATGCTAGGGACAAATGTATTAAGCAGGTACTTAACTGAGAGAAGAGATGATGGAAGAAGGCAGAGTTCTTCCCTCCCAGGCAGTGTGTGCAAGCTTTAAACACACTCCTAGGTTGATATTTATTGCAACTGACAGAGCAGAAAGGCTCAGAAAAAGCATTCCTTCTCCTCCCATAAATAATTAACCTCCCATAGCAGTTCATAAAATGTTTATAGTAAGTAATAATTAAATATTGCATTGCAAAAAAAACCAAAAAACAAAAAACAAAACCCTAACATGGTAGCCAAGAGAAAAATGAACCCAAAGGAGGGAGGGGGAAATGAATGCTTGGAAGCTGTCATGTTGGGTTTCCTCTACCAAGCAGTTAAATGGGGTCACTCTTGCCTGTGTTCTGCTCTGTTCGATGAAATCCTGGTCCTGCCCTGAATAACAGGGTGTTTTCCACTGATCTGTGCAACAGCCACATGGAGCTTGCTCTTGAGCCATACAGTCACGGAATCATTTATATTGGAAAAGCCCTCTATGATCATCAAGTCCAACCATTAACCCAGCACTGCCAAGCCCACCACGAACCCATGGCCCCAGGAGCCACATCCACACACTGTTTGAACACACGTGGTGTTTTCTAGCCAGGCAGGGCAGGTTCAGTGGTCCCACATTAAGCTCTGCTGTCAAGCGATGATGCTTTTGATTTCAAGTCACCAGCTATGCACGAATGTGAGGAGGCTGTGAGGCCACTGACAGGTTATTCGGTCTTGGTTGCAAAGATACACAAAGTCCAACATGGGATAAGCCTCCAACAGTTGGACGCCGGCATGGGATAAAGGACCGAAAGCAGGGCAGGGAGGACTAAGGGCTGGTGATCAGCAAGAAGCCACCAAGATAATATAAATCAAATGTCACCATGCATACATCCAGGCAGCTTTTATTAAAACTCTAATTGCTTGATCCAACCTGTGTCCTGGGGAGCATAAAGAAAAGCCAGCAGCACCAAGGTCACTGCAGACAGAAAATCAATGCAGAGAATGAGTGGTAATGATTTATATTTCTTTCCCTAAATTCACGAAGAGGGACTTTGGAGATATCCTGCTGGCATCTCCACAGATGCACAATAACCCTCGGACTTGCTCCAGCAAAGCACTTAATACATTTTTAACTTTTGACATCCAAGTTTTGCTCCTCTTGGCTGTGACAACGCCAGTTTGAGCATCCTAACCCACCATTACATTTCATAGATGCAAAGACAATAATCCATTTCTCCATTCCAAAACCATTCCACACTTTCCAGCTTCCTGCAACAACCATGTCTGCTGCACTCCTGGCATCTCTAATAGGTGTCCTCGGGACTTTCTCTGGTCCATGACTGCTGAAGTACAAAACCAAAACCTGAATAAAAGAGTCTGCCTGAGGCTTGACTAATGTGGAAAGATGTCACATTCTCTCCCTACATCTCAGCACATTACTTGCCCCAGAGTATTTATTTTTTGAGTGCTTTTGTTGTTAATTTATTGTTTTTTAAAATTAAATAACATTGCTGACATGTGATTTGTGATTCACTGCAGAATTGCTTCTGCACCAGCTGTTCCCATCTGCACCAGCACCACTGCTGATCCCTACCTCTGTGTCATTCCCTGCCCTCACCTCTCCTAAACTGCTCCTTCTTTATTTCAAGCTATTTCTCCAATATGTCAAGATCTCTTTGAATTCCAATTAATGCAAAATGATTTCGTCAAACTAAGTGAAGGACTCAGCATGAGATTGCATGGATGAAATATGGCTCCAGACAGGCCCTTGGGTGGGAGGGTCCTAATGCCACATGCTGCCCTTATAAATTTCTTACCTGCAATAAGGTATCAGTTAGAATCACAGGAGGAACATAGTGCTGTAAATTTAAGCTGCCTGTGGGATATTTAAGGCATCCTGTACCTAAGGGGGCTCCAAGGGAGCTGGAAAGCGACTTTGAACAAGGGTCTGGAGAAACAGGACAAGGGGGAATGGAGGGCAGGGTTAGATGGGATATTGGGAAGAAATTCTTCCTTGTGCAGCCCTGGCACAGGTTGCCCAGAGCAGCTGTGGCTGCCCCATCCCTGGAAGTGTTCAAGGTCAGAGAGCCCTATTGATGGGCTATCAAGGATGTATCTGAGATAAATAACTCGCAAGTGATACAAAAGACCTGCCCAAAAGTGAGCTTGTACTCATCAGCTGAGAAAAACCCAAGGAACGACACAAGAACTTTAAAGCTGGTGCCCCTCAGGCTGCCCACCAGTGATCCTTGTCAGATCACCTGAACATGGACATCTCCTTGCCTGCAGAGTGGGTGTAAATGAATGAAATAGAAGGAAGAAAGAGGAAAAATCTAGTTATTTATGAATTTTGTATATAAATATCTTCTCCTTCCGCAAGGTCTTACACAAAACATTACACAGTAATTTCCTACAATATTGCATAAGTAGAATATTCTTGATCATTTGTCCCTGTGGAAGCTTTGAACACATCTCCAGCACCAGTGCAAGTTCCCAAGGGATGTCTCCACACAACAGAGAGGGATAGAGTGTGCACAGCAATTGGGGTCATGATTCCCCTCATTTCCCCTTCTGCATAACAAATACCTGCAGTTTCTATACCAAGGGCATAGCTCTGAACCTGGACACTGCCAGATGCTGGTCTGGCACCCAGCAATATTCATATGGGCTGGAATGCAGTGTCTGCTGAAATCCAGACTGGGGACCAGGTTAAATCAGAATTGTTTGCAAGTGTTTTGAGACCTTAAAACAAAATACAGCCTCTGTGTATTTCAGTGCTTACAGCTCCCCTTATTAGAGCAACGAGAGTATGAAAGTGGGGTACAGCAGTGCACCACCTTCAGGCATCTTCACCCTTTCCAGGCCATAACAACAAGACAAGCCTCTGTTTCCTCCTATTTTGCATCATATCCAAAGTCTGACATGAAAGCACCAATTTTACACAACCATCCAGTTTGACTTCCCACCCAATTTCTGTCTCAAACACCAGTGTGGTACAGTCCAAAGCCTGGTTACCAGTTCCCGGCACTAACTCCTTGGAGCATCCCTCCCCGCCAAGAGGATGTGAAGAAGATGATGATGTGTATGTCACCCCTGATGGGCTGCTAGACATCAAGACCCACTGGAAGACCAAAGATTGGGATAGGAAGGGCTGGACAGACACACCTGACTGCAACTCACAGCTACAGTGTATTGAGGTTAAAGAAATACCTTTCAGTTGTTCACTGCCACCTTCAGATGTCGCACCACCCTGTCCCAGAGGAAGTTGAGGGCTTCCCCAAACCACTTAACTCCAAGAGCTGGGCTTACCAAACACTTACCAAAAGTGCTGCCAAGACTTCAGTTGTGTGGGCACCAGCAGAAGCCCAACCAGAAAACCAACCTCTAAGCCAACAGAGGTGCCTGTGCTTTCTGAGGGTTTCCAGTTCCCAAAGCAGCCAGGGAGACAAACTGCAACTGGTAACAAAAGAGAAATCTCTCTGGGGAGGATGAAAATCCCCTGTGTACAGGGTTCAGCATGGCATGCCAGTTAGCAGTCCTAAAAGCAAGAAGGGGAATCGTGGTAAATGGGGCTGGGGAGAACCTCAAGAACACATTCAATTCAGCCCATGCCCTGGGTCAGGATCAAGCAATGGACCTTTTCATCTTCTCTGAAGGCTGGCTGGCTTTCTGGAGATGCTACAGCCAGTGAGTGAGTGAAACAACCTGTCCTGTGTCATCCCAGAGTTCACACCAGTCAAATGCTGCACACCCTCCCAGCCTCATGGGTTACACAGAGCCTCGGGAGAATTTCTATGAGACACCGTGAAATCACTTTTCACCTTAAGCAAGTTGTGCAATGCCCCATCCCTGGAAGTGTTCAAGGCCAGGTTGAAAGGGGCTTGGAGCAACGTGGTCTAGTGGAAGACGTCCCTGCCCATGGGCAGGAGGTTGGAACTGGATGGGCTTTAAGGTCCCTTCCCATCCAGACCATCCTGTGATTCTGTGATCCTGCTCTGAGCTCTGTTGCAATGCTGCTATGCTGTCAGAAGCTTTTATCCACCAATTGAGGCTCAACCACTGCAACTTTCAATGCCACCTGTGACAGCCGACAGCTGGTCTGAAGGCCTCACGAAGTTCGACATGGATTCAGTCAGTGTCTATTCCTGAGAAAAGAGCCCTAAGAAAATAGATTTAATTAGTTTTACCTGTGAGAATGTAGTGTTAACAGATCTAAGAAATTTAAACAAATGGAAAGAAATATGCAGCAACATTCTACACCTGTTGTTTTTCTGAAATGCTTGAGTGTTTTTGCTATAATTGACCAGTGGTAGTAATTTTGTAGTTATATAGTGGCCAATGAATGTATTGTAGCAGTTTGGTAGCCAATAACCTGGTGGCACGAACGATAAGATATAGAAATGTATAAAAGAGACTGATTTGTTGAATAAACATGGCTTTTGCCCTGAACCTTGCACTGTCCTCTTCATCGTGTCGTGTCCGCCTCAACAGCGACAGCCACCTCCCCTGCTCTCTGCATGATGATGCTGCCGAAACCCATCCCAATTCCCCAAAGTGAACATATGGGTTTCCTTGTGTCCTTCCTCCACTGGGCTGCTTGCCAACACACTCCTCTCTGGGAATCCTCGGTGTGAGTTGCCATAGCTACTGACTGACACAGTGATAAGCTCTGCTGCTTGGCTGAGAGCGGTGCCTTCATCCCCTGGATGTGCGGGGTACCTGGCTGGGGGCTGTCACCCAGGCATGGCAAACCCAACCCAGGGCTTTCACACCATCACAGGATCTTGCATGGGCGACCTCCAGTCCCACATTTCTTCCCCTGTCTCAGATCTTCTGCACATCCATTCATATCCAAGGAATAAGAGCACAAAGTGTGGTCCAAGTCCTGATCTGCAACTCAGCATGCTGATGTCCACAAATCCAGCAAACTGGAAAAATCAGACCTTGGCAGGTAATTCCCTCCCTAGTTTTAGGATCTTCACTGATAGTCTTATCTGATGCACTGGTAGAAAAGTGTGGCCCAGCCTGCAAAAGAGTTTGTAAGATATCGAGGGTCCTCTCAGCCTCCTGCTGGGGCTCAGGATGGTGAAGCTACACGGTCGAAATGGATGTGAGAAGGGAGAGGGACCACCCTGTGCAGTGAAATGGCATCCTGAGCGCATCTGCAGATTTTCCTGTAAAGTCTCATCCGATAAACCAACCAAGAGCACCACTGCTGCCCAAACCTGCCTGTGTTTGCAGCCCATCAGAGCATGATGCTGATTCCTTGCAGGCAAAGCTCCCTGCACGAGAGCAGATGCACAGCCTCTCTCGAAGTGAAAGGCAAAGTGAAAATGTGGGAGGAAGCCTGAAGCTCAGCAATCAGCGCTGAAGAACTTCCTCCCCCTGCATCTGGATAACCTCTCCTTTTCCCATTCATCCAGCACAGAGACGCAAAACTGAGGTTTATTTACCTCAAGTGTCCTGGTACCTTAATTTACCAGCTTTATTGGCCTGGCCAGTTAGAACCTTCCAAAGCCAAGTTTTCAGATGGTCTAACTGAAGTTCTGGAAAATCCAAACTGTCCATATCTTCATAAAATGTGCTTCCTAAGATATCAGAAAGAAATAGATTTGATCCTCCTGCTTGGGAGATGAGCTCTCTACCCTTCTTCCCCTCCTTGGATGTGGCCATGGTACCTTCTGTAACTGATTTAATGGAATCAGGACACAAAGGTCAAATTGGGGGAAACATTAACTAATTCACCTAATAATTAATTTCACATAATCATCATGTAGTTGACAGCTTACACATAGGTCCTTACACAAAGGAGTCCCACAAGAAGAATACTGATCACGCCTTGTGCAAGGGGAGCAAGATTGAGACGAGTGTGGAGCAGGTAATCTGAGCTCAGATGATCTAAGCAGTTGTGGATGCCTCATCCCTGGAAGTGTTCAAGGACAGGCTGGATGGGGCTTGGGGCAACCTGGTCTAGTGGAAGATATCCCTGCCTGTAGCAGGGGGTCGGAATGAGATGATCTTTAAGGTCCTTCCCACTCCAAGACATCCTAGGATTAACTAATTAGATTAATTAACATATAGCTCCATTCCAGAACGCCACTAGTTTTTTTAACACCACCACCTTCTACTCTTTTTCCCTCCTTTATGAGCAGCAAATTACCTGCACAGCCTCACACACCTTTAACCCTTTTAAAGCACAAGAAAAGAAAAGCAGCAGCCAAGCAACATTAGCCGGGCACCAGCAACCTTGCAAAGTATTCCAGCAAGAAATCTCTGCCTGTTTTCCAAGACAGCACCTGCAAGGCTGGGCAGATAAACACCCCATGTGACACAGGAAGGATGCTGCGACACAGAACAAAGCTGACTGCATTCAGCAGGACTCCTGTGGATGGTTGCAGGGCTGCATCCACCCACAGGAATGCCACAACAACCTGGATTTTCTTTCCCACACAGTGGAGATCACAGAACCTCAGGATGGTCTGGGTTGAAAAGTACCTTAAAGACCACCCCATTCCATCCTTCTGCCACATGCAGGGACACTTTCCACTATCCCAGGTTGCTCCAAGCCCCATCTAACCTGGCCTGGAACACTTCCAGGGATGGGGCAGCCACAGCTTCTTTGGGCAGCCTGTGCCAGGGCCTCACCACCCTCACAGGGAGCAATTTCTTCCCAAAATCTCATCTAAATTTTCTCTTTTTCAGTTTGAACTCATTCTACCTTGATCCTGTCACTACAGTTCCTGAGGAATAGTCCCCATCTGGCCTCCTTGTAGGCCCTTTCAGATACTGGAAGGTGCAACCTTCTCTTCTTCAGGCTGAATCACAGCTCCATCAAAAACAAACCAACCAAACAAAAACCACACATACACACAAAAATCCCCCACCGAAAAGCCTCAAACAATTTTTAAAAAGTGAAAAATTAAAATAATTTGAAAATTAAACTAGATTTTTAAATTAATTCTTTAAAAAGTAAAATATTATTTTAAAATTAAAGTTTTAAAACCTTTCTTTTTTTTTTTTTTAAGAGTAACAGCCTCCCCACTTTCTTGGCACCAAAACCTCCTATTTTGTAGTCTCAACAGCACAGCTTGCAGCCAGGTCACCAAAGAAGTAGGAGTCTCTCCATATGCACACTGTGTGTCCAAAGTCCTGCAGGGTCCCCTCAGCTGAAGGCACTGTTTGATCAAAAAAAATTACTAATAGAAAGCACAGTTTGCCATATAATAAGCTATTAATGGAAATAAGGCAGTTATTAATAGAAAGCAAAATGTGTTTGCTATAGAACACCCACAATGCTGGACTTGGGGAGGAGAGACAAGTCGCAGGTTAAAGGAGTA